>CM037152.1:37439380-37844427 GCA_020921065.1 Vaccinium darrowii | reverse complement strand
TCCGGCAAGGGTGCACGGAGCCCACGAAATCCGACAGGGGTGCACGGAGCCCACGAAATCCAGCAGAGGGACAAGTTCTCTATATTTATAATTGATTGACATTGTGAATAAGTTGAATATGTGAAAATGAATGAAAAGAGATGATTAATTGAACGGTGGACTTGGACACATGATATGTTTGTGATGGTATAAGGGTTGACGAATGAGTTAGTTGGACACTTGGGTACTTCGTGGACACTTGACAATGGTTTAAATTAAAAGAGGGATGGTGGATGAAATGTTCAGGTGACAGTTGGGACTTTTCAAAAATAGGTTTCATTTTCATGCGACGACACTAAATTCTTAAGTAGGTCAAATCTTGAGGTGCTCCCATCATTGATTTGATTCATATTACATTTTTCCTTCGTGCTCATATCATCCCATTAATATTTAGCATTAGTAGATAAATTCCTACTGGGCTAGTGTAGCTCACCCTATTATTTTCAGATACTACCCATGGAGCATATGTTGAAGTGCTTGGAGTGCATTGCATTAGTTGAAAAGCATACACGAAGAAGTTATTTACTTGTCTTATGAACCTTATTTTTGAGAGATAAAATTGTAACTCTACTTATTCAACCTTTTGACATTGGAGAAATGTAATAACTCTAACACTTTCAATTATGAATTTATATGGGACACGAGTACTTGACGTAGACTTTGGGTGATTGTTACGACTTTGGAACATCGTGAGGTGTATTTTGGAAAGTTATAAATGGAACTATTGGGTTATTTTAGTTGGGAAATGTATTGTAATTACGTTTAAAATTGAGGGCGTGACAACAGTGGCCATATTATTGAAAATAGTATACAAAATAAAACGATGATCATGGGAATTCTCCATAGTATGCGAATATCCATATTCATCTCTGCTCGTTCCGCCTCTCTTCCCCAAAACGCATCCCGTAAACCAAGCGGGATGTTCGCCATTTGCTAGATATGGAGGGTAGCAAAATAGAGAGGTTTTGGGAGAATAAAAACTGGAGAGAGAGAGAGAGAGAGAGAGAGAGAGAGAGAGAGAGAGAGAGAGATATGAGAAGATAGGATATGAGTGGATGAATTTATAGAAAGAAGAGAAGTGTATAAAAGAAGATATGAAATTTGAAAATAGGCACCGGATAGAGGGGAAGAATAAATGTGTGTGGGTACTTGTTACCATGTCCCCTACTTATTGCTAACATATAAAGGACACCTATTAGAATCTACAATAATCTGACGGAACATTATCGTTCCAGTATACCCAAGGCAATCATGCCATAAATTAAATATTTTTGGTTAGAGCACTTCTGGTGCATCACTGCATGTAATACAACTAATCAAATTATCATATAACTGATAAGTGCCGAAATGTATACATTTGGGCCCCTAATTTACATTTGTTACGTTCTTTATTATTATTATTTAATGTCTTTGTTGTATTTTTGTATTTGTAGGTTCCAAGGGCAGGATACCACATTTGGCTTTAAATTAAGAGAATTGCGTGCCGCGTGTGCGTGTAGCACTGGATCATTTTTCCCAGCCTATCTTCCGGATCACTATTCACTGGCCAAACTTTGCCAATTAATGAATAAACAATTCCATTGTTTATTACTTTAGTCAATGTTAGAGGCTTGAAAAGAAACGTGGGAGCTGGGAAATGGAAGGTGATGGAAATCAATGGGGAGTCATTTTGACATCAGATTTTGCCCTACGGTTCACATGTTAATTACATGCACCATACCATATTATTCCGGGCATTAAAATAAGAAGTTTGATTGTTCCTGAGCCCGATCGGACTCCGTTTCGAGAATTAGTCGAGGTTATCGCAGACCCAATGGAGCTGATTATGCAAATCTCAGTGAAGCCCTGCAGTTGATTTTCAACAAAAGGAAATCTCAGTGGCCCACCAATTGATTATTAAAATCAATCCCATGGACTCCATTTCTGATGAGAGTAAATGGAAATGGAATTCAATTTGATATTGGCTATGTGCTCTGAAAAGTCTCAAATGGCAGGAGCGAAATGAATGCTCTTGTCTTCTCCTGTTGTCCTATACGAAGAGCAGCTCAGCTGCATTGTGAGGGGGATTTTTTTGGGAGAGATTCAGAGAGAACAAAAGGGAGAGACGACAGAGAGAAGAAAATAAAACCAGAAACTCCTCTGCCATTTCATGGCTCTGATCAGTAGCTCCATGGCCGGCTAAATCCTTTCTTAGGGTATTGGTAAGCCCTAACTTTGTAACTATGGTTTATTTTTATTTTTAATTGTATTTAGTGGCTAGACCAATAAGATGTGGTGATTGTATAATCCAGACTTTGTTTCAAATAAATTTCATTGTAAAATTCAGTGTATGTTGTATTTATTTTCTGTGATTATAAATACAACGGTTATGCAATTGTTTTCAAGCTACCAAATATTAAGTGAGTTAAAATTATGACTTGCTTGAGATGAGACGGGTTGTGCCTATGACCCTAGTTTAGCATAGACAGGCCGTGCCCATCTAAGATGGTTTATTTTTGGCTAACTTATATTTGAATTTCTGGACGATAGTACTTCGGCTTGTAGCTGGGAGTGCATCACTACCACATTAATTGGCATAGTCACGAGATTGTTACAAAATAATTAGACCTTTAAATGCAAGGTTAGTGGTGAAACCGATACCCTAAGTTTCCTCTCATTTGTTAAAAAAAACAGAAAATCTAAATTCTCTTTTCAATTCAATTAGCTTTAAATTAAAATCACAAAACCTTCACCTTTAAGGTTCTTTGGAAATTAGTTTTTAAGTTGAAAGTAACACTTAGTCCCTGTGGTTCGACACCTGCACTCCCACTTTACTAATAAATCCATTTTACGCATTTTACGGGTTATAATTATTTTCATTTTGACACGATCAATAATATAATATAAAGATATTCCTTATTGCATTTACCAAACTATTAGTGGCCTTCACATAACTACAAATAAATATAACGAGTATTTATAAATAAATATTAGCAAACACAATTATTTCAAACTAATCATTGTGTAGAATATTTTGAGTACTCTTGGATGAAGTACATGAGGTACTTTCAAACGAGAAGTGATTGATTTAGTATCTTTCATAAGGATACTTCAAAAGTTATGAATACTTCAAGTATTTGATGTTAGAATACTTCGGGTATTCTCATATGGTAAACATTTCAGGTGTTTATTTTTTTCAGATATATATACAATACTTCCGGTAGTCATAGATTAGAAATACTACAGGTATTTTCTGAGCGAATTTTTCTGGTAAGACACTCCTTTTATTAACTCAATATTATATTGACAGTAATACACATATATTTGTTCCATTAATATATATGCATGAGTTTGTTCTCCAAGAACTATCACGTGTTTGATCATCTAGATCAATTCTAATTTTTATTAAAAATACAATTTTGGACTCCTTTCTTTTTCCTGGCGGAGGATGACAACAAATTGCAGTAACAACAATATATATCATATGGTTCATATTATTTCCTCAACTTTTGCTAAAAGAGAAACCAAATACCCTGTTACTAGTGTATTGTGTTTTACTAGCATATAATAAAAGGTAATAGTTTAGAAACTCGTTTCTCCGTTCATTGTGCCTCCTATTTTATCTTGGACCTATTATAGCCAATGTGTAAAACAAAAAGGCAACTAATTGGCCCAACCAAATGTTAAAAAAAAAAAATTGCCAATGAGAGACATACAGGAAATAAAACTCATGAATAATCTTTTGTCTTTTTCTCCCATAAATGGCAGGTTATCTTTTTCTTTCAAGCTGCTCCACCACCAAAAACAAAGTCTTCATTGAGAGCTCAAAGAATTCGGTGAGGAAAAACTAATGGAGACATTAATTGGAATACCCATCAGTCTAACTCACTTTTTTTGAACGGAAAAAAATTTATTAATCAAATATCAAAGATATAAGATTAAACGAAGAAAGAGAAAGCATCAAAGCGAGGAGCGGTACCAACGAGGCTGGCATCCCACCCAACGATAATCATATGCCTCTCGAGACCCAAAGGATTGGAAGGCTAACAAGAAGACAACCAAACAATCAAACACAACCAAACCCCAACTACGAAATCCACACCTAAAAAAGCACCAAACAAAAAGAGCCAACGCCTCACAAGCAACAACAGAAGCAGAACCCAAGACACTATGACTACGCCCCATATATCAAATTTTTTATCCTAATACTCCCACATCTTCGTTGCGCCCTAAAAAACTCCAAAAGGTTCGAAAACCAAAACTGTTCCTTCAACAAGTTTTTTGCCCTTAACCTTTTTAGATGCATTGCTTGTGAAACCTTCTCTAATTCTTTGTCCTGCTCTACCCCTCTGATTAAGCTCTGTTTGCCAATTTCCTTGTCTGACTCGCTAACTATTTCTTGGTTTGACCCTTTATACTCTTTGTCCTACTCTACCCCTCCGATTAAACTCTGTCTCCCAATTTCCTTGTCTGACTCGCTAACTATTTCTTGGTTTGACCTTTTATGCTCACAAGCACCCCCCTCCAGTTTTTCAATATTAACCTCTTCTTGAAACAACTTTGCATCTCTATCCATAGTGCCAAAAGATTTTGAAACTGCAATACAATACAACAATTTTGTCCCACAGTCCAGTTCTCCCCCATCGCAACAACCCTCATCTCAATAGAACTAGTTGATGAAGACTCCCCTTTCGAATCGTCATTTTGACCCTTATAGTTTTTCCCTCCAATTAACTTCTGTTTTTGAACCCAAACATACTTTACGTGGCCCATAACTTTAGAACCCATTAGCAGCTTATTCCTTGCATGGAAAATAGAATATCTATTACGAGTATTATTGCTAGTCCACTTGTATCCTGAATGGGCCAAACCCTCTCCCCTAATAAAAGCCCCACTTGAATTTTGATTTTGAAAGTTGCAACGTCTTCCACCTGTAATGTAGTACTCCCTCGAAAAATTATTTTTGTTTGCTTCAATAAATCCCCTTGAACCTAACCCACACATCACTCTATGTTCTGAAATTTCCAATGCATTATCACTCACCTTTGGGATACCTACACGCTTCTCCCTTTGTAATGCTTCACACGCCGCCAGTTTCTCAGCTCCTCCATTATTTGATTTTCCTCTAACAAATTGCTCAACAGCTTTCCCCTCGATCGCCTTTGTTGATTTTGACGCAGCGTTGTAGCGGAAGAAGACTAGATATCGTTCTAGCAGACGAATGGGTGACTAGATATCGTTCTAGCAGACGAATTGGTTAGGTCTCGTTCTAATAGACGGGTTCTTGAATCCACAAGAAAAAGATAAGCAACCTTGCGCACAAGGAAAATAGAGAGAACTCTAGAAATATTATTGATAGTTGATTTTATTGTTATGAAAGGTTACATCCCTATTTATAATAAGCAAATCCTAATTTGACTGGGACTCAAACTAATTAAAGAAAAAACAAATCCTAATTCAACTAGGACTCAAACTAATTAAAGAAAGAGCAAATCCTAATTCAACTAGGACTCAAACTATTTAAAGAAGAAACAAATCCTAATTCAACTAGACTAAGAATCCTAATAAAATTGAAAATCAAAATTAAACCGAATATGGAAAGATAATAATTCTAACCTAAACGAAAATATTCCTAATCATAATCTTATTCTAAAGCAAAAATAAAAATAAAGGAATTTCCCAATATTGTCCTACATCAGATTTGCTCCGGCCACCGCATATTTGAGTAATCCATTCGCAAATGGTTTTCAACTCTTCGATCGGGACTCTTGATGCTCCTATTTGGTCTAGGCAGATGCGGCCCAAGAAAGCCATCAGTCTATCATCATCATAGATGTTGCTGGCTGCGATCGCGTTTTGCATCGAAGAAGGTTCCCATTGAGAATCAAATCTTTGTCTCCAACATAGCTCAAAATCAACTAGTCTTGATGCAAATGTGGACCACCCATCACAACCCTTCGATTCCAGTATACAGACTTTCTGCCTCCTATTCGAAACTATGAGATTCACCTCCACAAATTTCCCTCCCCTATTTTGGCGAAGACCACACTCTAGTGTTTTGTCTTTCCCTCTCAAACTTCCCATGAAACCACTGCCCATTTTTCCATGAGATACTTCTGTAACTGTGTTCCCAACCAGCGCACTTCAAACCCCAACAGAGAAGGGAACTCTGGAAACTCCCCCATCATTCCACTATCAACACTCGACTCCATCCCTCACAAATTCAAAAGACTTCCGCCCTAACTGGAATTCACTCATCAGAATAGATCTTAACAACTCAAGGACAAAAATGGTAGCATCCTAGCTCGTTAAATGAAAGCAATACCCAACCAAACGAAAAGGAAAAGAATGAAAAGAAACCCTGTGAGATCGAAAGCCCAAAGGGCTCCGATCAACGCCGAAATCACAGCCCCGGTCTCAACTATCTCTCTCTCTCTCTCTCCCTCTCTCTCTCTCTCTCTAATTTCTAACTCTCAATGTCCACATGAATAAAATGAAATCAATTGTAAAAACATATAGCTTGATAACCAATTCTTGCAAAAAAAATACTTCGAGTATGTTTTAACGGAACACTTCAGGTATCCATTTTTTTTCTTGGCATAGGATACTGCAGGTATCTCAAAATTATAAATACTTCAAGTACTTTTCAATGACAAGTAAAATACTTCAGGTATTAGGGTACACGACTTCTGGTAGGACACCCTTTCTGGTTAGAGATTCGTGCTGATAACGTGTTACAAATTTAAGACAAACAATAGATAGATAAGCATAAAAGTAAGATAAATATTGAACACAGAATATATGCAAAAGATTGTTCTTCAAGAACTATCGTATTGATCTTTTGGACCAATACTAATTCTCATTAGAAATACTCTTCTGTCGATTTCTTTTCTTCTTTTCTTATTTTTCAGATCTATCTATGTAGTGTTTGAATGCTCTTATTTATAGAGAAATGAACAAGACAAGCATTGAATAGGTTTCCTATTCCAACTAATTCCACTGGACTATTACAACCACAATGAATTGATCCTTGGCAAGTGGTCATCCAACCATTGCTTTCATAACAACTATGTAATAAAGTTTTGAGAAATTTTATTGGTAGCTAGGTCCCCCTATGTCTCTACCCATTGAAACAAAACGAAAGCAATGGTACAGAATGGTCAATACGTAAGCCCTTACCTCAACTATTTTAAAAGTATTTCAACCGGCAAATGAGCAGAATTCGAAAAAGAGGGGTCATTGAGAAAATTATTTTAAACATGGAAGGATTATGACAACAATAATTCAATTTTGAAAGAGCTAAAGCTAAGTTATAAGTATCTTATTAAGTGCTAAACAGTAACTTCCATTATCAATATGAAAGGGATGAGCCAGTAACTCCGACATTTTGAACCCGAAACTTGACAACATTTTGGGAGCAGACAACAAGAGTATCTCAGAATAGATGGTTTGCTTTTGACCAGATAGGAGAAGGGACTATTATAGATATGCGCAAGCATACTCAGACACACCAAACCATATATATGAAACAAAATTCAATTTGACGCATGCGTTTGTGAAGAATTACAAGGGGTGTATGTATAGCTAATCTTTCATTTTGGATTCTTAGCATTTGGATCGCATACTCCAGAATGCGTTCTTGGATAATAAATTTCCAAAAATTGAGAGAGAGAGGCCCAATCTACAGTTTATACCATAAACACTACTCTGGCACTTTCCAACATTCAAAAGTTATTTTAACTATAACCCATAACCAAAATATAGAACCATGATTCATGTCGATGATAACGTCATTTTGTAAAGTAGAAACATGATTCATGTCGACGCAACGCTAACAGTAAACAAAGCTAACACGTTCTAGAATATAGAAAGCAATCATGGTTCGTAGCTCCTCACACCATCGTTAAACAAATCCAAATTGACTTATGATATTTGAGCCAGTGTATTAAAATCCAGACCGGACTGGCCGGTTCGACCAGTTGACCGTCAACCGGACCTTAGACCGGTTCGGTTCAACCTAAAAACTGCTCTCTTTTTAGAACCGGTCTAAAAATTAAAAACTGTACAAAGTTGACGGTTGGACCGTCAACCCGTAAGAACCGGACCTTGGTTGGTCAACCCGGACCGGAAAAGTTTGAACTGCATTAATGCTCTTTACTGCCACAGCGTACAAGCAACATGCCAAAAAAGAGAGGCTTCATCAGTGGGCCCATGACAGCTCACACACTTCAGTAACTATCATAACCAAGGTAATGAATCTTGTCCCGGACCGGCCGGTACCGGCCGAGATGTACCGTACCGGCTAGAAAACGGAATACCCAGCTTGCTGTTCCTTTCCGGTAGAAATACCGCTCTATTCCGGTTGTTCTGCTCTATTCCGGCTGTTTCTGGCTGTTCCGGCCATTTCCCGGATTCCGTCCGATACAGAAATCAAAACTTTTTTGAGGTTGGCGTAATATCCCGTGCACTTTCTGATTTCCAACACAAAAACGCAGATTTTTAGTTGATTTGCAGTGATGTATAGCTGCAGAGACACAAAGGGATAAGCAGTGGGCGAACTTCACTGGGAAAAATGGTGGGTTTCAGAATAAGAAAGAGGAGAGATAAAACTTAAGAAGAAACGGGTAACGGGGGGAGGGAGAGAGAGAGAGAGAGAGAGAGAGAGATTTGAAACATTTATTTCGTATGTGTTCCAGCTGTGCAAGACTGAAGGTGTCCATAATTTCACCTTATTTTTTTAACCTGATATCACAATGTAACTTCCTAATTGAAGTAAATAGCAAAGTTATCATAAATTTTAGGAAAAATATTTTCATTAGATATAATGTTTGTAATATCACACATATATTAAATTCATATAAAAAATTTATTGCGTTAAATCTGGAACGGGACCGAGATACACACTGGTACCGGTACATACCGTTTCAGTAGAGAAAACGGTACGCTCACCGGTACGAGAGTAATAACTTTGATCATAACGCATGTGGGAGGCTTCTTAGCCTTTTATAGGAAGAAAAGGTGGAGTAGGTTCTATATCTCACCGATGTGGGATTTGAGAAACACACACTAGAAACAAATGTGCAGCAAAACTCCTTAGTTTGTCAAACATTTTGTACAGTTATTTTTCTTATATGCTTATTTTAGTAAATTATATATTTCTAATATATTATTTTTATAATTATGACATCACGGTTCGATCCCGGTTCGATCGTGATTGAACCGGTGACCCATCTGCCCAGCCCCTTTTCCGGTTCGCTCTCCGGTCCGGGGTTTAAAACATTGATTTGATCATTCACCCTACGTACAAAATAATTTTTTTCCCACTATATAAGAACCCCCGTCATCATCACAAATCTTGCATAACAAATCCTACACATTACAGAGTCAACAAGAGATTGCCTTATTCACGGAGGGGCCGTAAACAAGGGGTTTACGGAGCGCGGATCTCGGCCGTCCATCCCGAGATCCGACGGCTACGAGCCGTGCACTTTTTTTTTTTTTTTTTACAGCTGCAGTGCATTTATGGAGGAGAGAGAGAGTGCACGGCTCGGAGCCGTTGGATCTCGGGATGGACGGCCGAGATCCGCGCTCCGTAAACCCCTTGTTTACGGCCCCTCCGTAAATAAGTTTTTCTCAGTCAATAATGCAACCACTCCCAACCATGGAACTCACACTCCCATACACTTCTCTCTCGCTTTTCCTCCTCCTCACTGCTTTCAAATTTCTTTCACAAAAAGCCCAACGCGGCCGCAACCTTCCTCCAAGTCCACCGTACTCCCTTCCGGTGATCGGCCACCTCCACCTCCTCAAACAACCTACCCACCGAACCTTCCACAAACTCTCCCAAACCCTTGGCCCCGTCTTCTCCCTCCGGTTCGGATCCCAACTCGTTGTAGTCATTTGCTCACCTTCCGCTGCTGAAGAATGCTTCACCAAAAACGACATTGTCCTAGCCAACCGTCCCAGGTTCATAGCCGGAAAATACTTTGCGTACGACTACACTACTGTCGTCCACGCCCCGTACGGCGACCACTGGCGCAACCTACGCCGCCTCATGTCCCAAGAAATCTTCTCTACCGGCCGCCTCAATGCCTTCCTATCCATCCGGCATGAGGAAGTCAGGCACTTGCTGCACCAATTGTACAAGAAATCGTCGACCAATTTCGCCAAAGTCGAAATGAAATCGAAGCTGTCTGGGCTGACGCTTAACAACATCATCAGAATGATAGCCGGAAAGCGGTATTACGGGGACGATGTGGAGGAATCGGCAGAGGCGGAGGAGTTTCAGGAGATTGTGAGTGACGTGTTCTCACACAGCGGCGCGTCAAACCCCGCAAACTTCTTGCCGGTTTTACTATGGATTGATTATAAAGGTAAGGAGAAGAATTTGGAGAAAACTCAAAATAGACTGGACGCGTTATTGCAAGGGTTGATTGATGAGCATAGGAGAGTTACGAGTAAGAATACGATGATTGATCATTTACTTAAGTTGCAAGAGTCGCAACCAGAGTACTATACAGATGCAATTATGAAAGGCCTTATGAGTGTAAGTAGACTCCCCATTATCTCTTCAATATTTCTCTCTTTTTCCTGCCATTTCTTTTAGCTGTTGGATTGTTTTCCTGACCCAGATCATCCAATTGGATGGGCATTAATCGGAAAACTAACACCAAAATCGTCTATGACTACATTATGCGTCCTTTTGCAGCTATTTACCGTTATTGAAGGAAATTCATCACAAAACAAGGCCAGTAGTCATGAATCCTTACATAACATAAACTCCTGTTTCGGACAACAGGGCTACAAAAGTTTATCCCAACAATAAATCACAATGTTCTGCAACTACCTCAAAGTTCAGAGATCTCCCCTTCATACCTCATCTATCCATATCCCTTCATACTCTTATTTTTTGGACCCATTCTGGACCTCACAAACATGTTCTGAACAGGTGTATCACGGTTGTGTCTGCAACAGAGCAGTTTGATTGTGTACTGACACTTGCTATTTAATTTACACAACAAAATAAAACTTGTCCACATATTTACAAATATTCAATTAAACTGATTTTTGATACATATGTTCTTTTTCAAGTGTTCTTCGAGATGAACTATTCGGATCATAATTGGGGACACTTGATGAGCCCGCCGCAAAAGAGAAGTATGGAGCAATAAGGAGAGGAGCTACTCCTAAAAGTTTATTGCTCTCACATGTGTACCGAACATTTAAGCTAAGAACCCCATAGTCATACTTCGTTTCTAAATTTATTAACTATAATGTACAGGTCATGATACTAGCAGGGACAGACACCTCAGCAGCGACAATGGAATGGGCAATGTCTAATTTGGTGAACCACCCAGAGGTGTTGGCGAAGGCTACAGCTGAGATAGATGATCAAGTTGGCCTAGATCGCATGATTGATGAACACGATGTCCACAAACTGCCTTATCTTCAAGCTATCATATCTGAAACCTTCCGACTTTACCCAGTGGCACCAATGCTTGTACCACACATGTCATCTGAAGATTGTACTATAAGTGGATACAATGTGCCACGTGGCACACTCTTGTTGGGCAATGCATGGGCCATTCATAGGGATTCTAAGGTTTGGGATGACCCAACAATCTTTAAACCTGAGAGGTTTGAACGTGGGGCAGTGGAGGGACATAAGTTATTGCCATTTGGGTTGGGAAGGAGGGCTTGCCCCGGAGTAGGTTTAGCCCAACGTATTGTGGGCTTGACTTTGGGGTCACTTATTCAATGCTTTGAGTGGAAGAGGGTTAGTGAGGAATTGGTTGACATGACTGAAGGGATTGGTCTTACCATGCCCAAAGCAGAGCCATTAGAAGTCATGTGCAAAGCACGAGACATCACAAAGAAGTTTCTCGCTGATGGTGCAAAGTATGCTTGAGCAATGACTTTAAGAAGAGAATATTTCCCTGTTTTACTAGTTCAAATTTTATGTGGTTGTATTTTGTTTTTCTATTTTCTTCAGGTCTTTTGATGTCTTCTTTGATCATTGTGGTATTGTCTAACAACTAGTATGTACGCGGACCTGGTTAGTTACAAGATTATTTTTTCAAATAGGTTAGCTGTTTGATGTTTGTCATTCTTCTTTTTCTCATCCTACATTGGCTGCCCTTTCAATGTATGTTTACAACTGTGTTGTTAAAATTGTTCGATACGCGATACATATCGCATGACTCGTATTATATCAGATGGAAAACTACATATATTGATCGTTTTATCGCATTTGTATGGATTGTAGGATACGGCAGACATACGTATTGGCGTATCCCGATATGTTCGTTCTCTTTTTTTTAGAAAAAATTAATGGATGCTCAAAATTTTATGTATCTATAATCATGTTTAACAATACGTGTTGTGCTATTTTGTTGGCCTGTTGCCAACGTCTTCCTTAGGTCTCGGGTGGTTTGTTTACCCTTGTTCCTTTTAGTCTTTGTATCTTTTCAGAGATTAATAAAATTTCTTTGCCTAGCCAAAAACAAAAACTCTATACATGTATAAGGATCGAAATATGTACGATAACCATTTTGCTAGGACTAATTTTTTTAACTTCCATTTACAGAAATCAATGTCCTCGATCATTAGTTAGAATCTGTTTTCAATGAACGCTACGCAACATTGAAATTCCTAAGTCTAATCAAAGACAACCGTAAAATCAAATACTCCAAGATTAATAGGCCACATGGGCTCAAAAAACGAAATCTAATCAAAGACAACCTTAAAATCTTGCTCTTACTATCCCAATAGAAGTCCACTACGCAATACGATAATTTAGAAGTTTGAATTCCTTTTTTTCTAGATGAACATATTTCAAGTTCTTGTTTTGCGTAGTAGACAATATTTACAGAGGTATTCTTCTTTTTTTGACCGCTCTATTTATAACGATACATGAGATTTTTTGTATACACAAGGTAATTTTTGAACACCCTTCTACAATTTTTCGGAGCTGCCACAGGTTCCAAAAGCGGGTCATATTTATGCCAAGTACTGTAATTATCAATTAAGCTTCATAATAAGATCGTAGTTAAGGGAGAAATTGACCAGTTTATTTTCGTCCCCAATGTGCACATCCATGAGTGAGAATCCTCGATTGGCGGGTTAAGCATGTATAGATGGTCCAATCTGTTAATTACCGAGGTCTGCGATAACATTATAAACTTGAAATAACCCCAAAGGGTTGGTCTAGTGGTCCAGGTTTGAGATTTAAGAGTTTGCTCCCTCCTATAGTCTCAGGTTCGAAATCTCGTACGTGCGATCAACTGGTGCCAATTTATACAGAGTTTTGCTCTGACTTTAAATGGGGCCCCCGCTAGTGGACAATGGGATTGGCCTCCAAAGATTAGTCGAGGTGCGCACAAACTGGCTCAGACACCTGGTTATCAAAGAAATTATAAACTTGAAATCGACACGGCCTTCTAGTTCGGTTGATCATGTAGTATTGACGTGCTAAGAGATTCTAGGTTCGAGCTAATAGAAAATACCTCAGTAGTAATCTAACTTAGAAAAAAAAATTTTGAAAATCACCAAGTCAACCACACACTTGTCCAATAATTTTTTTTTTTGATCGGCAAAATTTTTTTTATTAAAGAAGACTTGACAAAGGGAACATCAAGCCGGAGGGGAGAGGGGAGGGGAATCCAACCAAGGTTGAATAAAGAAAAAACACCAAAAGAAACAATGCCAAGAAACACCTAATAGGAAAGACCCAAAGTCCTAAAGCGCCCAAAGATACAAACCCAAAAAAGGCCAAAACCAACCACAAAACCTTCCAGACGATGACCTGCTACAAAATCCCATTAGCAAGAAATGGGGTGTTTTTGGAGAGCAGCAAATCTATTAAAATCGCTCTCTATCATCTCCTTTATCCTCAATTCATCATTTACTGAGTGAATCAGTACTCCTAGACGATTCCTAGTGGCAAGAGTTTCTGAAATTCCTTCTCAACATCCAACAGCCTTTGGGTGCCAAAATACTCACTATCATCCATACCATCACTCTCTTGAACGCTCGAGCATTCATCGAAAAATTGTCTTTTGATTCTTCTCCTGATGCTTGCGGGACGAAGATCCACCATAAGATTGATCCCCTCCATTTGAGATGCCCTAAGAGAGTTTGGAGGTTCCAAAGTTCTAGGTTCCACCACCTCCATCGAATTCGCCATTTCCACCATTTTTTCTCACTGGGTTTCTTCCACCACCTCTGTATTAACTGTTTCATCACAATCAGAGTCCTCAAACGAATCATCAACCACCGTGTCCCCCTCAGCATTATCCATTACTTTGCTAATTTCCACGAGATCCTCTTCCTCACCAACAATTGAATTGTAGGGAGTCTGTTATGCCTTTGCTAAGGAATCTGCCTTAGTATCCAAAAATGTCTTCCCCAAACAACATCGATCCCATTGGACGAGCTTATAGAGCCTGCCACCATAGAAACTGATGGGCTCAACGACCCACTCTTAGTCCAACCCAATTCAAGAATACCTAGGGAAATTAATTAATCCTCTGTGTGTGGGTGACTCTGGCCATTAGAGAAGAGACCGTGTTCTGGCCGGTGACCCTAATGCTCAACGGCTAACTTTCACCGGATCGTTCTTAGGGAAAAGTTCCACGGGCTACCTATTCATGGTGACTCTAGGATTCGATATTGGATCCAATTTTTGAGAGATTTGTTCACTGGCACTTGGTACTAATTGGTATCTGTTGTGGTTCCCCATTGTTGTTGGATATCGTATTGTGATCACAAAAAAGACTTATTATTGGAAAAAACGATTTATTGATATAACTTGTTGATTTGTGGTACACATCGTATGCCAAATTATATTTACATGTTAAAATACTTTTATCCCTGTTTAGAACTTTATTTATTATACATGATTGCCATTCACTGAGCTTGTCAGCTGACGGGTTTAATCCACCATCATTTTCAGGGAAATCAAGTCGGTAGATAAGGACTCGGGTAGCATCTTAGGGAGTTATTGTGTCGACCTCCATAGGATGTTGCATTCAAGTTTTATTGTTTTATTTATTCGCTTTCGCATATTGTTAAAACATTTTTGATAAATATAATTATGGGGTTGTTTTTGTCGATGGTGGATAATTTTATTATCTGGTTCATGGGATGGTAGTTCCCCGTGCTCTGTTTGAGAGATACTGGCTTTGTTTTTTTTTTAAAATAAGTAATGGTCATTTGGTGTTTGACGACCTCATATTTAATATACTTTATTTTATTTTTTTAGGCTTCGTGATCCATCAATTGGCCTTGTGGTTCACGGTCGGTCATTTCCCATTTTGGGGTGTGACAGCAAAAGCGTTAACAAACACAGGAAATGAATTCAAATTATGTTATGTAAGTGAATAAACCAGAGAGAGAGCGCGGAATCACGAATGACACATGTGGTTCGGCAATGAATACGTACTCCACGGGCAGTTAGATGATTGGGGTTCACTAATTAGAAGAAAAATAGATGCCTAAAGGCTACTGATGAGC
Organism: Vaccinium darrowii; assembly: GCA_020921065.1. Classification (NCBI taxonomy): domain Eukaryota; kingdom Viridiplantae; phylum Streptophyta; class Magnoliopsida; order Ericales; family Ericaceae; genus Vaccinium; species Vaccinium darrowii. The sequence goes on along the minus strand of CM037152.1, from coordinate 37,828,896 downwards.
TCTCAGAGTTCCTCTCCCTTTACCTCTCACAAAAAAAAAAGAAGCCAGATTTGAAAGCAATACCATGATAGAAAACCCTAAAAAACGTATTAACAAGCTGCTATACATTGCCTTCGTGAAGTGTGTCGTGCTATACCCTAGAAAACCTTAAAGAATGTATTCATCCTCTCTGCCACACCATTTCGTTGTGGTGTGCCTCTCGCAGTAAAGTGCCGTGCTATACCATATTTCTTGCAAATATCGAAAAGAGGATCGGATCGATACTCTCCCCCATTGTTAAACCTAAGGGGCTTGATCTTTTTTCCAATCTGGGTCTCAATCAGTTTCTTCCAATTAAGGAAAATATCACGCACTTCATCCTTTGTGTTTCATGGTATAAATCCAAAAACGGTGAGAGAAATCGTCAACAAGCGAAACAAAATAGTACTTACCACCATTAGAAGCAACCCTAGTAGGACCCCACACATCTGAGTGGACATAGTCAAGCGTACTCTTTGTTTGGTGAATAGCAGTGCCAACATGACCCTAGTTTGCTTCCCCATAATACAGTGTTCACAGAAACCCATCTTGCAGGTTTTGTCCCCTTTCAACAAATTCTATTTCATTTCAGGTTCTTCCCTGGTGCACGGTTTTGTCCCCTTTCAACAAATTCTATTTCATTTCAGGTTCTTCCCTGGTGCACTGGGCTATAGACAGAAATCCTAATCTGACAATTGGCTAGAAAGGATCTTCTTTCCTCGTCCAGACTTTAATAAAATAGGCTAGTCAAAAGTCTCTTTTACTCCTTCCTCCAGCTCTTATGAGGTGCTGCATGATCTTGATGACTTCAAATGGTCTGCTGACAATGTTGTTATTCTCAACAAGCTTGTTACAATTGAGGATATTTTGAATGACAAAGCTCCATGTCCTGATGGTCATGGCCTTCTCGCCAACATGACCCAAATGAACATGCCAAAGTCTGGAAGTGTCTGAATCATCCTTACCGACATTACTCTAGGCGGCGGCTAACCCACCTACAACTATAGTACCTTATAGAAAATACAAGTTATTATGCCAAATGCGCTTCATCACTACCATAACATGCATCATTCATAACCTTTAGAGCTCCACCTTCAATGATAATCCGATAACCCTTGGTGTCTAAAGCACCCAGTGAAATCAGATTCTTCTTCAAGTCCGGGACATACCGAACATTAGACAGAATACAGACGGACCCATCATGTAGCTTCAATTTGTTCTTCCCCACTCCAACTATCTTATAGGCATGATCATTACCCAAAAACATTGCTCTTCCATCAACCATGTCGATGTTGGAAAACTAGTTCTTGTTGGGACACAAATGGCAGGTACCCAGAATCCAAGATCCACTGACTAGCCTCCCAAACTAATGACGAACCCATTAGAGCAAGATTATCATTATTTTGTGCTACGTTGCCGACATTTGTTACCCTCTTCTTTGGACAGTCATTTTTCCAATGCCCCTTCTCGCGACAATAGGTAGATTCATCCCTATAAACTTTATCAAAAGCGGATGCACTCCTCTCTCTCCCTTTGGATTGGGGGGGGGGGGGGGGGGGGGGGGGACTTTGATTTGAAGAAATTGGTTTAAATCAAAGAGGGGGAAATTGCAGATAGGGAGAAAGCTTTAAAGAATTATGCGGAGTTAGAAGAGGGTGAACTTTCTTACGGGGATGACGATGCATCTCTTTCTTTGAAGTTTTAGCCTTCCTTGTTTTGGGGTTTGAGCTTTGGGTTTTCTTGTTTTGGAGGTTTTGGATCTTTAGGTGTTTCTTGATCTTGTTTGGGTGTCTCTTGTTTTGACTGGTTTCTTACCTTCCTGGCTAGTTGGGTCTCAGGGGGCGTTCTTTCGCCGGTATACCCTTGTCCTGTTAATCTTTGTTTGTTTCTGTTCATAGATTAATAAAAAAAAATTGCTTCGAAAAAAAAAAGATTATAGAGTATTAAATGATACTCACGCGCATTCTAGAAAGAGAGTCTGGTCAGCAAAAGAAGAAGACTTCAAAAAATATACATTTTCGTCAGACAGATTTTTTTTTCACAAGTTAAAAGAATTCATCGATATCTATTAATAATGTGAAAAAGTTTTGGATTTTTTGACAAATACGTATTTTTTAAAACCTCGTTTTGTGGACCAGACTCTTTTTTTCAAACTGGAAGGAGTATTACTCATACCATACCAAAACAATGTGAGATTGTATTTCCTAACAATCTCCTCATGTGAAGAGGCATTGGAAGTCCATCACGTGTAGTCTCTTTTTTTGTTTATATTTATCGTGCTGACTTTTTAGTCTGTGTGAATTGTAAATTTTTTTGGAAACATACGGTGAAATGGGTTATGCTCTTATAGTGTGTACAAATTTATATACAACTCAAAAAATTAAACTACCAAAAAGTTCAAGCTATGTTAGGTAGAGAGGTATCAATGTTATGTTAAATTTTCCGCATAATAAATAGAAATGTTCTTCTTGGTCTAGCGGTAAGCTTAATTGCCCTAGGGTTGCCCCTCCTTGTGGAATATTTCATCACTTATTTGTCAAGGAAATAGTTGCAAATTACCTAATTATTACATGTCTTATGTTTAGGAGGCGATTTAACTCCAATGGCTCAATGAGACGGCCGAACTTGAATGGAGCCCAAATATTTGAACTCCGGCTCGGTTTGAGCCTTCATAAATGAGTGAAGCCCAAAGATAAGAACCGAGATTAGATCTAGACGAGTGTGGTAGAGCATTTAATTTGCAGACATAATTATGTCAGATGGGTGTGGTAGAGCATTTAATTTGCTAGCATGATTGATATCCCATCCTTTTTTTTTTATCTGCGTATCCTTATCTTGTTCAAAGACAGAAGCTAGTCCATTTTCAACTGCCAATTTATTTCTCCTGTTTTATTGGGAGACTTAAATGCATTATTAAATGGTGCAGAGGTGAGGTAGCACTACTACAATAATGGTTAAAGATGACACACCAAAAATTGAAACAATGACAGTTTTTGTAAAACTGCCATAAAAAATATGAGGGTAGAGTTTTGATGTCAGTCTATCCTAAAAACTGTCATCTTTGCGATATAAGATGATAGTTTATAATAAAAGTGACATTATTATCTATTTCTTTAATGTCAGTTTTTGCTTAGAATTGACATTAAAACAAGGCGCTTCTAGAAGCCCATATGGATAACCTTTGAATGTCAGTTTTCCTTAAAAGTGACATTGAAACTAAGCCCTTTTAATGTCAGTTTTAATTAGAACCGACATTGAAATTGATCATAAAAGATGACTGTCAAAAAGTGTCATTAAACGTATAAGATGACAGTTTAAAACTGTCATCTTATATCATATCTAAAACTGACATAAAAAGTACTCAGCTTAAAATTTTTCGAAAATATACTATAAATATTTTTGTTGGTCTTTTGTCAACAACAAGCGTGCTAGCTCAGTTGGTAACATGTGCGCGTGCGAGGGAGTCAAGGTCTTGGGTTCGAGTCCTGGGGCAAGCAAATATTACCTAACCACACAAGCGCCACGAGGGTGCCATGTGAACTCCACTGGGCGGTCATGTGAGGGCGGCCACACGAGAGCCACATGTTCGAACTAGAATTGGAAATTTTATTTTTTTTAGAATGGAGGATAGATAAGATGACAGTTTAAAACAGTCATCATTGATTGTAAAGATGACATGTTTACACTGTCATCTTATTGCAAAGATGACAGGTTTAAACCATCATCTTATATGTTTCAATGACATTTTTTGACTGTCATAACAAATCTAGACTTTTAATGTCACCTCTAAAGATGACAGTTTTAAAACTGTCATCTTTTATGATTCATGACATCTTTTAACTGTCATGGCTTAAGGTTTTTGTAGTAGTGTAGTGACGGAGAATTTGACTAGAGATTATTGCGTCGAACGATTCGGACATAATTATGTCTGCAATTGTGTATAAAAGTGTATGCACAGCACTTGCATAACTTCATCGATGGTTGGTGTTGGTGCTCTAGAACAGTTCAACTCAATAGGGTGATCGTTTGCTTTGGCCCGCATATATATGGCAAAAACTTGGAAATTGCCGATAAAGCAATTCGTCTCCGAAAGAAAGCAATTAGAATTAGCTTCCCCTGATGATAAAAAAGTAAAAATAGCTACCCCTAATATAGTTTTAATTATGAAACGATGGAAGAAGCCAAGTTCTATAGGATCGAGATTAATGTGAACTAGTAGATAGGATGCGTGCAAGACATGCAAAGTTAGGCTCAATACACTTGGGTTAGAAAGTAGACTTGACAAGCTTTCTAATGTTTTAAATGTTAGAGAAATCACCACTCACACAATAATGGAATCCGAAAACAGTAAACCAATTAACACAGGAATTTACGTGGTTCCCCAAAACCGGGTACCTCCACTGGAGCGAGTCTATTTATTATGATCAAAATCGGTTAGGGTTTTTACAATAAAGAGTATATATAGCCCTACTCTATTCCACTCCGCTCCACTCGGTTGTTTCGCTTCGCTCCGTTCCGCTCGGCAGATGGCCTTTCATCAGAACTCCTTAGTATCTCTCCATATGAGCCACAAGTTCCACCATTAAACTACGCAAATCACAGTTTGGTAGTATTCAGCGAGAGCCCGCGAAGTTTGGTCTCTTGTGCAGGCCGCGAAATCTATGTTCTTCGATTTTGTAAGCTTTTGCAAGGGTTGGTTTCGCTCCTACTCTTGCCATTAGGTCATCCAACTTGCAGAACACGTTTGAAGCATTGTTTAGATAGAGTTTAATGGTGGATTAATTCTATTTTCGAATTAAATTAATTCCCTAACAATTATCTCTCCTACTCTTTCTTAACAGTCTATAAATATGGCCTCTCTCCAATTGTTTTAAAGTGGATTTTTCAACTGTTCAGAGTCCACATCACATTCAAAGCCGTAGCTTCGAGTCCTACACATTAGACAATTTTCTTCGACAATTTTCTTCCATAATTGATGCGTCTCGCAATACGAGCCCATAAAAACCAATGATGCGAAGTTTGAATAAGGTTGCTAGCTTGTTTTCCTTTTTCGTTTTTTTTTTCCCTCACCAAAAAAGTTAAAATATGTATAACAGATAACATACAAATGCAAGAGAAAAGGGTTGGTGAGGAACCAAGAAGAGGCAAAAACAAAACAAGAACTGATTCCAAAAAGTGCAGAAAAGCCAAACCACAATAGAAGAAGACCCACCAAACCAAATTTAGCTTGTTTTCTTAGTGAACATAACCAAATTATTTGTTACCAAATGACCCCTTACTGAAATGTTGACCGAACCTAGAGCCGAACGTGGTATTGCCCAAATGTAGTTATTGGCGGAGCCGAGTCGGCTCAAATGAGGTCCAACCTGAGTAGATACGGATAGTCTGCGTGCAAATCAGAGGTTCAGTTCAGTCACATGGCACTAAATGCATGCATCATCCATGACGTCACTTCAAGAAGCGATAGCATGTGCCTATCACTAACTTACTTAGGAGCTAAGTCAACTCACTCTTGGGATTTGTATTCTTCCTCTCCTCCGATTGAGTCTTACTTAGGCATCGGAGTGCTGACTGGTTGACGGTGGCCGGTAGACACTAACGGTATTCTCTCTTGCAGGCCTAGGTAAGGAAGGCGTTGCTCCATCTAGATTCGAACTGGAGATCTAAAGGAGAACTAGATCAAACACCTCCCACAGTTCAATTTGGCCAATTGTTGCGAGTTGCAACTCGATCTAATTCTTTTCCAAACATGTATGAACTCCAATGGAATGCATTTGGCTCGTACATTGAAATTACGAGTCAAATGCATATGTGAGCCGTTATTTGGAGAGTAACAATATCTATTTCGCTTTTCTTTGAAGGCGAAAAATTAGATTTTCAAACAAGCAAGAAGCTAGCCCCCTCGTACTCTATGCTCAAAAGAAAACAGCAATAAGCCACTGAAAGCCAATATTTGTGGTTGTCTTGGTTCTTTACTTTTTGCTTCAGAGAAGGTTACATGTATGGGAATAATGTAAAAGAGAAAAACTTAAGCTTGTGCGCCTATGTGTTTTTCCTTTTACTTTAGACAATATAAGCATAATTGAGCATTAATATATATAAATGTATTTGATACTTTATGTTGGAGTTTGATTTTTTGGTGTGAGGCACAAATGAGATTAGAACTGTACGGAAACTAGATTGTATGGATGTCTAGTATACAAGGGCGTGAGGCGGTAACTAGAATGGGTGTGTGCACTTTAAGGTTTACTTGTCCTTCATTTTAGATGATTGGGGTGATAATGTTACTAACCGTGGAGGGTGTGTGTTGTTTAAGATTACCTAATTGGTTATAACATGATGTACGACTAGAAGATGTCTTTTTAAGACTCAAGCGAGGAATGTAGGATGAAATGAAGTCTTACTTATACGATTTTGTTAAAAAGTTGAGATGAGTTATTTTCTTCTAGGTCAACATAGTGAGATGGAGCACTAAGTGAAAGGCGGTTATGTGCGGATGAATTGGTGATAATGTTAAGGAGGCGTATATGAGATTACATGATATTAATAGGTTTGAGATTCAGCTTGTTTGAATCTGAGGAGCTAGTGGAGTGAACGAGACACTTGAGTAAAGGATTTATGGGGTTAACTAGGGTGTGAATGTGGTTCTAAAGGTTAGGTTGGGGTGAAGTCGAAAGCATGGGTTATGAAGAGTTAGACGAAGAGACTTGGAAGGCCTTTGTGCCTAGCATTATAGTTGTGAGTCATGATTTTTCTAGCATCGAAATTCCTTAACTTGTAGCTACTGTGGATGGGTTTCTAAGTTCCTTGTAGAGTTTAATGAACGTACGAGCCAATAGACCTAAATTATGATTGAGTTGGGTGTTGAATCTTGGTGAAGAACGTTGTGCGATATAGAGAAATTGTTCAGCTTGGGTTGGTCGTGATGATACACGAGGATTTGGTGAAAGAATTCGAAGTACCAGTGTGGTAGAACTTGTGAGTGCTTAGTGTGTTTGTTGAGTAGATAAGTGTATTGAAAATGGTTGGGAATAGAGTTAAACAGGATCGCTGAGAGTATTCAAACTTTTGGGAAACAGTCATAAAGATTTGTTGAGATAAGGCGATGCGCTTCAAGAAAATGGGGAAGATAAGTTATTCGATGGAAGGACTACGGGTTTTGGGTAGTTTGAGTTTCTTTTCTAGTGACATGAACGATTTACACGGAAGTGATTGTGGAAGTACTAGTAACTTATGTGATCAAGGGGAGTTGTAAATTTCATAACCTAGGGTGGAGGAGCAATTGAATGTTTGGGTGATCAGGTTTTGGAATGATTGAGGAACGATGATAGGGTTTGATAAGACGAAACTTACTAATGAAATGCGAGTATGTTGGAACATTGGGATGTAAATAGAGTGTGTTTGGTATCGAAATTTTTGGGAACTTAGTTTACAATCGTAATTTGAGATTGATTTATCCTGGTATTGTTAGAGTGGTTGTAGTTTAATGAATCCAGATCAAAGTGCGCAATGTTGTCTTGGTTAATGTTGAGGGGTATGGTCGAAAATTTGGCTTCCGTAAGTAAAATTTCTACACTTAAGAGCTTGAGGTTATGATATGGTTGTGGGGTAGAATGTTTGAAAAATTATGGATTTGTTTGGGTTTTTTAATAAAAGGCAATAGCAAAGACGTGGAGTAGGCAACTAGTATGCATAGTGAGCCTAGAGGATTTATGGTTAGAAAGGAATTGGGATAGTTTTACACTTGGAGACAAATTAAACCTAGTTATTTCCGTGCCTTGGAATGATTTGAAGTTAAGATAGAAGCCGATATGTATCCTTGATGTGAACGAATAAGTATTACGGGGAAAAGTCTATACGGTTGTTGTGAAGTAACTTTGGTAGCAAGGGGTCGACGTGAAAAAGGGATGATGAGATGAAAGAGAAACACCTGAAATTATTTACTGTATGAACTGTGAATACTAGTATACATTATTGCATTTCGAGTTTATGAGTTGAATACATATTGCATATCATGCATGAGCATGTAGTGGATGGGAGTTCATTGTTGTTTCAAATTTTGAGGACAAAATTTTTCTAAGGAGGGTAGAATGTAAAGACCCAGAAAATTTAATTACTTTTTGAAAAATCACTTTTTGGAGAAGTTTCAATTTGGTTGATAAAAATTCCCAGTAATTGTTCCTTGAATTTTTCTAATCACAACGGTATAATCGGAAGTTATTTTTTAGTAAAGCAAAGTCATCTTTCACCCATTTTCTTTGGAGAAAAATGTGCCGTTTTTCGGTTTTGAACTAAAAGTAGGGGGATGAGATTTTGATATGATTAGAGTTTCAAAATTTTGGAAATGCCATTGTTTCCAAATGGGGGGTACTTCCTTATTTTCAAATAAGTATTGTGGTCACATGTTATATACACAAGTCACATTTGGGTGTGTAGTGTAATAAGGGAATTATATTAGTAGTGTGTGGGGGAAGATTTGCAAAAATTAAAACATTACACTCTCTCCTTCCTCTCCACCCGATCGGCCTTTCTCTCTCCTCCATTGTTGCTCACTCCAAGCTCAAATCTTGCCCTTCTCACCCAACCATTTCAAGAACCAAGGCCATTTTCGTGTTCTACGCACCCTGGGGAGCTCGGATCACCTTGGATTCACACCGAGAGCTCCAACTTCGGGATTTTGAGGTTTCAACACCTAGGGTTCCATTCTTCTTCCATTTTCAAGCAAAATCTTGAGGTAGGGAAACAATTACTACCTCCTCTAGTTATATACTTGTGATATGTTGAACATATCTTGTTCTTGGCTTCAATTTCCTTGAAATTCATGTTTTCCCTCTTTGTGTGGGTTTTTCTCACTTTAATTTTGTGATTTACGAAATTGATTGTTGATTGATGAAATTGGGAGTAGAATTGACCTCCCTCCATGTTTAATTGTTGCCTAGCATCTCTACTTTGAGCTTAAACTATCCCATTTGTGTTTTGGGTTGAAATTCCACACCTTAGAGGTGAAAATCTGCCATTTTCTGGACAAGGCAGCTGCTGCCCTTGTTTTTATGTTGCTACCCCTGTTTTCTGGATGGTTTTCGGCCACCCTTTGACGTCCGTTTGACCCCCGATTGCCCATTCCTTCTCGTATTTGACCTTTGGTATCATTTGATTCATGTTTTGACTCGAGAATTATAAAATCATAACTAAATATGTCACTTAACGATGCGTGAAAGGTTATTGGATTTTAAATGCGTGTGTGAGTGTGCGTGTAACTCATTTTATAAAAAAAGGGGATGCTTTGGTGAAATGAAATGGAGAAATGGATTTGTTATGAAAGTTTTAATGAAATGTTTGAGATAATGAGGTGTTTTAAACCAATGCCATCATTTGGTAAATTTTTTTATAAAGGCACGCGGGGCCTAAGGAACACGACAGAGGCATGCGGGGCCTATGGAACCCGACAGAGGCACGCGAGGCCTACAGAACTGGGCAGAGGCACGCGGGGCCTATGGAACCCGGCAGAGGGATTAAATCCCTAGTTTTAATGAAAATGATGGTTTTCTTCAATGATAGAAACGGGAAATGAGATTTTGGACTATCTATGGTGTTTTGTCGAAACTCGACTTGTGGACTTGGTTTTAAACTTGCGTGAGTAACTTGGGTAGTTTTGGTGAAACAAAGATGAAAACTTAGGTGGTGTTGAGTACTTGGAAATGAAAATGTTTTGAGGTACATATGGTATTTTGGTAACAATGGATACTTGGACATGGTTTTGGACACGTGTGATACTTGTTGATGATTTTGACAAACTTAATGAACTAATGGGTACTCTGGGACACCTTGAAATCTTTTTGGACACTTGATATCACTTTGGACACGTGGGTACTCCTTGGACACGTATCCCTTGTTTTAGCTTCCGTTGTGTTCCTTTGAGCTTCTCTTATCTTGGCAAACCGCATCATGTGCACTCATCATATTTATATGCCTAGCGGCTGTAGTATGGTTTTTCCTACGAGCTAGTGAGCTCACCCTATCTTTCCCAGGTACACAGCATGGAGCATGAGATCGGATGTTGTGGAGTGATGCATTATGTGAAGTTTATGCATGCATGAAGATATTTTTCCATCTCAAGTTCTGTATTTTGATAAATGACAATGTTAACTTTTGGTTATTCAATCTTCCAACAATTTGGACTTATGTAATAACTCTAAACTTGTATTTTGGGTATTCATGCATCCGGGTACAATGTAGTGCCTCCTAGAGATTTGTTGACTTGGATCAAGTATGTTAATGAACTTGGACTTAGACTTTCCAATGGAGAGTTGTTGACTTTTGACTTGTGCCACATGGATATTTATGATATTTAATTTGTTAAAAAGCAGGGCGTGACAACATTCTTCTTCTTCTTCTTCTTCTTCTTCTCTCTCTCTCTCTCTCTCTCTCTCTCTCTCTGTGGTGGCCTCTCATCATAATTATGGTGAACTGGCATTGAATGACTTTCCTTCCACCGCACTTACCATATGAGTTTGAGGAAAATCTTCAATTGTATTATACTCTGAATAAATTTCTATTGAAAATCATTTTGACTACATTTCATAAATTTTGGGGATGAAATTATTTTTAAGGGGGGTAGATTGTAACAATCCGACTTTTTGAATAAAAAGTTATTTTCAAAATTCCTGTTTCTGTAATTTAACATTTTTCATTTAAATGACTTCTTTTAAAATTTGGTAAGCGTATAATATAAGTGTGGATTACGTCGTACGTTTTGTATAAACTTGAGGCGATACGTTATACGCATACTAGAATGTACTGTAACTTGTGCTAGTAGACTACCCTACCCGGACTTAAACATGATCTAAATTTTCTAGACTTGGTCTGAACCATCAAATTACTGTTAGCCTTTCCCCTTGTTCCCTGGACGTGTACCCTCCTCACACCACATCCTCCACCAACCAAAGCTTTACTACATATTCAACGCTCAAATCCTTTTTTCTTTCCTTTCATTTCGAGACGGAGAGAGAGATTCGGCTGGTGTGAGATGGATTGTATGTGTGCATGTGATGGTATGGGTTGATGTACATAATAGGTGGGGTAAGTTTGGCACAATAAATGCAGGAGTTAATATATTGGTGTGTTTATAACAATTGTGCTTATAACCATGTGAGTGGCAAGAAGGCAGAGAACCGAATTTGGGTAGAAAGAAAACCAGTGGCCTTTTGGCCAAGACATATTAGTCATGATAATTGGAGCTGACCATGGTGATCAACGGTGTGGTGATCAACGGTGATTCTAAGTCTGATCACTATGAGAGTTTAGGATGTTACCCTTGAGGAATGGAATCAAGTATTTTTCAGTCACGATCTTCATTTGAGGTGCCGAAAGTATACAATATATTCTTAATCTCCGGAGTAATTTTATTCATCGTCCCCGTATTTGTACTCTTTTGTGATTATTGATCTTATTGTTGACTTCCGTTGTGCCATTATATATGTGAATAGTAGTGTATTATGTGTGTGCTGATGATTACCATGGAACGGATCAGTACAGGTGACAAGCCAACCGGGTCCCAAAAATTAATGAGATGAGATATGATTGACTACCTTTTCGGGAATTAGGGAATTATTGGTTTTATTAGCCTGCGGGCAATAGTAAATATTTTGACCCTGGTGATGCTTAGCATGCTACCAAGATGGGCCGGGCACGAGGCTTAAGTTGTTTGTTGTGACAGTTGATACAGTTGATCTCGTTGATTCGTTTGGTTCGATTAAATTGCGAACATCATTTATAGATACCGTAAAGCCCTTTTCTTGTCCTCATATACTTCCCAAGTAGCTTTTTGGTGGCAGGTACGGAGCAGAACTATTTGAGGCAGGAATCAGAGTATATGAAGGACTAGAAAATCCTTTTAAGAGATCAGTATGTATTTACTAAGGTTTTAGAATAGATATTGGTTCAGAGATTTAATCCCATCTTTGTATTTTGGAGGATGTATTTAGAAGAAAATAGGCTTCGAAGTGTAAAATACAGTGTATTTTTGGAGCTTTTATAAAAAAAATCCAGGTTGCTACAATTTCAATTTCTGCGCTTCACTTCCAATTGGCAATGTTCTGCACCCCCAATTTTACATGCCAATTCCAAACCCTTCATGATCCCAATCGGCAAGGAGAGAGAGAATCATGTAAGTCAATGGTTTTGTTTTTTATACTGGACACATGTAAGAAAAATAGTTTTCCACATCTCTTTCTTTCTGCTCTTGTGTAATTAAGCATCAAATGTCTGCAAGTTTCGCACCTAATTAATTTTTTGTGAATTGCAGATATAGGTGCCAACTTACCAGTTGATCAAATCCCCGCGGCCCCGCAACTACACCAACACAGGTCTCTCCCTTCTCCATTATTCTAATCATTGAATTAGGTAGGACACTCCTACTTCCAAGGATAGATAGAAAACGTGGGTTCTTCCTAGGCCTTGCTCTGAGACGTTTTATGGCTAGTACACATCCATAACCAGGGCCCTTAGAATTGTCCCTCTATAATAAACATTAATGGGAAAAGGAGAATTTTTCAACATGGAGGAAGTCTTTTATAGTTAAGATTCTAGATAAGACAATGGGGTACAAAATTTTTCATGGGAAAATTTTTGAAAATGTAGAGACCAAATGGGGAGATTTCCTTCATTGACCTGGGCCACGATGACTGAGCAGCTCCATCAGTTTTGCAGTATGGACAGTACACGAATTCGTGGTCTCGCGATTTTTGCATTCCCAAAGATGTAATCCTTTTTTTGCTCTGAGCCTGCTGTGAGTGTCCTTCTCTTTCTCCTCCTGCTACTAGTCCTAGCAAAAAGCGGTAATGCCCCATCTATTGTAACAAACCAAGCGAGACCCAAGCAACAAGAACAAGAGGGGATCTTGTAGATTTTGATTAACTTGCAAAAAATAGGGAAAACTAAGCCAGCTTCTACATTTGTGTCCTATCTTGTCGATCCTAACATCAAACGAGAGGGGAAGTAGAAGAACGAATAAGAATGACCAATTGGTAAAATCGATCTATCAGGGAAGGATACGGGAAAAGGTCCAACTTCAAAGAATTTTGCCCCTAAGTTATTGGACTCGTTGAGTGGTCAGATCATTCTTCCTCCTGTATTGATCTACGACCAACTTGTGGGAAGCAAATAAAATAGTATAGTAATCAAAAAACCAAAACTGCTCTATCCGCCCTACCCATAACAAGTTATGTGCATGCCCAATCTGGTGCCTCAGCAGCAATCGTTTAACCAATAGATCAAGAAGTCAATCGAGGATGCTCATTGATGAATGGATTAACATTACAGTCAGAGGGAGGAATTACCGAGTGAAGGTTTGGAGGAAGTTTGTGATGATTTTTTTAATGAGAAATCGGTTCGAGAATGGGTTAAATTCCATCTTCCTATTTCTAATGGTCATCCTAAAGTTACAGATTTCTCTCATCCTGATGATACAGGAAAAGGGGAGAGAAACCAAGAATTTTAAGGAAAATCAAAACTTGATGAGCAAGTGAATTGCTATCATTTAAATTCAGTGGAGGAAGCTCAACAAAAATATGTTGCATTGGCAGATAGGGGGGATATCAATAACAACAAGGATGTGGGCCATCAAAAGGTATCTGAGGAGGCTACATTGAAAGCTGCTAATTCAGAGTGCATTAATGAGGTAGTGGTTGAGAAGTCTGTCACTGGTGCTATATCTAAGGTGGAATCTAGAAGCAAACACAAAGCCAAAAAGAGAGGCAGTACTTTGGAAATAATAATGGAAGAAGATGAAGAGTCAATGGTAGGTGAGACTCCTAATATAGAGATGGGTTCTCCAAAACTAAGCGTGCAGTTGGTTGAGAAGTTGTCCCAAGATCAAGGTGGGGCTGCACTGGTGGAGCCGAACCAATGTGGGCCCAATTCAAAAGTGGTAGCTCCAAAGGTACCATCAGCAAGAGAAAAAAGGGCTAAAATAAGAAAGGATATTAGAGATATTCTTGGTACATTAGAGGATGATTACCAAACTGAAGAAGTCAGAGCAATGAGTAGTGATCACTCGGGCTCTATCAACTCTGAAGACATACAGAGAAGAAACCTGGCTATTATTAAAGGATTTGAAAATGCAGTAAATATCAGCAAAAGATTGGAGATAATACACCATGAAAGTGATGCAATGGTAATCATGAGGATGGCTTAAAGAGATGGGGAGACTCTGAACAAACGTATTCTTCCAGCAACGATGTATTGAAGAATTATTGGGGGATTTGTAATCAAGAATGAAAATCGTTTCGTGGAATATCAGGGGAATGTCCGGCAATGTAAAGAAGAGGTTTGTTAGCAATATGATCAAAGAAAGGAAGCCAGATGTACTTCTGTTACAGGAAACTAAATTGGAGCAAGTGGACGATTTTCAAGTGAAAAAGTTGTGGTATGATTCAGAACTAGAGTTTTCAGTGGTTAATGCTAAAGGTATGTCAGGAGGTATCCTAACAATTTGGAATGTGAAGGCTTTGAAAGTTCTTGAAGTGATTAGTACAAAAAGTTTTTTTACTAATCAGAGGTGTTTTTCAAGATAACTTCCCTTTCATTCTTGTCAACATATATGCCCCTAACAACTATGTAGAAAGAAGAGCAGTGTGGAAAGAGTGGAGTTGAAGGAAAGATTTCAGGATCCATGGTGCATAGGGGGGGATTTCAATGAAAAAGAAGTATAGGAGAGAGGTTGGGTTGTACGAGGCTTAATAGGGGTATGAGGGAATTCCAAAGCTTCTTGAACGATATGGATATCAGAGATATTCCATAACTTGGGAGGAAGTATTCGTGGTCAAATTTTACGGAGGCTAATATCCAATCCAGGCTTGATAGATTTTTGCTTTCCCAAGATTGGCTCGAAAAGTATAAGGTCTTTCAATGGGTGTAGACACCCCAATTTCGACGACTTGTGTATCCCCAATGATGAAAAGAATGCGCAAAATATACCTTGAAACGGATACTTGAGTTGGATGGATTAAAAGAACCAAAAACCCAAAACCACCTGAACCATACGGTCTGAAACCCATAACCGTACGGCTTGAAATTCTCTTTGCACCGTGCGATGTTACACTATGCACCGTACGACACACTTTTGACGCCGTACGACATTCCTTGTCCCATCAACAGGATTCCCGGGTTCGTCCAGCAGCTCAGAACAATGATGATATTCGTCCAATAATGATATTCGGCAATGATGCGAACCTCTTTGCGTACAAAACTCACTCACCTTTGCCTATAAAATTGGACGCCGTCCAACGGTTTCGAGAGAGAGGGGCTCAATCAGAGGATACTAAAAGAGAAACCCGAGTTTGTCCCGTACAAAACCAGTCAAGAATTTCCAGTAATACCACTACTCCTTCAAAAAGCCCGTCACTACACCTACCCATAGTTCAAGTTTCTCCTTCACAAAGAGCCTAGAAATCCAGTGTCTGTCTCCTGCAACCGATCAATCCCGATTTAATTAGTTCGATTCTGTTTCAAGGTACAACATCCGTGTTCAAATCATAACAATCTTCTGAGGGGAGCCTCCATCGGGCTCGAGGAGGGCTCCGTAGCCGTTCCTTGAGTCTAAACGGAGACATTTCAATGAAGTTCAAGCCTCTCGGGTAGGTATCGCACGACACTATCGATTGTTGCGGGATGTCGTCCCTAAAATGAGGCACATTCACTCAATAAAACCATTTTCCAAACTTGTTTTCATCAACAAATAATGTGATTTTTGCACAAAAATAGAGCTTACTTTCAATCGGATGAAATCTGGAATTTTTGAAAATCATAACTCACAGAAGCACCGTACGGCATCCCTTTTGTACTGTGTGGTGTAATTTCGTACACTGTACGGTGTCACTAGAAAAATATTTTGAATGCTCTGTTTCAGAAAACCCGATGCTCTGTTTTTTTTTGGAAAACCAGTGGAGTAAATTGCCGTCGACCCCCTTTTCTTTCCGTTTCTGCACTTACATCCCCTCTTGTTTGATTTTCTCGTGTTTATATACTTGATTGTGTATCATTTGATTCATTATCATTATCTGTTTCTTTTAAGCATAATATTACTTGATATATTGTTTATATGAAATAAAGTCTTCAATAAAATACTTTCAAAGAATAATCCCACAAAGATTTAGTAGAGACCGGAAAATTCCAGGCATGCGGGGTGCATTTTTCAAACAAAACCTTCCCCGTGGGTAACCTGGCTCCCGAACCCAAATCTCTATTTTTCGCAGATCAAATCCTTTTTTAGCGGCACAAGAGTAATTATTTTTTTTTACGGTTTCTCGGGTACCTAACATTTTCGGAAAATTAAACCCCGGGTGGTGACTCTAAATTTTTTCCTTTTTCCCAGATTGCCCTTTTTCACAAATACAACCAAAACACATGGGCTCCCGAAGCGTCATCCACAGTGGGGCTTACCAAGACTAATCTCCGACCATTGTCCTATCATGATCTGTGATGAAGTCAAAGATTGGGGTCCCAAACCATTTCGGTTCATTAATGCATGGATCAAGCACCCAAAATGCAAGCAAATAATCAAGGAATGCTGGGAGTCAGAGGTGATTTACGATTGGTCTGGTTTCAAAATTATGCAGAAACTTAAAAAGTTGAAGGGTCTCTTGAAAGAGTGGAATGCTACTGAATTTTGGAATTTGACAACAAAGGTGGAAGAGCTTCTTGATCTAAAAGCTGAAGAGAGAGAGAGAGAGAGAGAGAGTTATCCGAGGCTGAAAAAATGGAAAGGTGTGGAAGAGCTTAAGACTAAGTTACACCTTCTTGATCTAAAAGCTGAAGAGAGAGAGTTATCCGAGGCTGAAAAAGTGGAAAGGTGTAATTGCAGACAAGAATTCTGGGTATTGGATAAGATGAAGGAATCCCTTTGGTGACAGAAATCAAGAAACAAATGGATTAAACTTGGGGACAGAAATTCCAGGTTTTTCCAAATCATGGTAAATAATAGATATAGAAGAAATTTCATTGGGATTATAGAATGGGAAGGAGTGATGTATGATGACCCTGTTCAAATAAAGCAAGTGGTTGTCCAATACTTTCCAAAACAACTTTAGAAGGCAAGAGTGGAGGAGACCTGACTTTGGAGGTGTTTTTCCAGAAGGATTCATGCTAGTAGAAAAGTGGAACTAGAATTACCATTCACTCCTGATGAGATCTTTCAAGCTGTTAAGGAGTGTAGTTCTTTCAAATCCCCAGGCCCAGATGGTTTCAATTTTGCTTTTGTTTAAAAAGCTTGGAAGATTATCAAACCAGATGTTATGGAATTCTTTAATGAATTCTATATCAATGGCAAACTTACTAAGGAGATCAATAAAACCTTTGTTGCTCTCATCCCAAAAGTGGATGGGCC
This sequence comes from Vaccinium darrowii, assembly GCA_020921065.1. Classification (NCBI taxonomy): domain Eukaryota; kingdom Viridiplantae; phylum Streptophyta; class Magnoliopsida; order Ericales; family Ericaceae; genus Vaccinium; species Vaccinium darrowii. The sequence continues at coordinate 37,811,495 of CM037152.1, read as the reverse complement.
AACAAGCTTCAAAGATTACAGGCCAATAAGTATGGTGGGCTGGCTTTATAAGTTACTCTCCAAGGTGTTAGCAAATAGATTGAAGAGAGTTCTCCCATTCTTCGTGGGAGAAACACAAGCAGCTTTTATTGGTGGAAGGCAGATTCTGGATGGTATCTTGATTGCCAGTGAAGTGATTGACGAATGGAAGCAAAAAGACTACCAAAGTTTGGTTCTAAAATTAGACTTTGAGAAAGCATATGATAGTGTCTGTTGGCCCTTCTTATTTCAAATGCTAAGAAATATGGGTTGTGGTAAAAAATGGATCTCATGCATGAGTACTGCTTCTCTATCAATTTTGATTAATGGTTCTCCTACTGCTCAAATCCAAATGGAAAAAGGGTTGAGACAAGGAGATCCAATCTCCCCTCTCGTTTTCAATGTTATGGCAGAAGGATTAAATATTCTGTTTGAAAGGGCAAGATCTGAGGGAGTGATTTCAGGAGTCTTTATTGGTTTTAATGGTCCAGCAATCTCTCATATGCAGTTCGCAGATGACACTATCATTTTTTGTAAATGTGAGATGCAGGAAATTCTGAATATCAAAGGGATTTTGGACACCTTTGAACTAGTTTCTGGATTGAAAATCAACTACTCAAAAAGTCAGCTGTGTGGTATTGGAGTTCCTTAAGACATCCTTTGGTCCTTTGCTGAAGTGTTGGAATGTAAAATAGTATCTCTGTCTCTGAAATACTTGGGCTTGCCTCTTGGTGCAAACCCCAGGAGCGTGGCAACTTGGAATCCGGTGATTGAGAGATTTGAAAAGAAGTTGGCTCTTTGGAAGACGAAACACATCAACTTAGACGAAACATATCAACTTTGGTGGAAGACTGACTTTAGTGAAAGCAACCTTAGGGATCTACCTCAGTTTTACATGTCAATGTTCAAAATGCCAAATATTGTGGTGAAAAAGTTGGAAAAAATTCAGAGGCAATTTCTTTGGGGGGATTCTTCAGAAAAAAGAAAGATGCATTTGGTGGGATGGGATAAAGTCACTCTGAATAAAAAATCAGGTGGTTTAGGTATTAAAAAGATCCGTATACAGAATGTGTCCTTGCTAAGCCAATGGTGGTGGAGATTTGGGCCTGAAAAGGAATCCCTTTGGGCTAGAACAATAAGGGCTAAATATGGCATTGACGATTCAAATTGGTTGCCAACAAAACCTTCTAACATCACAAAGTGCTCCCAAATTTGGAGTGATATAACCTCATTGATTGGAGAAGGTTCTGAAGTTGCTGGTATTTTAAGAGATGGTTTCTTCATCAAAGTTGCCTCTCGACACTCTACTGCTTTCTGGACAGATCCTTGGTTGGGAGAGATGAAATTGGTGAATGTTTTCCCTAGATCATACACTTTGTCTACTCAGAAACATGCTAAGGTTAGTGAATTATACAGCTCTTCTTCATTAACCTGGGATTTACAGTTTAGAAGAGATCTATTTCAGTGGGAACTGGGCCATCTGCAAATACTTCATTAGATGCTATTAGATGTGGCCATCTACAATCAAGGGGAGGATAGATTGAGGTGGAGATGGGATCAAAGCTCAGGGAACTTCTCAGTAAAGTCTTGCTATGGTAAGTGGGAGTTGGCTACTAATGCTTTGAACCCTATTGGATCAAGGTGTATGCTAATTTGGAAAAATTTATGCCCTTTTAAAGTTGAAATTCTTACTTGGCAAGCTTTACAAGACAAATTGGCTACTGGAAGTGAATTGATTATGAGAAACTTTTTCCAGCAAGACGGGAGTTTGATGGGCTCTTGTCCATTTTGCCACTTGGAAGTTGAAACGGCAGTCCATCTCTTGCTGCATTGTAATCTTTCCTGGAAAATTTGGTCACATATTATGCTTTGGTGGAAAGTCGAATGGGTCTGCCCTCATTGCTTATATACCCTATTGTGTTGGTGGGACTCCTTCAAATATAAATCTGTTGGGACTCCTTCTATGCCGTGTTGTGGGTGCTTTGGCTAGAAAGGAATCAAGTCATCTTCAGAAATAAAGTATTAGATGAAGTGGAGATGGTAGAGAATATAAAGACCACGGTTGCAATTTGGACAAAATCTTGCTTTGATCTCAGAGAATATCCAGTGGAAGATTTTAAAAGGTGCTTATCAGGTATAAGAAGTTTGAAACTGCCCAAACTGAAGGATTATTAGTTCCTTATTCAGAGTTTAGTTTTTCTTTTCTGAACTCCTTTGTTGATTTCCTGCTGAAATATTGAATGTTGATGTCTAGTGAGGGTTAATGTGGTTTCTTTTCAAACTGAGTAACTTCAGTTTTGACAGTTTGTGATGTGTTGTGTCCACGGGGTCAGTTTGTGTATTTGTCTCTGGGGGTGTATATGATCGTCTCTGTTTTTGTTCACTGCTGGTGCTATGTATTGGTTGATGGCTAAATAGTGGAAGGAGCTGCAGTTATTATAGATATTAGACCAATTTTTGAAGTGTCTCAAATTGTGGATCATCTTTGTAAGGCACGTTTGAAAGCTCAAGAGAGCTTGTTTTTCAGCGGAGCTTTTGGATTGGAGAATTTTGCTAGAAGTCATCTCAAGGCAGAGCATTAATTCCTCTTCTGGTTGTACTAGAAAAGATCTCTCATTATGTCAGACTTTTGTATCCATTTTGAGTAGTCTAGCTGTGGTTGGTTTTTTGCCAACTGTTCTTTGGTTATTTCCCTTTGGGCCCTTGGTTGGCATATGATTGTCGATTCCCGGGGGTGCCAACCTCGTTGGGATGTCCGGGTTCGTTGTGATGCCTTTCCTTACCTTGGGTCCTTTTAATCGTTGTAATTTGTTTTCAATGATTAATAAATTTTCCTTTGCCGAGCAAAAAAAAAAAAGGGCAATCAGTCTAGTAGACTCTCTCAAGCCTGTTGCGTACGATTAGCCAGCCTTGCGGCGGCAAAAGAATTAGACGTCCCCCATGCTATAGTTCCCCGCAGTCCGAACCCAGTGCCGCATTAGGTTAGGGAGTTGGGCGATAATGGCTCCTCTGCATCCCAAAGCGCACTGCCCTCCAAGGCGGGTAACACTAGGTAATCCAAGCCAACCCACATTACATACTAATGGTGGATAATCATATTTCTTAGAGGTACTAAATAAAACTCCATGAATGAGCAAAATGAAGGTTGCATTAATGATAAAGATCTCCCGGGAAACCGCTTCACTTGTTCAAAAGCAGGGAGAGATCTTTCAAATTTTAAACGAGGTTATGGGGAATCCACTGCTTATCCTGAGGTTTACAAAATGGTTCAGTTCCTATTGGTATCCATGAGACAAAAGGGGCTGACCATGAGTCATTGTTGAGGACTGCGAGAACTCTGGGTTGGGTTAGGGGAACTATCGGAAATTTTGGTTCACCAGGCCCAGAAGGACTTGATCTCCCTAACCGCATTCACAGTAATAAAATAGGAAGGGCTTTCCCGCTAGTCAAGTTCAGTTGGATCTTATATAAAGTTTAGGTTTAGTTCGCGGACTAGGCTTAGTAGGAATCGAGATCCTGCCGATGTGTACTTCCCCATGAGAGCTAACTAAACACAAGGCTTAGATCCAGCTTATAGAATATCCGAAGTCAACTCTTCCCATTCCAACTCTTTATCCTTCTCTTGTTTAGCAGTCGATGTCTTCTGTTTGATAGAAGTACGGTTTTCTTTGAATAAATGATAGGCAACACAAGAAGAAGCAATTGAAAGCGCATAAATGATGGCACAATCCTATGTGAAGCTGATTGTCCATCGAACCATTTTAACTTCGAACTTCCTGAATTGAGAAAGGAATAGAACTTGGGGCGACCTATCACTCAATAAAAACTTGTTCTATGGTTGATCGACGTAACCGATCTGGGAGTGTGGAATAAGGAAAATGAAGACAGACGGAGATTCAGAAGTAGCGAATGCCTCTTTCTCGCCAAGCCTAATCTTTCTTTAAAAAATAACAGGAACCTTCTGTAGACACCCCAATTTTTACCCCTGTGTATCCCCAATGATGAAAAAGATGTTCAACGGTACCTCGGACAGTTGCTGTGAACTTCAGAATTCTTGGACAAAACTAATCTAGCCGCACGGTCTACTCACCGAACCGCACGGTCCAGTCAAACAACCGCACGGTGTAACTTTGCAGAACCAAACCGTACGGTTATACTTTTTAAGCCGTACGGTCAATTACTTCAAACCGTGCGGTTATGTGTCAGGCAATATTCGAATTTCTCACAGTCGAAGCATCTCATCATTTTCGGGCAGGCAGTCGTACTCATTAATATTCCATTTACATCTATAAAACAATCTCCTCCCTTCCCATCCAAAAAAAAAAAAAAAGGCAATTCCGGGTTCCATTCCGATACGCTGCCCAAATCCCCGATCATCCTTCCGATTAAAAGGCTTGTTCAAGTCCTGTGCTTGAAATCATAAACCGACCCCCTATTTCTCCATTTTCTCATCCCCGGCTACTCCTAATCCATACTAGAACATCCTGTTCGAAGTTTTCATCCAAAGAAATCGAAGTTCTCGGGTTGTCCGGAGCCCTTCGCAAAGGTACAAACCGTGTTCTGACGAGCCGAGCTCCAAGCTTTGGTCTTTGAGGGGATCCCCGAGTCGAGGGTGACTTCGATAGTCATTACTAGGCTCGGGTGTTCGAACCTTTTTTACAAAAATCAGTTCTTTTTCAAAAAAAAAAAAGAAGTTACTGTACGAACTAAAAATTATGGAAATTTTTCCGACAAGTGAACCGCATGGTTTATATTACCACGCCGTACGGCACACATATCTAAGCCGTGCGGTTAACTTGTGAGTTACAAAACCTCTTCTGTTTCTCCTCTGTTTCCCCATCGTTCATGCTCTGTTTTCTGATTTTCCCGTAATCTGGTTATTACGTTTATGCCCCTTTATTCTCTTATTATTGCCATTAAGTTTTTTTTTATTATTTATTATCTATTTCTTTGCTTTTATTTCTGTTATGGTTTCATTATTTATCTTTACTTATTTGTTTAATGGTCAAAGTTTTTCAATAAAACGCTTTTCTAAAAAAAATCCCACAAAAATTTAGTAGAGACCGGGAATTTCCCGGGCGAGCGGGGTGCTTTTCAACAAAACCTTCCCCGTTCGTAACCTGGCTTCCGAATCCAAGAATCTTTTTCGCAGACCAAATCCTTTTTCTAAAAAAAAAACGGCCCGGGAGTCATTCTTTATTTTCCAAAACGGTTTCTCGGGTACCAAAAGTTTTCCATATAAACCCCGGGTGGCGACTCACATCTTTCTATTTTCCACGAGCCGCGCGTGGATCGCACCGTCCACACCTTCGATCAAGCCAAAGAAAATATAAAATTATTTAAACATACTATTAAAAAAAAGGGTTTGCTTCTGTTGTAGATTTCCGTTTTAGTTTTTTTTTTTTTTTTCCTTACTTAACTCTACTCTTTTGGGTGATCATATAGGATTACTTTCCATTCCAATCCCCCCCAAAACTACTCAATTCAAATTCCATATATACCGGAATCTAAAAAAGGTATGCTTTTCTGGCCTATATCAATGTTTACTCTATTCAATTTATCTACTATTTTTTTTTTTTTGTCTGGGCCCAAAAAAAAAAAAGAACTCAGCTAATGCTGCTCCAACTCTCATCTACTGTACAAGTTCATGTGCTTTTCGATGAATGAATGTTTTCACATGTTATATATGTGCGCGGTGTCTTCAATCTGTGTGCAGTTCCATAAAACATTAGTAAGGCCATAATTATGCATGGCTAATTCATCACATAGAATTTTTATCCAATTAGTGTTGTTTAATTTTAGAATGTATTGTATCGACGCATTGGTGTTTTCGGAGTACGTTTGTAAGACATTAGGGACACTTCCCTTATTTTGAGTTTAGGCCAATTTCCAATACAAATTACTTAGTAATTAAATTTAGCAAAATCATTTGTGGTTCTGCATCTTTATATCTTTCTTTGTCTATCACTACGGGTGTACATGGTCCGGATTGGACCGGTTTTGCAGAAATCCAAAAACTAAACCATATCTTACTGTTCCAAATAATTGAGAACCAGAACCAAACCATTACACATATGGAACCAAACCGAAACCATACCATTTGATCAGTTCGGTTTGGTTTGGTTTACAGTTCCATTACCGTCTACAAATTGCCAAAAAAAAAATAGTAAGAATAAAAATTTTACCACTAATTTATTAAATTTAATTGCTCACAATTTGATGAACTTGGAGAGAAAGAGAGCCATCAATTTGGGAGATTGTTAGAGACGTGAGAATAACTTTGGAACTCTTAAAAAGACTTCTAATATAGCTATTGGCAACAAGAAGTAGTTTTGGGGAATCGAAGGGTTTTGGCCATTTGGGGGAGTAGAAGAGTTTGGTGGGTAGTTGAAAAACTTTATTAATTGATGGCTCATGGTAGATACAAGGGTAAAATAAACAAATAAATATATGTATGTATGTATGGTACTTATTAGCGGTCCGGTTCGCTTCAAACTACGGTTCACCATAATATACGGTTCACATTTTTTTTAAACCAAAACCTGTTGAGATTCCACCCCGTGTGGGCCAGTTGGGCTTTGGCTCAGAGGGAGTGGATTAGAGTTTTTCTGTGTAACTCTATAAATACTCTGCGTAGCCTTATTTATGAAGTGTGTGGTAGCACGAGAGAAAGATACACGAGAGAACTAGTGAGGGAGGGGGGGGGGGGGAGGGGGGGTTGTGGCTCCCGGGAGAGAGAGATACACGAGAGAACTAGTGAGGATTTCATTGTTGTGTTGAGTGTGAGTGTGTAACACAAGAACATGGATTTTCTCCGGATTATAGTGAAACCCCCCTCCCCGTGGATGTAGGTCCGATTTGGCCGAACCACGTATATTGTGTGTCGTGCTTTTTCTTGTTTTACTGCTTCTGTGCGTATGGTGCGTTGTTCGAAATCCTAAAAACTAGTATCAGAGCTCGGGTGGAGCAAGAGGTCACCGGATTCGTGCTTGAAACTCACGGATTCAAGAACGGATAAAAGAAACGAAGTCAGTCAGAGATTTTCCTCATAGGGTTTTGTTCGTCTCGACGACATGAGTCCAACGGAGTGCTCACAGTCGGTTTTGGTCACAGATTCCTAGCTAATTGGACTGCTCCGAATTCATTGGTGGGCTTGGATTTGGGTGATTCGAGCCCAATTTTGCAGTCCTAGACACATCCGGAGAGATTGAGGAGGATCTAACGCGGTCAGGTCAATCGGATGGGATGTTGTTGAGTTGGAGGCAAACCATGGGAGAACCGATGGGAGTCCAAGCGGTGCTGGGAGGGCCAGGATTGGAACATGGATGAACAAGGAGTTGTGGATAGGTGACGGAAAAGGCGAGCAGAGTTGGAAGAGCTACACACCAGGAGTATTGGACAGACTTTGCAGAGATCGGAGGTTGATCGAAGCAATCGGGAGATTGCGGATTCACAACGGTTGAGCTGTGGTGATCAATTGAGGAAACTAGTGAGCAAGGATACATTCTTTTGAGTGTTGCACATCTGTTTGGTGGGTGTGGATACACTTGATTGGTTAATGACACAGGCGCTTACTAGAGTGACAGATCGGAGTTGGTCAGCGGTGATCAGAGGCAGTCTGGTTCAATCGGAGCCACGAAGATCTACCAGGATTTGTTCACATCTCAGATTCACGAGAGGTGTATCTCGGTGGGGGGTGCGGAGGAACTCGGTGGGGGATGCGGTGTCAGAGAAGGAGTCAGCCTCTTCGCAGATGGTGTGTGAGATCATTTGGAGAAGTGAGCCCTTGGTGTGAGCAAAGGGTAGCTGCATTCTCTTGACAAAACAGGATCTTAGAGTGGCGGTGCGCGGCGATGAAGCTACGGGCGCTTTTGTTGGTGAGCGCATACATCTCGGGTTTGAGGTGTGCGAGTGGAGGCATCCTAGTTGAGGGAGTGCCGTACTCGGATGAGAGGAGGCATTCTTTTTGAGGGGGTGCGGTACTCGGATTTTTTGATCGGCTGCGGATTCTAGTTTTGCAAGGATACACTCTTTCAGGTTTATGTACTCTGTTTGGTGGTACATGGATGCTCGACGGGTTAGTGACACATGCGCTTGCCAGAGATAGCTAATTGGAGGAGGCGACATGGGGGTGTTGCAGACAACTTTTGTGACAGCCCATGGCCCACTTGGATGCAACGGAGCTATGTGGTATAAGAGAATAGATCATGCCCTAACTTGCACAAGGCCTTTTAAAGCCGTGCGGGCGTCAAAGCTCATCGGTACTTCACAGTTAAGCGTGCTCACTCTGGAGCAATCCTGAGATGGGTGACCTACTGGGAAGTTCAAGGAGCTTGGGCGACCAAAGCGAACAATATTGTGTAAGGCGGGGGCGGATCGTTACAACTTTGCCCACTCGGTGTGGAGGGAGTGATTGTTGGGATTCCACCCCGTGTGGGCCAGTTGGGCTTTGGCCCAGAGGGAGTGGATTAGACGTTTTCTGTGTAACTCTATAAATACACTGTGTAGCCTTATTTATGAAGTGTGTGGTAGCACAATGTAAAGAGAGAGGCAGAGAGTGTGAGAGGGGGGCCCGGTTGTGGCTCCTCGGAGAGAGAGATACACGAGAGAGCTAGTGAGGATTTCATTATTGTGAGATTGAGTGTGAGTGTGTAACACAAGAACAAGGATTTTCTCTGGATTATCTCCGGATTATATTGAAGCCCACCTCCCCGTGGATGTAGGTCCGATTTGGCCGAACCACATATATTGCGTGTCGTGTTTTCTCTTGTTTTACTGCTTCTGTGCATATGGTGCGTTGTTCGGAATCCTAAAAACTGGTATCAGAGCTCAGGTGGAGCGAGAGGTCACCAGATTCGCGCTTGAAACTCACGGATTCAAGACACGACAAAAAGAAACGAAGTCAGTCGGAGATTTTGCTCATAGGGTTTTGTTCATCTCGACGAGATGAGTCCAACGGAGTGCTCGCAGTCTGTTTTGGTCACAGATTCCTAGCTAATTGGACTGCTCCGGATTCATTGATGGGCTTGGATTTGGGTGATTCGAGCCCAATTTTGCAGTCCTAGACACATCTGGAGAGATTGAGGAGGATCCAACGCGGTCAAGTCAATCGAATGGGATGTTGTTGAGTTGGAGGCAAACCATGGGAGATCCTATGGGAGTCCAGGCGGTGCTGGGAGAGCCAGGAATGGAACATGGATGAACCAAGAGTGGTGGATAGGTGACGGAACAGGCGAGCGGAGTTGGAAGAGCTACACACTAGGAGTATTGGACAGACTTTGCAGAGATCGGAGGTTTACCGAAGCAATCGGGTGATTGCGGATTCGCAGCGGTTGAGCTGTGGTGATCAATCGAAGAAACTAGTGAGCAAGGATACATTCTTTCGAGTGTTGCATATCTATTTGGTGGGTGTGGATACACTTGATTGGTTAATGACACAAGTGCTTGCTAGAGTGACAAATCGGAGTTGGTCAGCGGTGATCGGAGGCAGTCTGGTTCAATCAGAGCCACGGAGATCTAGCAGGATTTGTTCACATCCCGAATTCACGAGAGGTGTATCCCGGTGGGGGTGCGGAGGAATTCAGTGGGGGATGCGGTGTCAGAGAAGGAGTCAGCCTCTTCGCAGATGGTGTGTGAGATCATTTAGAGAAGTGAGTCTTTGGTGTAGGCAGAGGGTAGCTGCATTCTCTTGACAGAATAGGATGTTAGAGTGGCGGTGCGTGGCGATGACGCTACGGGCGCTTTTGTTGGTGAGCGCATACATCTCGGGTTTGAGGTGTGCGAGTGGAGGCATCCCAATTGAGGGGGTGCGGTACTCGGATGAGTGGAGGCATTCTTTTTGAGGAGGTGCGGTACTCGGATTTTTTGATCGGCTGCGGATTCTAGTTTTGCAAGGATACACTCTTTCAGGTTTATGCACTCTGTTTGGTGGTGCATGGATGCTCGACTGGTTAGTGACACAGACGCTTGCCAAAGATAGCTGATTGGAGGAGGCGACATGGGGGTGTTGCAGACAACTTTGCCCACTCGGTGTGGAGGGGGTGATTGTTGAGATTCAGTTGGGCTTTGGCCCAGAGAGAGTGGATTAGTGTTTTTCTGTGTAACTCTATAAATTCTCTGTGTAGCCTTATTTATGAAGTGTGTGGTAGCACAATGTAAAGAGAGAGGCAGAGAGTGTGAGAGGGGGGCCTGGTTGTGGCTCCCCGGAGAGAGAGATACATGAGAGAGCTAGTGAGGATTTCATTATTGTGAGATTGAGTGTGAGTGTGTAGCACAAGAACAAGGATTTTCTCTGGATTATAGTGAAACCCCCCTCCCCGTGGATGTAGGTCCGATTTGGCCGAACCACGTATATTGTGTGTCGTGCTTTCTCTTGTTTTACTGCTTCAGAGCGTATGGTGCGTTGTTCGGAATCCTAACAAAACCAATCCATTAAAATATACAACCAATCCAAATAGATCGGTTCGGTTCAGTTGGTCCGGTTTTGCGGTTTTTTCGGTTTTCTTGTACATTCCTAACTATCACCGTGGTTAGATGCTGGGCTTGATTCATGTGTAAAAGACCTTGATTGGCATGACTTAGTTCATTTGTAAAAGACCTTCATTTGCTACATTAACCTTATCGTTCTTCACATTTTTTTTTGTTATGTAATTTTTCATAATCTTTAACAAATTCAGCAGATCTTTCCCCCATTCTGCTACTGGGAGTCTGCTGTTTTGGTTTGTTTGATAGGGATAAAATTGTTGGAAAATTAGTGCAGACATTTTAAATTTCTGTTTGATTATGGCTTTTCTGTGTGGTGTCATGAATTACATAAAGCTTTTTAATAACGGAAATAGAATTTGTAACCTCTGGCAGTTTAGAATTTGATTGCTATGGAATACATGTTGCTTTTTCGGTTTCAAACTTTGAATGTTGGATATTATTATTTGCTTTTCTGTTATTCCAACAATGTAGTATTTATGTTACATTGTGACAACATGTCGTTCTTTGTCTCTTTTTGATATTGTGAACTAACGTTTACTATTTTTTGTTCATGTTTCCTCACTGGATTACGTGGAACATTTTTTCTTCACATTTTTAGTTGAAAAATAAAAATCAAGTTTAGGATTTTTAGGATTTATAGCTGTTTGGCACTCTCTATCCGTGCGAACTTTTCACCCATTTTGTGCTCATACCTTGCTAACGACACTAATCGAAAACATAATTGAATACCGAATATAACGTACCTTTTGGCATAAGCTTGCGGTAGACATCAATATTTTCCATGGCACGTATAGGAAAAAACTGCATCCAATGTTTTTACCTCGAGGATCCATTTGATGTAGTGAACGTTGTTTACGTGGTAGTTCACATCCAAGTCACTCCACATGGGCTGCAAACAAAATTTCTCATATTTTAATTTTCCCAACAATATGGTCATCTATCTGATGATTAATAGATGCTAGTAAGATTTATTTACCTTCATATTATACGATGCATATTTTGCATTGTCATTCAGCTTTTAAATTTTTCCACTAGTATCTTCTTTGAGTGCTTGCTTTTCAATCAGAAATGGGGAAATCTCTGCCCTCTCATCGTCTGGAATCTTGGAAACCCGCTTGGTGTTCGTGTCAATCAGTACACGAGTGCTGTTTCAGATGCAAACCTTTAATATGCTATGGATTGATCGAGTAGTAACACACACAATTTTGAGAGAATTTCAATCGAATTGAATAGACAAATGTATATACAAACCACAATCCGCACAGCACACTACAGGGATTGCAGTATAGCACTCCCGTTTACCTCCGACACAGACATACAGAAACAACTACGACAAAAAATCCATAACACACAATTTTGAGAGAATTTCAATCAAATTGAATAGGCAAATGTTTATACAAACCACAATCCGCACAGCACACTACAGGGACTAAACTACAGCAACCCCGTTTACCTCCGACACAGAGAATTTCAATCGAATTGAATAGACAAATGTTTATACGAACCACAATCCACACAACACACTACAGGGACTGCACTACAGCACCCCCATTTACCTCCGACACAGACATACATAAACAACTACAACAAAAAATCCATGGCGCACACAATTTTGAGAGAATTTCAATCGAATTGAATAGACAAATGTATATACAAACCATAATCCGCACAACACACTACAGGGACTACAGTACAGCACCCCTATTTACCTCCGACATAGGCATACATAAACAACTACAACAAAAAATCCATAACATAGGTGAAAAAATACATAACATGAACATGGCGCACACTATGTGAGTAAGTCCATCGAGAAATTGACAAATAGTGGAAGGCTTCACCATCCTATGATTCAACATTTTATCTTTGCTTCTTTATTTGTTAATTTTTTTGTACTTTAAAGATGAGAAAATCATTCACATTCACATTCAGGGTCCATTTGTTTCAAAGTAAAACATTTTACCTTGGAAAATAACTTTTGTGTACAATGATTTTGCCAAAAACAAAAAGTTTTGTTTTTGTCTTTCGGTGTTTGCTTGATGAGTTAAAATAAATTTTTAGAACACGTATTTAGAACCAGCACCAAATTTTTTTTTGGTTCATGATAAGTATCTGATTGAAATTCAGCTACACCCCACCTCGTCCACTACAAGTTCAATGGATCCTGTTGCTTTATTAATCGAAATAGATGTGTGTGTGTGAGAGAGAGAGAGAGAGAGAGAGAAATGAGAGAAATATATGTTTTGGAATACCCAGAAGAGCTAAACCAGATATGTGAAAGTGGTTGAATTCCAAGAGAGATCACATTGTAAAATGACTTACGAAGGATTTCTTGGTAAATCATTTTCCTCTCATTTGATGGAAAATGTTTTATGATTAAAATGTTTTTCATATCTTTTATACAACCAAACATTGGAAAACATGTAAAACATTTTACAGGAAAACATTTTACGCCCAAACAAACAAACAAATAAAGCGTCAATTGTAGTTCTTTTGTCGATCGGCAAGAAAATGATGAGTCTTTACGAGATATTTGTTCGTATTCTAAATTTAATAATCTAGATATTTTTCTATCTGGTAACATGATTTGCCTGGTGGATATTATCCTTAAAATATAGTATGTAGTTATAGTTATTACAAGTACTACTTACTTTGATTACGCACAAATAATGGGTTGGCTCAGTGGTGGAAACTCAGACTTTTTAAAACATGGCCCAGGTCTAGGTCCCCAATAACCCCTCATTGGGGCCAAACATAGTCCTACTACCACCCATACATTAAGAAATTTATTGCACACAATCGAATAAAAACATTGATGATACAAAATTCTACGTTTTCAATTACAGAACAAATTTCACAGGAAAACATTTTTAATCAGCAAGAAGAAATTCGTAATCTTTGGTAATTAAAGTATGAAGGACGCAAGGGCACGACTACATCATTTATAGTACGAACGTACAAAAAACTTTGTTGAGATGTCCGAGGTTTGTATTGATGCCAAATCACCCTTGACCAAATGTTCAAAATCACCAAAATGCCCTTACAACGTGCAATGATACTCTAATAAACCCTCGCACACTGAATATCCACACGGCCCCTTCAATCTTTAAATTCCAGAATGAATAAAAACACATGTACGTATACGAAATTAACCAAATAAACTGGCACCTGTTAATTGTAAAATGGGCCAAAGACAAAGGGTGTGCAGCAACCGGGATAACCCGGTAAACCGCCCACCCCGACTCGACCCGATGGGTCTACATGCGGTTTTCATCATTAATTCGGCCGGGTACGAGTTAAGATGTGTGAAAAATGGGGATTCCACGCGTGAAACCTGGATAACACAGTTAATGTCTCTCGCCTACCACCACCGGAGCAACTGTGTGTCTCCGTCGCACAGCAAACTAGCTATTACAGCTATGGTCGTTCATCAATGGCCGCAATCGGCGTCACTGCCATTTTCAACGCCTTTCCCTTCTTCTAAGCGCATACAAACCCCAATTCTGAAACCTTTTCCTTTTGTTGGGGTTTAAATTAACCCAACCGAAACTTGAATAACTTGATTTGTTCGGTTCCTCAGTAGCCTCAGTTTGGATTCGGGTGCAGATTTATCCAACCCGACGACATCGGTTCAGGTAGACATATAGATGGCAAATCTAATTCGAACCGACCCATGCACACCCCTAGGCCAAACACCTATATATACGACCAAACTACTTCTGTCTGGAATGACCGACTACCCTTTCATTTCCAATGACTGAAATTCCTATTTACATAATACCAACAGAGCATGTGACAGTTTTGTTAGTAAGTAAATAGTCTATGGACACTAAATAAGTTCAAACAAATGAATTAAATGGGCACGTGACAATTTTTTATTTTATAGGCAACTCATGTGTTGCAACAGGTATTTGAACGTGGTAATGCCATGTGTATATTTATTGTACTAGTTTGTAAAAAATTAAGTGCCTATATCGCTCAAAAAATTTTAAACCATTTCGCCTAAAGTTTCTAAATCAATAATCCATGAAAACTTGGCGCAAAATAAACAAATGTAATTTTTTTTAATAATTTTTTTTCAAAAAACTGATTTACTGTTTTTTTCCCCAAAGCAAGCCTTAAATTGCTAATAAGTTTCCTAGCTTAAAATATGGTGAGTTAATTTACCCAGCGGGATAATGATCAACTTCAACTTGCATTCTTGAGACAACCCATGTCAGAATGTGTCTTCGCATCCATCGAGTACAAAATCCACCATCCACGAGTCCTGAGAAGAAGACATGGCACATTGTTGCATTCTGCATTCAATATGCAACAATGCTTTTTAGTGTGTGCATGGTGCTAGAGGCAACGGTAGAAGAAAAAGTGTCCCAGAGGGTAGAGCCAAGATTTAAGTTAGCAGAGTCAAAAATCAAATCTATATGCAATTTATTTATTTATTTGCCGATGCAAAAAGGTAGATAAATTAAGAGTTTAACTATAATGGAACTAGACAATAATATATACGTTCTTGCTTCATAATTGGTCTCAATGACTTATTATATGTCGAAAAAATGTACGATAGCTTCATTTATATTTATAATACTATTAACTCTAAAAAAAAATTAAAAACTTGAGAATTCTATGTACTTTAAACTTTTGAAAATTCTAATGAGAAATTAAAATCAAAGGGAATCCCTTCGTCCCTCAACTCCAAAATATTACCAATGGGCGTATTAGTTTTTCAGGTTGAAGGCAAATGCTATATGTATAACCCAAAGGGTGTCGAATAGTAGGCCTTGTTTGGTTTTGGCCTTGAGACCCAAAATTGAAATTTTTACCTCTATTTTTTTATCCTTATGTTCAATTGTTAACTCATATTTGCAATCATTTCTCTTTCTATCTCTCTCTAATTATTATCCCATATTTTCAATCATTATTTCTATTTCTCTCTTCACTCAAAACCCAAACCGAACAAGATCTAACTGCCCCGTGCTCTTACTCTGACAATTGTACCCACCTATCAACTCAACCTTGGCAGACACACAAGTGCTGAGAGTACGAGCAAGTGCATCAGTCGCAAACACTCTTGGTTAGCTATTTAAGCTATGCAAATCAAAAAAACTCCCCAAAAACTCCCCTGTTGCAGATTAGGTAAGTAGTTAGATAAGATCCCTCCTGCTACAGTTCTTCGCTATTTCTACCTAAGGACTGTTCAATGGCAATTGGATATTTTATTAGTTATTTGTCCTTCACCTGCATGTTTTCTCTCCTCTCTCCTCTCTTTCACATTCAATTTCTTTTTCTATGTAAGAGAAATACTCCCTCTCCCTCCGTCACTTTGTAAATCCAACTTATTAAGAAATATTATCATTACACCTTTTACATCAACTTTTTCTTCCACTTTACACTTTTCACATCAACATTTACCTCTACTTTCCAAAATTATTCTCTATTTTTACCTATTAACTCTTTATCCACTAACTTTTCAAAATGGCAAAATGATAATTGCACAAACTTTTACCCATTAACTTTTCAAACCACACACTTATTTAGGGACAACCCAAAATGAAAAGTTAAATACTTCAAAAGGAACGGAGGGAGTACTATTTCAATAGAGGTTAGGTAAATAAATGATAATGTTGGAGTGTTAAAAAAGATGTGAGTTAAATGTGTCTTGTTCATGACTATTTTGGCCCAAATTTTGCCAAATTTGATGCACTTGCTCTAAATGACCAAAATAGCCACAAACCACTTTTTCCAAACTTTAGCTCTATCTTGGCTCAGTAACAAAATGAGCCAAAAATCAAGCCCGAGTTTGGTTCGATTGTAAACGAACCATGCTGGATTCATTTAGTAAACGAGCATCTATAAACAAGTCAAGCTTGCTTTGTTGAGCCGAGCTGAACTCTTTTTCTAAACGAGCCCAAAACTCGAGCTCAAATTGATTATTAAACTAGCTGGGCCCAAATTAGCCTTGCCGAGCTCCTCGTCATTTGCAACCCTATTAGTATTTTTCTTGGTTTAACACTTTCACTCACAATACCAAATTATACATCCGCAACTTTTAAATGATAATTATCAAAAAGTGAATTGCCAAATAATTACAGATGTTGAGAATATATTTTTTTATCATACAAATTTCATTAGCAAAAATTAAAAGATTGTAACTTGAATTTATTTTTTTGAAAAACATTCAATGTATGGTATACGATAGTTTCTCAAAATTCATAAAACACTCCTACCGGTTACCGAATTCGATTGAGGTCATTTTTGTAAGGTATGCTTAATTAGTATTTTGAACGTCCACATAAAATATTAGCTCAATCGGATATTGGTAGGGGTATTTTCGAATTATACAGCTTAGAAAACACCATCACAAGGCTATCCAACTTAGAAAACACTCCCACTGGTATTCGATAGCCGTGACAAATCATTCCTACCGATATACAATTTCTCCCCCTCCTGAATCCACCTATACAAAAAGTCACCCATACACCGAATTTAAGGTGGGGCCTGGATTCGAAATCCGACTGCCTTACAAATCCGGCTTCATCTCTAGCATCCAAATAGACTGTTCAAAGTGGGTCCGTGTTAGAACGAATTACTCCTAATATTTTAAAAAGAACAAGAAGACCAAAATTTTCTAATAACCGTCTATATTAAGCATCCATGTAGAGTAGAGAAGTAAAAACTTCGACTTTTTTGTGCTTTTTTTTCATTCAAACTTTTGTTTTAAAAACAAAATTAGGGAGTGACAATTCGCAGAAGTCATGGACCAGTGTTTTTCGTAGCTGACATTTTCTTTTTTTTTACTTTTAATTATTAATAACATTGTGCCCGTTCAATGTACAGAAAACGGAAAAATATCGATACAGACTTTTTTTGTCTCGTGCATCGAACGGGCTCAACTCTAATATAGCATTACACGTATTAATAGTTATTTTCTCTTCTTCCTTTCCCTTCACCAGTAATATTTTACTTCACCCATTTTCATTACTTCAGAGTCCCAGGTAGGTACTTCTCCCCACCCACTTTAGGTCCTGTTATTATCAAATTTTTCCATTTTTTTTAAAAAAAGTCTCAGTAGTCTCTCCTTACATAAAAATTCCAAAAATTACAAAAATCACAATAAGGGAAATAATCTTATTTTTAACTACAAAATTTGCGAGAAACGCAGTATGCTATTAACAATTTATTATTAAGATTTAGTATTTTTTTCTCCCTCCGTTCCTCTTTGATGGTCTCCCAAGAAAAGACATGCAATTTTTGAATAAAAACTAAACTACTTCTGCACATGATTTTTCAAGTTTTTTCATACCAAATTGAAGATTTAGATTAGTTCTTTATGAACGGAAGTCCTTTATTTTTTATTTGAAAAATGTACATCTTTACATATGGAGATATCAAACTAAGACGGATGGAGTATATCTTTGTAAGCGATATTTATTAATAGAAAGAATCTAAAAATAAAAATGGCATAATGCATTATAAAATTGAAAATAAACACTCAAATATAACTATCCAAACAAAAAATGCAAAAAAAAAACCCCAAGCATTTTTAAAAATATGGTAGGCCTTTAGGCTGGTTGCATCTTTGATTCAAAAAAATTATTTGATGGTCTTTCAATATTGCCATGTGGCAGCCAACACCTTTATCCATCATACTCATATATTTTTGTGTTGTGGGCAAAAGATAGGACGTTAAGAGGGAATGGGAGTTGGTTGTTGCAAAGGGGTACCGAAAATGTGAGATCCTGAAAACTTGAAAATTTGGATCACTCGCTTATGCAGACCCAAGTGAGGACGCCGCGGTAGCCCAGCGTCCATCGCGCAGAGCTCGTCGAGTACTACAAGTGTACCAAAAATCAACTCGATCGGATATCGTTAAGTGCATGATTGGAACACATAAAACTTGAAAATAGTTGGAACACATATGACTTTAAACACTAGATGAAAACTATTGAACCCATTTTTTTCAAGTTATTTTTGTTCCGATGACACACTTAATGATATCCGATTGAGTTGATTTTTGGTACACTTGTAGTATTCGACGAGCTCTGCGCAATGGAGTCTCCACCGACACTGGCGCGGCCGCACCGAGTGCCACATAGCACACTGCACAGTACAAGGCCGTGGCGCACCCCTCCTCTGTCCCCCAAGTGAGTCAATTTTTTGCAAGGATATTCGAGAAATTATTTTAAAATTATTAAACAATTAGGAGGAGCATTTTTGTACTCCTTGCTTCGTTGTAAAGGCTTTGTGAAACAAATTCATAAAAGATAGAGAGGGTAAAATCGTCCTTCAACGAGTAAAGGACAACATCTGACCATTTCGGAGGAGCAAAAAACGCTAGAACAACCCCTTACACTTTAGTTGAGCGAGAACTTTGGGCATCGTCTACACTTACATGCAATTTCTATTCATTGCTGTAGTTATTTGTAGAAATAAAATCAAGTAGGCTGGTAGTATCATTTGCATTTATTTATTTTTGAACGCTGCTACATGTACAAATCACTATGCACCGATCATGTACCAATTAGTTTTGGGGACCCACATTTGAGTCCCGCGCGAACGATTTGAGCCATTCATTCATCTTAGGATAATTTTCCAAAGGGCCCCGCACAAAATCAGCTCCATCACATGTGTCTAAGTGTTCGATCCAAAATCACCCAATTTCATCTAAAATCCCCGAAGCCGATCTGTACATGATTGGTTCATAGGGGTCGGTACCTCTTGGATTTCCATTTATTTTTTCCAGTTGCGGATCTGCCGTTCCGAAAACCCTATCCCAACTCTGTATCCCGTCTATCCGAGCAATCAATAGCTCAGAGTCGCAGATGAACATGTTTGACTCAAATTTGTTTGGGTGAGATGAAATCTAAGCCGTTGATTGCACAAATGAATGGGACAGGGAGTTGGGATAGGAAATTCGGGATAGCAAATCCACTTCCATTTTTTTCCATTTGCTCCTCGTCTTTTCCCAACTCTCAAGTGCAATTGCACGTTCTGCATTTATATTCTTTCCCCATTGAAGTTTCCCTAATCTGTCTTCATGGTTAAAATTTATGACCTCGTACAATTTTTTGAATACCAAGTTTTTTGGTTACGAGAAATTGTCAACAGAATTTTTTAGTACTCCTATCAAGTTCATGGAGCACGTAGCCACGCAGGATCAATTGCTCTCAAAGGTTGGTTTTCATCTCAAACCTAGCCACGCATTTACTTCTTCTCTTTTTACTAGTGTTGTATCCAGACACAAAAGCTAGTACATACTCAATACAAATGTGTTTGTGCTTCCCAATCCTCCAAACCCCAATCCTAATTTACTAGATTTTTTTATTTATAAAAATATTGAGAGAGAGAGAGAGAGAGAGAGAGAGAGAGAGAGAGAGAGAGAGAGAGAGAGAGAGAGAGACGTGGGAGGGGCCAACATTTAGAGTAGAAATTACTAAATGCTCTTTGAGCATCGCTAGGGGTGCAAACGAGCCGAGCCGAGCTTTCTAGTATTCGAGCTCGGCTAGGTCATTAACGAGGCGAGTCAGGGTAATTTACTTAACGAGGTTCCTTAAATGAGCAGAGCCTATACAATTGATCGGAGCTTTTGGCGAGCCGAGTAGAGCCAAGCCAAGCTTTAGTGAGCTTGTTAACTAGATGAGCTTTAAAATTGAGCTCGAGCTCGGCTCGATTAGTTAACGAGCCGAACCACAAGCTACTCACGAGCAGCACGGTTCGCTAAGTCACACATTTGTGTGGTGCCCACATCAAAGCGTGTGAAATCCACACAAGTGACAACTGTTTGGTATAGAACCCATGTGGAGCAATGCTCCAGGAGCATGGAATAATCACTTCACTTAGAGAGTGAGAGAGTTGTTGTTGATGTTTTTTTTTTTTAATCTATTAATTGTACAAAAACTAACAAGTATTGTAAAGAAAAATTAAAATGTATCCCCCTAGGTACTTAATCGGTTCGCCTAGAAAAAAAAACTCAACACCCATTCCGGTGGGTTTACTGGTTCTTACTAATTTGACTTATGAATTTGTCATATGTCGAAGAGTTTTCTACTCTTTGAACTTGTCTCAATGGATTCCATTTTTTTAGTGTAATAGCTTCATTTTTTTATGCCATAATAAGGGAATTTTCTTTGCCGATGAATTCATTTTTCGATGCCATGATAAAATAACTTGGTAGAAGAGGTGGATTATACAAGTATAATTGATACTTTTGCTTCTACAAACGCAACACGAGTAATATTTAAGTGATAATCGTGCGTTATATATGTATTTGAAGACTTTGTGTTTTGACTTTTTTGTTACTATATAATAATTAGTAGAACTTCTAGTGTCTTAGCTTTGTCATTTGTCATATTGTGATTGTTACTAGAAAAAAAAATTTAAGTGTTATACTTAGGACACATTTTTTAGGCCAGGCCTAGGATACTCCAACACCTTGGGCCGGCCCTGGATATAACAGAAGCACAAGTTAGATAAATCAAATAGTGGAGTGCTTTAGGAGTTTTGTATGACTTGCAGTCATGGACACATTATTTTTCTGTGCAAGTATTGATAGAATAAAACAAAGAATTACCAATAGGATAAAGTTTTAGTGTATTTTGGATCAACTTTTAATAAGGAATGAGAGATCGGGAATGATATAACACAAGCACAAGTTAGATAAATTAAATAGTGGAGTGCTTTAGGAGTTTTGTATGACTTGCAGTCACCGACACACTATTTTTCAGCGAATGCTACATATTTTTTCTTTCTACAAGTAATTTGTAGGATAATGTGATCAACAAAATATTTTTTTTTTCCACATGATACACATGCAAATAAACTCAAAAATACCTTAAACAATTACAGTACATGATTTCAGACTTCCTAGCTAAGACAATCTATGTGGATTGCATACATACGTTAGCTACTTAGCTGAGCACATGGACGGAGCCAGGACTCGAAGTCTTATGAAATGAATCTTGATTTGCTGTTCGAGACCAAATTCAGCCATCTGAGTTTTAATAGGATGGTTTTGTTAGCTTAGAGAATTAATATCAAATATTGGTGTTATCATATCACTCGATGAAAGTAGTATTATTATGGCAGGGTATCATTCATGATAATTTACGGTTTTGAAAATGAAAATTGTTCTAAATTTTTATTTATTTTTTAAGTTTTATAATTTTTTAAAAAATATAAAAATATATACTTTAAAATCCGGGGCCACGCTGCCCCTATAGCTCCACCCCTGGCTAGGCGGTTGCGGATCTGCTGTCCCGAAAATCCTGTCCTGACTCTGGGTCCCGTTCATTCGAGCCGTCCATCTGAATACTCGACTGCTCAAATTTGCAGATGAATGTGTATGACTCAGATTTGTTTGGGATGAGATGGAATCTGAGCCGTTGATTGCTCGGATGGACGGTTCGGATGGACGGGACAGGGAGTTGAGACAGGAAGTTTGGGACAGCGGATCCGCTTCCTGGCTGGGCATCTCTCCACTTCCATATAGATACTCTAGTTTTATGTTTTTGCTTGGGAAAAATTGCATAATAAACCTCAAAATTTGAATCTTATAACAAACTAAACATCAAAGCTTTAATATATATATATATATATATATATATATATATATATATATATATATATATATATATATATATATATTATTTTCTGAACCCAAGGGGTTTGACCAAGTGGTTATAGGAAAGCAATAAGTGCGCCTCTCACCTGTTCCATTTTTACAGAAACCAAATATTCCAAACCTTAGTACATTGGAGGTTTTGCCCGGTCATTAATTTCAGTGACACGGAATTAGTCGTAGTGCGCGCAAACTAGCATGTCCATGTCCATGCGGTTATTAAAAAAAAAAAGCTTTACTATTTTTATCGTACCATACGTCCATTCCCGTTAACAAATCATAGCAAAAGAGGGGTAATTTTGTAATTTAGTAACTAATTATTTCAGTGCTTTTATATATTTACCACATAGACTGATAAGCGAATTTTCAATTCTATTACGGTTGTAAAACAAAGTCCGTGGATGTACACATGTATGATTAGGGTTGTCAACGGTCCGGATTGATGCAAATTGTTATGAATTCAGGGATCGAACCAAAAGTCTATGGTCTAAGAAAAGGCAATCCGTGCTCGGACCAAAAGTCTACGGTCTGGTCGAAACAATAAAAAAACTCACGATTCAATTCACAGTCTATCACAGATTATTACATTCCACAAAATTAAAAAACAGATTCCAAATTCCAAATTACAAATTCAAAGCCCAAATAAAAATGAAAAAATAGATTCAAGCACCAATACAAAATTAAAGAACAGATTTAAGTACTATTACAATTCCCTACATTCAAAATGATTCCACACTTTAGAAGTTGATTTTCCTTTAGATTTAGGAGCAGTCACATGAATATCATCATCAAATGCTCCTATATCAATTCCTGGCTCAGACATAGCATATGCATCACTTTCCATGGCCTTATCATCATTCCTTAGGGTGCTAGCAATAATATGCTTATTCTTTTTAAGAATATCATCATCAGATATACCACATTCAGCCATTTAGGGCAAATAATTAATATTAATATGATAAATTATAATTCTTATCCAAATATTATATATATTATTTATAAAATTTTCACGGTTCAGATCGATTTATCCATGATTTTTTATTTTATTTATGAAAATCCCTATACCGAACCGCGAGTCACAATTTTCTTATTTTTCAATCTGTGTCTGGATCATTAACCCATGGACCCAATCCAAAACTATAGTTATAGTTTGGTTCGATTCGGTTCAGTTTGGATACACGGTCCACGGGTTTTTTTTACAGCCCTATGTATGATGGGGGCCATTTCAATATGAATATACGTCAACATTCTAAAGTTCCTAACATGGTAATGAAACATGCGTGGAGTACTTTTTCCCTCGCTAAACTAACAAACAGATACAAAAAAATAGTCTTATTTTTTGTCGCTTTCACAGACAAATAAACCAAGTTGTTTGTGAGTTCGGTTCGGCTCGGTTCGGCTTGCAAAGAGCTTGTTCGAATTCGGTTCGTTAAGTTTTTAATGAGGCTCGGCTCTCGAGTTCGTTAAAAACCTTAACAAACAAGCTTGAACATGGCAAGGCTCAGCTTGATAAGGCTCATTTATTTACCAGAGGAATAAAATAATATAACTTCTTACACGAATTTGATATGCTAAGATTCTTCCCGCATTGTCTCTCTCAACCTATTGTATCTAAGAGATCCATTACAATAAAGTCTCATAGGATTAGTAAACAAAATAGAAATACTGAAACTTCTCTTTGATAATCCATTGCCCCCAATGGCTATTGGTTTCTAGGCTATAGGATAAAATTTCCGTTCTTCAGAACATGAATCTCTTTTGTTTTCATAAATTTTCAATGAAGGAAGATATAAACAATAACCTGATGGAATGAAGGAAGATATAAATTTTGCATATCGATCACGCCACATGCAATGAAGGAAGATATAAACAATAACCTGATGGAATAGAATGCAAGCAAGAGACGACAATCAGGAGTAGCTACCGGCGACGAAAGGTAATGGAGAGCGGCGCTTGACGGCTAGGGTTTGGGTGGGCGCCCATTTTTCTTCTTCCGTTAGGCGTTAATAGAGAAGACAGAGGAGAAGAACACGTAAAAAAAAAATGGAATGCCTGAAGTAAAATTGAAACTTGCAAAAGGGTGGTTTTGGAAAACCATTATAACTTGGAGCGCCTCCACCAATTTTTGGAGTGCGATTATCAATTCCCAACTTATTAAATTCCACTATTATTTTAAAAATGAGATTATGTTCCAGTAGAATATATAGGTATAAAGTATATATACATGCACAAGTAAAACTTTCTTTGTTGTCGTCAGCCTATGTGAGTGTATATATATATATACACGAATTATCCTGTCAAGGATCCCGGATTGAGGGTTTTCGGTGTTTTGATGCTTTGAAAAATTGTTTTTGGGAAATCCGAGCCGTCCAATGTGTTCAAAAGGTGTTTTCAAGGGTCCACTGCGAGAAATCTTCAAAAAAAAAAATACCGGGAAGGGCTTGATCCAAGCAGTTTTTTGCAAAAACTGTACATTACAATTTTTGCGAAAAACTGCTTGGATCAAGCCCTTCCCGGTATTTTTTTTTTTTTGAAGATTTCTCGCGTGGACCTTTGAAAACACCTTTTGAACACATTGGACGGTTCGGATCGTCAAAAAAATATCGGGAAGGTGGAGTCCCGGATCCGGGACTCCCGGACTAGATCAGACCTCTCTATATATATATAGAGAAAGAGAGAGAGCAGTTATCTAGTTCGGGATCCCTAAGTCCGGGACTCATAGTTCTGGGTCAAATTTTCTTGATCTGAATCGTTCAATGTGTTTTTAAGGGTCCCCGCGAGAAATTATCCAAAAAAAATATCGGGAAGGGCTTGATCTAAGCAGTTTTTCATAAAATTGTATATGTACAGTTTTTGTGAAAAATTGCTCTGATCAAGCCCTTCCCGGTTGTTTTTTTGTTATGATTTCTCACGGGGACCATTAAAAACACGTTTTAAACACATTGGACGGTTCGGATTATGCAAAAACATTTTAAACCCTTAAAAACACCCATTTTCATTCAATCCGGGATCTTTGACCGGATATTTTGTGTGTGTGTGTATATATATATTTTATTATTATTATTTTTTCGTTGGCTTGTGCACAAGCTCAAACTTGGGTCAAGCCTAGACTAGTTCGGCTCGAGCTCAACTTGTTAAGTTTTCATTGAGCTCGAGCTCAAGCTCGTTAAAAATTTAATAAACAAACTTAAACATGGTAAAGTTCGGTTTGGCTTGTTTGCATCCCTACTCTTCGCGCTCTCTTTGTTCATTGTTGGATTTGATTCTTTTATTTTTTCTTCGTATCCTTTTTTCAATACTTATTGCAAATTACCCATTGAAATGGAAGTCAGAGATTGCACTTTCCCTCTTCTGCTACCAGCTTTTCCCTATCTTTTGGCGCCATTGTCATTTAATTCACGTTCTTCCTCAAAGATTGATTACTTTGTTGTTGTGGTGACTGATAGAGGTATGTAATGTTTCCTCCATAGTTATTGTCGTCTTTTGGTCTTCCTGTAATAGTTTTTTGTCTCATCTGCAAATTGCAATTGGGTTTATCTTAGGTGACGCTTATAAGTTTTTGATGAAATGCTTATGTGGGTTGGTTACTAGATAAATGGTTGGCATGTGAAAGAAAATCAGTCTTCCTTCTTCGGACATTTTCACCTTTGCTACAAGAAAATTCAGTTATAGGTCAACACAACTCTAGTGAAAATTTTATGAATAAATTTTTTTCCTCACTATAAATAAATGGAAGCCAAGTTTTGTTTTGCTTCTGGCATTTTTGGTTTATCGGAACCGTAAGACTGTTTTGCCATAAGCTGAGAAAGTTTGCTCCAGATTATAGGATCCAAAAAAGTTGGTTTCTTTAGAGCCTAGACTATCTCAATCATCTCCAATGGTTTGAATAATTTAGTTTTTGAGCAAAAGCTGTTTTTTTGGCTTGCCACTGGGGTATTTTATAAAATTTGGCAAAGTTACTCCAATGGTGTCAAAAGCCATTATTTACCTTAACCCGTCACAACATTAGATCACCTGGACTTCCAAATTTGATCAAACAATGCAAGTAGCAACACTTGAATGTTGGTGAAGCGATAAATGGCTTTGCCATTCCTTGTGCCAAATTTGACTTAGAAAAGGCAAAGCTGTTTTTTAGCTGGAGAAATGGCTGACCTTTGGGCGTCATTTTCTAGGCCCCATGTCAAATAATGACTTTGGCTTGGAGATGCTCTAAGCACATCGTTGAGTACTCACCAACGGATCCGATGACTTAATGAACAACAACAGAAGGCAAACAAGAACATCTTTTTAAAGCTTCATTTGTAGGTTCCTTGAGAGTTTGAACACCTTATAAACACTAAAAAAGTCTAGAACATCACAAACCCTCCGAATAAGGTATTTTCTGTTTGCTCCATGTGTCTGCATTTCTGTGTTATTATTATTAAACCCAAGACAGGGGCATAGGGATTAGAATTAGAAGTTATGAAGCATAGGTGAACTTAGAAGAACTTAGGGTTTAGAGTAATGCAACACGAACATAAAATTATTGTCAACTTAGTTAACTACAGAATCCTATTCTAAGTCTTGATTATATCATTCAAAAGTGCTATTAATGGGGCTTAAATTTTCCTGTAGGGAAAATAAAGGCCATTACCCAACCATTCTGATCAAGAATCAGGCTTCAAATTTTGTGGGGAATGGAAGTTCTTTTTACTTAAGTCCCATTACTTTCTTCCCTGCAGGGATGACCAGATTTTGTTCAATGGGCTTATATTCTACATTGCAAATATTATACTGCCAGGAGCTTCTCACCTGCCCGTATGGAGAACAGATGGTGTAGTCCTCACAGCTTTGATCCATGCTGGTCCAGTGGAATTTCTCTACTACTGGCTCCACAGAGCACTCCACCACCATTACCTCTACTCTAGCTACCATTCCCATCACCACTCCTCCATTGTCACAGAACCCATTACATGTACGATTACAAGTTTTAGAGGATAAATTGTATGCAGTCAAATATGTTATAGAACTTTTTCTAAGTACCCCAAAGGCCACGATTGATTTCTCTCTAAGCTCACTTTGTCTTTAGGGTACAAGAGATCCAATGCATGCGGTGGGTGGAGAGAAAAATCTGAGGTTGTATGGTTTTTTGTAAACTTTTTGTTTCAAAAGAAAGCACCTACCATTGTGGCCTAAAATTTCAAAAAGAGCTTTTGCCACATCATTATTGCCTGAGTTTTGGAAGGAAAACCTATTTGTATTCCATTAACTGAGAAAAAGGTTAGCCCAATGTCGAACTCTTGGAACAAAACTTAAGTCTTTTGTTCGGGTAATATGTTATTCATATACACATCTTTTTGTTTACTTGGGCAGCTGTATTCATCCATTTGCTGAACACATCTCATACTTTTTGCTCTTTGGAATTCCAACGATCACCACGGTGCTTATTGGGACTTCCTCTTTGGTGGCTATGTTTGGGTATATATATAACCTACATTGATCTCATGAATAACATGGGACACTGCAACTTTGAGCTCATTCCAAAGTGTTTTTTTTTCCATTTTCCCCAACTCAAGTACTGGACTCCACTTTTGTTTATGTGTCAACTTTAGGAGTCATCAGGGCCGGCCCAAGCCCTCAGCCCAAGAGACCTGGGCCTAGGGCACTCTCCAAAACTTGTGGGGCACTCCAATAATTTTTTGTATTGGGCTTAAATAGGAATCTTTTCAACCCACCAGAAAAAATAGAGAAGGCCCAAAAAGTTTTTCTTAAAAGAGACATTTTAATAGTGCTCACAATGTAATGGCCCGTCACGAGCCCATCTCCCATAAGTAATTTCTCTACAGTTGCTTCCTTCATTCCCTTTTATTTTCCTCCTCTTACCCCTCTTGTTTCCTCCTTCCCCGATGTGGGACTCAAAACAGAGAGAGAGATCCAAAAACCCTTTTCTCACTACTCTCTCTCCTTGTATTCCTTCAGTTCTTTTTGGTACACTTCAAATCCAATGCTCTAATAAACCTTTTTTCCACAACAAAATAAGCCCATCAATCACAATTTCTTTCACATCTCTTGCACTTTGATTCACTGTGCATAACCCTTCAAACATTGGTAAACCGTAGTGTCCTATATTTCCAAAGTACCAAAAAAAAAAAAAAAGAAGAAACAAAAAAAAACAAAAACCGTAGTGTCGTACTTGTCACCATTGAAGAGGAAAACAAAAATAAAACATCGTGGTCATTGACTCATTCGGCGTGTTTTATTCGATTTCAATACTAACTAAACTACAACAAACCATGCCAAATGATTTGTGATTGTTCCTAAAAAAAAATTTAATTTACTCCGTAACTCTTAAGGGCACATTTTTTTATATTAGGCCTAGGGCACTCAAAATAGTTGGGCCGACTCTGGGAGTCATTTTAAGAGCCAAATATAAAGAGCCCATTGTGGATGCCCTAAATATCAATTAAACTGTTAATATAATCAACCTAATACAAAACTCTTCAATAAACTACAACTCCGCCAGACAATTACTCATTATTTAGACTAAAAAAGGACACTATTCTTATTTTCCTTACTTGACACTTTCATATTTTACATTTACCAAAATTGAAATATTTTCAGGATCAAATATATTCAAGGTTGAAATCACAGATCCAGCAGGATCGATTGAAGTTGCAGAACAGTTCTTTGGAATTAATTACTGCCGAAGAAATGCAAAACAACACCGTTGATATAAGAACACATTTCTAAAGTTGCTTCAAACATGATATTGACACCCTTGTATATAAAGGAAGACAAGTGTGGTCGCTTGCCACCTTAGGATGTTTTCGTAATTTCATTGCGATCTTAGGATAGTTTTGGAATTTCATATTTTATTTCTCCTAACTAGCTATATGATAGGCGCGCAATGTCATAGATATAAGCGCCTAAGTAGGGCAAATTAGCGCGTTAGAGGCGCGGTTTTATCCCATTTTCCACTTGATGCGGTGTGTCCTTGGTTTTTCTTGTCTTTGTTTGTTTTGTAGGTAACAGGTCGGAAAAGAGCGTGCAATTGGACCCAAAGATGTGGGGCATCTTGAGATCCGGTGGGACCCAAGCAAGGACGACCAAAAAGTTGAAAAGTCAACTTAGAGGACTGGTATCGACACAGGGATTGTCCTGTATCGATACCTGTTAGCCAATTCGGGAACAGAACGTCTTGGTATCAATACAGGATTTCTCCTGTATCGATACCGAAGGCTTTATACAGCCAGTTGACTTTGCTCTGTGTTTTGACTTCGGGGGAAGATAAATACCCCGTTTTTAGGCTGAATTAGGGTTCGAATTTTATTCCAACTTTAGCTCTCAAGTAGTAGCCGTTCTTCCTCTTGGAGATCGATTTCCTGGAGCTTGTTCCATTGAAGTTTTGAAGTTTTGATCGCGTATTTGCTTATTGCTTCGGGTACTTCTTGATTTGTTTTCATTAAAATCTTAGTTCGCGGGAGTTTGTCCGCGTTTTGTTTTCGGATCTTCGTTTTTAATCAATATTCAATTACAGAAGCATGTTTACTCTTAGAATTTTGTTAGTCGTTCAAGTTCTCATGAGTGAGTAGTCGTCTGAGTGCGGCCACGGGACCAAGGTGTCCCGTGGCTAGGCTAATTTATGTTCCACCTCGGTGCCGAATCAATTCAATTAATGCGCAGTTTTTGAATACGGAAATTTTTCTAGCAAACGAACCCGGGCATCGCCCATTCTAATTGCGCGCTGAATCGGTGACAAGTGGTGTGCACTTGTTGGAAATGATTATCCATATTTTTAAATCTATTAATTGAATTATTGTGGCCCGAGTGAGCTGTGAATTAGACTAGCTGCGGGCACCGTAGTGCCCACGGCTAGTGCTCTCCTTTTAAATTCAGAGTCCAGTAATTAAATTAGTTCAATTTAGTTAGTTAATTAAACCAATTGAGCAAGGGGTGGCTACCTAAGAGCCATTTACAAACATAGAGCCGACATAGTTTGAGTAAGCACCGTAGACCGTCTCCGTGGTTTGACTCCGGTACTTCCGGATTTATTGTGCTACACCGGTCGATAGTCTTACGCTTGGGACGAGATCTTAGTTAATTTTTAATCACCTTTTTAATCACCCGAACGGTCAAGCATTTTTGGCGCCGTTGCCGGGGACGGTGACGTGTGTTTAAACGGTGTTAGTTTAGAGTTTGTTAAATTTTTAGTTGAGTCATCATAGGTAGAGATAAGCAAGCTGTACGTAAGCCTGATCCGCTCTATTACCGTGATCGTACTAACTGCTTGGTTAGGATAGGAGAACGGATCGAGTCAGTCAGAGTCTTCAAATTATTTGTCAGAGTCAGTAGAGAGTCGGTCGGAGTCCATTCCCATTAGTGGACTCTACATAGATCTACCTGTCGAGTCAGTTAATTTCAATAATCCGCTTTATCAGTCAGAGTCAGAGTCAGAGTCAGAGTCAGTTTCCGAACCAGAATCTTTTGAAATGGGGGACCAGCAGGTAATTCAACAACCGTCGCTGAGGCAGCACTTGAATCCCTAGAGGACCACTCCTCCCGGGCCAATTGTGTTTCCTCGAGAGACACAGGAGGCACGCAATGCCTTCACTGTCAAACCGGGTGTCTTGAATAGCCTCTCTAACTTCTATGGGAGAGAGTCTGATGATCCGTACGAACATGTGCGGACGTTTGAGGGTTTAGTGCGCAACCTGGTGTCTACTACCCAATACGATAATGCCTGCCTCAAGTTGTTTGAGGCAACCTTAAAAGATGGCGCACTTAGATGGTTTAGAATGCAAAAGCCTCAGTCCTTCACCACATGGGCGCATGTGCGTGACGCGTTTTACAGGAAATATTTTTCTGAGGCTAAAACTAATAGTTTAAGATGTCAAATCCAAGGCTTTAGGCAAGAGAGGGGAGAGTCGTTTGTGAAGGCATGGGAGCGTTTCAAAGATTTGCTCCTAAGAATGCCACACCCTGGTTTTGAGAAGATACAGCTGGTCGAATTCTTTCACCTGGGTCTCAACGCTGAGACAATCCAGCACATAGAGTATTCGTGTAAAGGGGACGACTTCTTGTCCAAAACTGCGGATGAGGGTTGGAATTTTCTGGATGACCTAGCAGACAGGCAGAGGGCGTTAGAACCCTCTGATTTTGATCGGTCTGGACCTTCAGGGTCCAACGTTATCCCCGTTACCTTGCGTGACCAGCGACTCTAGGCCCAGGTCGAAAAGATTGCGCAAAAGCTAGAGGAATTAGAGGTTAGGCAGACTCGTCCAGTACATGAGGTCAGTATAGAGGAAGTCTGTGTGTGGTGTGAATGTAAGGGGCACATTGCAACTGCATGCCCCGGATTTTTAGCTGCTAAGGGAGCGAGTCAGAATACTCAGGAAGAGGTAAATGCTGTGAGAAATTGGGACCCATACTCGAATACATATAATCCGGGATGGAAAGATCACCCCAACTTTGGGTGGTCAGACAATAGACCCACAGGTGGAGGTCAAGTGCAACTCCCTGCGCCGCCTCCGCCGCGACAGTTTCATCAGTCCCAAGCACTCAGGCCTCCGCAGGGCCAGGTTATTCCTTACAACTACCAGTCACAGCAAGGCAGGGGAGGCGGTCCATCCACTCGTGGTCCGCCCCCAGGTTATGCACAGACTGCACCACCCCGTTTTGAGGATTCCATGAATTTCCTAATGCAGTCTCAGCTGACATTTCAGACTGATACCAGGCAGCAAATTGGGGCCCTTACGGCCCAAATGACGCAACTCACTGCGGTGATCAGTCAAATGCAACAGGAAAAGGGTAGGTTTCCGGCCCAAGGTAGTCAGGCAGGTGCCCATTATGTGGGAAATCCTTCAGGTCTCAATGTTCACGGGCAAAATCAGGAAGAGGCTAAAGCAGTTACCATTCTTAGGAGTGGGAAAGCAATTGATAAGACCATTCAGCCAACACTAAGACAGGCTCCACCCCCGAAGCCAGTTATTAAGCCTGAGGTCATTTTTGATACTGTTGGGGTGCCTCAAGAGGAAGTAGATGAGAGGGTGGAGTCACCTGAAGTGGTGGTGCCTGCAGCTGCAGACCCCACGACTCCACCACCGCCAGCAAGACCGTTAGCTCCATTTCCCCAAAGGCTGGCGGTGAAGCCTAAGCAGAGCATGAACCATAAGATGTTAGACCTTTTTAAGAGGGTGCAATTCCCTATTACTCTAATGGAGGCTATAGAGTCCTTTCCCCAGTGTGCTAAGGTATTAAAGGACCTTTGCACACCAAAGCGCAAGAGTCAGAACAACGTGGTTCTGACGGAGCAAGTGAGCTCCATTCTGCAGACTGAGATTCCTGCCAAGTGCAAGGATCCAGGGTGCCCCACTATTCCTATAGCCATAGCAGGTAAGAATTTTGACAAGGCATTGTTGGATTTGGGAGCGAGTGTCAATTTGCTCCCTTATTCAGCATACTTGAGATTGGGCCTAGGCGACCTCAGTGAGACTCCAGTCACGTTACAGTTGGCTGACCGGAGTATTAGAGTGCCTAAGGGAGTCCTTTCATTGATCAGATTTTAGAGAGGGTAGCGGGTCGGGCCTTTTATTGTTTTTTGGATGGTTATTCGGGGTATAACCAGATTGAGGTTGCATTAGAGGACCAGGAAAAGATCACTTTCACATGTCCATATGGAACCTATGCTTACCGTCGCATGCCATTTGGATTGTGCAATGCACCTGGTACCTTTTCCAGGTGCATGATGGGAATCTTTAGTGACATGGTGGAAAGGATTGTAGAGGTGTTCATGGATGATTTTTCGGTTTTCGGAGATTCATTCGATGGGTGCCTCGAAAATTTGGGAAAAGTTTTACAGAGATGTGAGGAGAAGCACTTGGTGCTTAATTGGGAGAAATGCCACTTCATGGTTACCCAGGGAATCGTGCTGGGACACATTGTGTCGTCCAAGGGTATTGAGGTGGACAAGGCCAAAATAGATTTAATCCGAAATCTCCCAACACTTAAGTCTGTTAAGGATGTGCGTTCATTTTTGGTACACGCTGGTTTCTACCGGCGGTTCATTAAAGACTTTAGTGCTATCTCCCGTCCGTTGTGTCAGTTGTTGGCCAAGGACACACCTTTTGTGTGGTCCGATGCTTGTGAGGGGGCATTTCAGATGTTAAAGCGGAGTCTCACAACTCCGCCGATTGTGCAGTCCCCGGATTGGAGTCTTCCCTTTGAGTTGATGTGTGATGCTTCTGACTATGCAGTCGGAGCTGTTTTAGGGCAGAGGAGAGGGAAAGACCCGTGTGTGATATACTATGCTAGTAAGACTTTGAATGAGGCGCAGATGAACTACACCATCACCGAGAAGGAGTTGTTAGCGGTGGTGTTTGCGTTAGATAAGTTTCGGTCCTACCTGGTAGGCTCGCAGATCACGATTTTTACCGATCATGCGGCCCTAAAGTACTTAATGACTAAGCAGGACGCGAAAGCTCGCCTCATTCGGTGGATTCTGCTGCTGCAAGAATTCCACCTGATTATCAAGGATAAAAAGGGGGTAGAGAATATAGTGGCTGACCATCTTTCTCGTCTGGAATTCGAGGATCCCACCTCGAATCTTCCCATTAGAGATTCTTTTCCGGATGAGCAGTTGTTCGCCGTTAATGAGTGCCTGTGGTATGCTGATATTGCCAATTATTTGGTAACTGGGCAGATTCCTCCCCATTGGTCTACCCAGGAGAAGCAGCGATTTCTGAGGAGTGTCCGACTGTATATATTCGATGACCCATATTTGTTTAAGTACTGTGCGGACCAGATTATGCGTAGATGTGTCCCTGAGTCTGATCAGAAGGGGATTATAGGATTCTGTCATAGCGAGGCGTGCGGTGGTCACTTCTTTGCGAAGAAGACCACCGCCAAGATCTTACAGTGTGGATTCTGGTGGCCGGATATGTTTAAGCTCGTTCATGCATTTTGTAGGTCATGTGACCGTTGTCAAAAGCTTGGCAAATTGTCTTCACGTCAGGAGATGCCCCTCCGGCCCATTCTTGTGCTAGAGGTTTTCGATTGTTGGGGCATTGACTTTATGGGTCCATTACCTATGTCTCATGGTTACGAGTATATTTTGGTAGCAGTGGACTATGTGTCCAAGTGCGTAGAGGCGATACCCACTAAGTCTATGGAGTCACGAGTCGTGCTAGAGTTCCTTAAGTCTAATATTTTGTCGAGGTTTGGCGTGCCACGCGCCATTATCTTTGATCAGGGCACGCACTTCACGAGTCGGTCGTTTGAAAAGTTAATGGGGGAGTATAGAGTCACTCACAAGGTGTCCACTTCGTACCACCCCCAAACTAATGGGCAGGCCGAGTTAGCGAACAGAGAGATTAAGCAAATATTGGAGAAAACTGTAGGTGTGACTAGGAAGGATTGGTCCACCAGGTTGAATAACGCGCTGTGGGCTTATCGCACTGCTTATAAGACCGTGTTGGGTGCTTCACCCTATCGGCTTGTTTTCGGTAAGGCCTTGCCACCTCCCAGTTGAGTTAGAGAAGAAGGCCTATTGGGCCTTCCAGGAAATTAATTCGAGTTTAGATGTGGTGGGTGTGCATAGGAAGTTACAGTTATGTGAGCTCGAGGAGCTTAGGAATGACGCGTATGAGAATGCTAGCATTTATAAGGCTAAGGTCAAGGCGTATCATGATAGGAATATTCAGCGCAAAACCTTTAGACTGGGTCAGAAAGTATTGCTCTATAATTCGCGTCTCCATCTTTTCCCCGGAAAGTTGAGGTCCCGTTGGGAAGGTCCCTATGTTGTGGTGTAAGTGCATCCCAATGGTTCAGTTGATGTTCGTGATTCTAAGGATGATCATGTGTTTAAAGTTAATGGGCAGCGTCTGAAACCGTTTTTGGAATTTTTAGAAGTTGGAGAACCTGATGAGGAGTTGGTCGATCCTGTGTATTCGGACGACCCGGTTACCTAGGCTCATTCAGCCAGGTATTGACGGGTAGCCCACGCGTACCATGCTCTTAATTGAGTGTGGACCCGGCCCCTAGCAATAGGGGTACCCATCATTGACTTGGGTATTTATAGCTTCACACGCCGCTATTAAAATAAGGATCGTGTGCCCAGCTCTGATTAGTAAGGGCATTTTGTGTATTATCGTGTCTGATTTAATTTAAAAAAAAAAAAAAAAAGGGTCCGGTATAGCCACCTAATTCCTAGCCTTAAGTTTGTGTATCTGGGTTTCTGACAATCTTATTGCAGTGTCTCGGATAGTCATAAAAGACGATTGGCTCTGATTTCTTTGAGGAAAAACCTTGAGTAATTTAACCTGTTGAGTCTTGACTTACCCGGGATTGTCCTGATGACTTTCTCTACACCAATTTAAGTGAGGAATTAGGGAGAAAAGTAGTACCCGTGTCTTTCACGTGACGAAAGTGGTGGTGTCTTTTATTTCTTCTTTATTGCTCTTTTGTTTTCTCTATGTACGCCCGGATACCACGTGCCGGGCTGGACTGACGTGTTTTGCAGGTTGCACGGTGAGCGTACCTGAAATTCCTCGTACATCGGCCGAGGTCATGGTGGTTGGCTGCCACCCGGAGGTCCAGTTCTTCCCCTTGTTCTTTCAATTTTTTCTGTCTCCATGCTCTGGGGACATAGCATGTTTCTAGTTGGGGGGAGGGTGTACTTTGTACTTATAGCGTTGCTAGGTAGTTTTTGGGGATATGGGTGTTATGCATTTTGTGAGCATCCTCGAGCGAATGGTTAACTTGAATGTATGCCTGTTTTAACTTTAATGCATGAATATATTTGATTACATACATTGAACATGATGCATAGTCGAAGCATGTGAATAGTGTCCCCACATTGATAATAGCATTTCCTGAAGAACATTCCCATATTCCTTGTATTCCTTTCCGCAATCGCATAAAATAGTAGGCTTTTGTTTTGCAAGTAAGAGGCTAGTTATTTTTCATGCATTTGAAAGAGGAAAGTACGTGCATAGGGGATGAAACAAGGCATTCTTGCATGATTAAACCACATACGAGTCCCCTTGACCCATCTTAAACCAGTCCGAGTCAGTCCCCGTGTCTAACTTAGGAAACTGGTGTTTTTGGTTGGATTGAAGTTGGGGGGAAAGTCAAGTCTGTGCAATATGAGTGCCGTACTGTTGTGGGAAAATTTTGAGAAGTGATGGGTTTTGAGAGAGTAGTGCTTGAGGGAGTTCGATTGGGTGTCATGTGTTGGAAACCAAATCCATAAACCTTAGCCTCAGCCATTGAAAAAAAAAAAAAATATATATATATAAGCTAGTAGGTATCAATACAGCAAAAGTGCTGTATCGATACCGGTTGTCCCAATCCGGAATAGAACCCACGGGTATCGATACAGCAAAATGCTAGTATCAATACCGAGCCCCTTAAACGCGAATTTTAAAGGGTTTTGACCGGTCATCTTTCTCATTAACCATCTTCTTCCTCAACCTCTTCTCTCTCTCTCTAACCCTAACCCACGAAAACCACCATTGATACACCCTTAAAACCTCCACAACTCCTCCAAAACTCACCCAAATTCCACCAAACTTCACCAAAATCTTCCTTTTCTCCATCTCTACCACATATACCTCTCCAATCCCGTCCAAAATCCTTATCTCTCCAGATCTAAAACCCTAAATTTCCAAAACCCAACCTCTAAAACATGGCACCCAGGAAGACCTCCACCAGTTCTAAGGGTAAGGGGGCGGCCTCCTCTAGTGCTCCTCCAGAGCAAGCAACCGGGGGAAGGAGGACCAAAGATCAGATTGCCCGGGATGAGCGGGAAAGGTGGGAGGCCTCCATTGAACAACGGGGCGTTAAGAACGAGCGCCACATTATCCGGGATGGGTTTCTCCCGAATGACATCACCATTCAAGCCATCATACGACAAGGTATGTCATTTTGGTTCGAACCAAACCCCGGGTATAATTTAGAACTCGTGAGGGAATTCTATAAAAATTTTCATGTACCAGCATCCGGGACTGCATTTAGTTCCGAGACTCAGATAACCTCACGAGTGTCTAGGGTGCCCATTGTTATCACCCCCGACATTATTGCTGCGAGTCTGCGGTATGTGAGAAAAATCGATACTAACTACCTTTGCCCCGCTGAAGATTTTGTCCAACGTAGAGTGGCGGGGAGTTTGTATGAGAAACGTAGAGATGCTAGTATTCCTCACCGGCCCGGCAAGTTTAAGCCGACATTTCGGTTTTTGAACCAAGTGATTTGTTATAATGTGGATCCGAGGGCAACTGAGAATAAGCCCTCTGAGTATACTGGGAATATGTTGACAGCCTTCATGGAGCCGGAGACTGTGTGTGATTGGGCGTTGTTTATTTACACTAAGATTATTGATTTCCGTGATGCCCCAACACAGACCCGCATGCCGTTCCCGTGTCTGATTACGGCTATTGCTAGAGACTCCGGGTTGCCGGGGTCCAAATGGTTCAACAATGACCCGCTGATTCTTGGGCCAATTGACAGTACTATCCATACCAAGAGCATAGCCCAGTCTCGAGGTGCTAGAGGTGGAGCCTTTTTGACTACCGAGCCACCCCCCAGCGCGTCTAATACTACTTGGCTGCAGAAGATCTTTTGCCAAGGGGTCGCCACCATCCGGAGCCATCAGAAGCTCAAGAGGGAGGTGCGACAAAATGCAAGGATGCAGCAGATGATTAATCACAGGGGAGAGTGGATGGTAGGGCGCCTTGAGGGGTCGACTTCAGATCCATATGTTCCGCTTGAGTTGCCCGAGTTGGAGGTCAGTGATGATTTCGCGGATGAGGCGGAGGCTGCTGAGGAGAGTGAGGAGGAGTCGGATTGAGATGAGGCACTTGTGTTGCATGGGGCTGACTGGAGGGTAGGTAGTATGATGAGGAGGTGTTATTTTCTGTTGGGGTATTTTGTTATTTCATGTGAGACTTATATTCTGTTTTCTTTATTTGGGGTCTGTAATATAACTTGCATGGATACTGTTTGTTTTCTTTTGTTTTGTGGATTTGGGTTGGATGGCGCCGATGGGCGCATTGGCAGGGTTTAGACATGATAGGTGCGGCCGGTTAGGGTAGTTAACCTTGAGCTTCTGTGGGCCGGCACCTGATTTTGCAGTTCCTAGTTTGTTTTAACCAAAGTCATTATAATCCAAAAAGTCTTTAGTCGATCGTGTGCACGTATTTTATCTCAGTTATGCATGATTTGTAAAGATGTTGCTTATTTTGTGAAATCATGTTTGGACATATGGTGCATATTATGCGTTATTTCTTGCTAAGCGTTGATTTTGATTGGCACGTCGGAACCAGTTGTTCGGTTCCACGCATCTCGCCAAGCGCTTATATGGGATGTTGAGTGATCTGGTGAGTAGTGCTACCCATGTTCGATTTTCTGTCAAGGCATGCATGCATGGGAGTTACAGGCATATTAAGAAGCGGATGTTTATTGCTATGATTGATTGTTTCTACAAGTGTCATAACCACCGTACCCCCATTGGTGTTTTCTAGTTTTTGTCTTGGGTTTTATTTCGTTCGTTCCTAGGGACTAGTAACGCTCAAGTTGGGGGGTGTGATAGGCGCGCAATGTCATAGATATAAGCGCCTAAGTAGGGCAAATTAGCACGTTAGAGGCGCGGTTTTATCCCATTTTCCACTTGATGCGGTGTGTCCTTGGTTTTTCTTGTCTTTGTTTGTTTTGTAGGTAACAGGTCGGAAAAGTGCGTGCAATTGGACCCAAAGATGTGGGGCATCTTGAGATCCGGTGGGACCCAAGCAAGGACGACCAAAAAGCTGAAAAGTCAACTTAGAGGACCGGTATCGATACAGGGATTGTCCTGTATCGATACCCGTTGGCCAATTCGGGAACAGAACGTCTGGGTATCGATACAGGATTTCTCCTGTATCGATACCGAAGGCTTTATACAGCCAGTTGACTTTGCTCTGTGTTTTGACTTCGGGGGAAGATAAATACCCCGTTTTTAGGCCGAATTAGGGTTCGAATTTTATTCCAACTTTAGCTCTCAAGTAGTAGCCGTTCTTCCTCTTGGAGATCGATTTCCTGGAGCTTGTTCCATTGAAGTTTTGAAGTTTTGATCGCGTATTTGCTTATTGCTTCGGGTACTTCTTGATTTGTTTTCATTAAAATCTTAGTTCGCGGGAGTTTGTCCGCGTTTTGTTTTCGGATCTTCGTTTTTAATCAATATTCAATTACAGAAGCATGTTTACTCTTAGAATTTTGTTAGTCGTTCAAGTTCTCATGAGTGAGTAGTTGTCTAGAGTGCGGCCACGGGACCAAGGTGTCCCGTGGCTAGGCTAATTTATGTTCCACCTCGGTGCCGAATCAATTCAATTAATGCGCAGTTTTTGAATACGGAAATTTTTCTAGCAAACGAACCCGGGCATCGCCCATTCTAATTGCGCGCTGAATCGGTGACAAGTGGTGTGCACTTGTTGGAAACGATTATCCATATTTTTAAATCTATTAATTGAATTATTGTGGCCCGAGTGAGCGTGAATTAGACTAGCTGCGGGCACCGTAGTGCCAACGGCTGTGCTCTCCTTTTAAATTCAGAGTCCAGTAATTAAATTAGTTCAATTTAGTTAGTTAATTAAACCAATTGAGCAAGGGGTGGCTACCTAAGAGCCATTTACAAACATAGAGCCGACATAGTTTGAGTAAGCACCGTAGACCGTCTCT
Source organism: Vaccinium darrowii (assembly GCA_020921065.1). Classification (NCBI taxonomy): domain Eukaryota; kingdom Viridiplantae; phylum Streptophyta; class Magnoliopsida; order Ericales; family Ericaceae; genus Vaccinium; species Vaccinium darrowii. Next base: position 37,771,693 of record CM037152.1, on the reverse strand, counting down.
GTGGTTCCACTCCGGTACTTCTGGATTTATTGTGCTACACCGGTCGATAGTCCTACGCTTGGGACGAGATCTTAGTTAATTTTTAATCACCTTTTTAATCACCCGAACGGTCAAGCACTATATACAGTATATTGTAACAAGCTTGTATAGGTTATTCTGCAACTATCTTGTTTACCCCTCCGGTTTTGGGTAAGCTCTTTACTTTTATGTGTCTTACTCCAGTTGGGTTTCTTCCATATATAGTTGATTTTCCCAACTGGGTTTGCTTTTTTATATGTATGAATATAGTTGGCCACTTTTGAAGATTTTGAATTGGGAATTGATATGAAAATTCTATTTTCCTTTTCAAGATTCTAAATTTGATGTTTTTTTTTTTTTTTTTGAACAACAAACCAAATGTATAGCATTAAGTCCCAACTGGGAGATTAGAATTACAAACTAGCAAAAGAGGGGTAAATTTGATGATTTGGTTTTGGGTTTTCTATGTTGTCAGGCTTGGACCAAAGTCCTACACTAACTTTCTCGTGGAGAAAGATGAGTTTTCATTTATTTCTTTTTTTACTTTGATTCTACTTTATATAGATTATTGATTGTTACCATTCCGTTTTCGTGTTATTGTTTTTTTTAGGTTCCTAATCCTCCTCTTAGGCTCCAACTGAACCTTCTCACCTTAGGATTAGATATATTCCACTGTTCAAGACTAAAAAGTGAGATTTTCTGCTTTTATTTTTTTCCTCTAATTAATATGTTTTGGGTGAAAATGCGAGGCTTCACAACTATCAATGAACTCCTCTGATTTTGGTCGTCATATTTTGGTTGTTTATTGCATATGGTCTTTCATATTTAGAGAACAAGAGGAGTAATTGTTGGTTCTTTTTTTTTGAAAACAGATTTATGAAGGTATATATAAATACACATTGTTGGTACATGATGCTTTTGTCTCTTATTTGGCAATGCTTTGTTGTTTGTTCGGGACGGTTTTAAGATGGTTTGTTCATTGTCTCAAATGCTAGAGAATAAATGAAGATTTATGGTTCAAAAAAAAAAAAAAGAAAAAAGGAAAAGGTGCAATGTAAATTGCTTTTAAGGTAAAAGAAACTTCCAAATTTGTATTGCAATTACCATGAGCCCTTGCCACATTATCTTTGAGAATTGAAATTACACCATCTATTCTCTTCGTCACTGTTTTCGTGAATAGCATCCTATCGGTTGATTTTTTTTTTTATCAAGGTATTGCATATAAGGAAGCGATTTACACAAGGTCCGCCTTAGCCTAATAGGCCCAAAAATTTAAGTAAAAATTAGTAACCAATTGACCATAGAAGGAGAATATATGTTATATATAATCTATTCTTTGTTTCAGCACAAGGTGAGAGCTAGAATCAGTGGAGTGTGTGTGTACACTAGAACTTGATATTCTTGGTTCAATTCCCAGTATGTAGCGTCCCATTTACCATGTATTATTTGTTCGATATAGTGTAGATAAATTAAAATTCTTCCACAGATGTATTAAAAATTATTTATGTTGTAGTGGTTGAAAATGTTATTTAACTCTAAGGTTCAAATTAATATTTATTTTAGTTAAATTAAGAACTTTAAAATATATTAAGTAATTTTATTTTATATTAGCCACGTATACTGAATTTATTTTTACAAAAACTTAGGGCTCATATTTTAATTCACTTTAAGCATACAAAATATCAAGGCGGGCCCTGAATTTTCGCTTAACTAATCTACCAGCCCTGAATTTACACTTAACTAATCTACAAAAACTCATAACATTAACACATCTAACAAGAAAAAAAGTTTAAAAAACTTGGTTAGCAAAATTGTGAAGTCGTGAACTCTTGAAAAAAAAAAACTAATGAGCATTGTTATATATAAAGAGGCTTATGGTCATGTATGAGAAACTTAAGTCACACTCGAATGTAAATGTGATAATTGAAAGATGGAAAAACAGTTCTTATTTAGCTTGTGGGTAACATATTAGGATTGCAATTGGCATACCTGTGCATAGTTCTATGTCTAATAAGAATGCTCCTACGTGGTGATTTTCACTGCAGGCTCATGACACTGTGAATCGTAGACAAAATCAATGAAGAAATACTTATGAGTACTTGATCTTTGAAATTAAGGCTGTATTCACTTGCAAAAATGTGGGTAAATTTATGGTTTCTAATTACATCTAAAAAGTTATTAATATACAACCATCTAAACATTATGTGGACCATTTGGGGGTACAAAGAACAACACATGCTTACCATACTATGAAACCTCTGATTGTTCTGTGGAAGACCTCTGCAACAAAAAAACAATGAGCATGCGGTTACGTGCGAAGCACGTAGCCTTACACTAATTCATTACAAAGGATGGAGCCAGGGAGGGGCTAGTGGGGGCGGTCGCTCCTGCAAGGAAAAAAAAAAAACCTCTAGTATTATATAGTAAAAAAAAATCTATAAATTATATAGGCTTGCCTATGCAAATTATATAGGCTCGCCACTGCGGCGTGAAATTCCTAGCTTCATCCCTTACCTAGCCCCTAAAGCATCATCAACTAGTTGCAGAATAAAAGGAGGCTAGGAAACCTCAAACAAGATGAAATTGAAGACATTTTTCGCTTGAAGATCCATACTCTTGATAGCCTCACTGCCGGATTTCCTGCACGTAGCAAGTCCGCATTCTGAAATCAAGAGAGTTTTCTTAGTTTAGTCGTGAGATGTTAGCTAGAACTGCTGAATTTTTAGTAACTCACCGAAAAGGGTGAGAAATTAAAATAATGGTTGGTAAGTCATCCTTAATTTGAAGATGCAGAATTCTAAAGTATGATAGTTTTAAGGGGAAAAGATGTAACCTAATAAGTAAATAAACACATTTCAGAAAAAGATGACCGAATAAAAATTCCACCTAAAAATATAGATTAACCGAATTTTAGGCTTTGTTCGGTTTGGGTTTTGAGGAAGGATTTTGGGGGTAATGAGTAGAGAGAAATAGAAAGAAAATTTTATTGAGGACCAACAGACCGTGCAGGGTAGGTCTTGAGTCCCAAACCGAACAAGGTGTTAGAGTTTGTTTATGAAATTGAAGTAGTTATAGAAGTATTGCATGTAAGTTAAATTAATTAGTTAGTTGTAAAAATACATTCAATATTTACTCCAGTAAAATAGACAATATTGAAAGAAATACATATATTGTTGTGTTTGGTTCACATTTCCAAAAAAATTTCAAAAAGATTCCTTCCCCCTCTCTCATCTCTCCAATCATTAATCATTTTTCTCTCTCTACTCATATCCTTCCATCCAATTATTATTTTCATTTTTCTCTCTATCTCTCTCCAATCATTACACATCTCTCTAATTATTACTTTTTCCAAAAACTCATCCAAACACTATCTCAAAAAATTTCTCAAAAAATTTCTTCTCAAAAGTCTAAACCAAACACAATAACTTTTTATGGAATTCTCAACTTATTAGTGGGAAATTGGCAAAAAAAGAAAAAGAAAAACATAAACAAATCAGCCACCCAAAATTAAACACGTACAATGTCTAATCGTAAAAACGACACAAGACCACGTGACATGACATAAGTCATGATCATGTTTTAAATCTTTTCTTCATCTTCTTCTTCTCCTTCTTTGGAAAATAGATTGTCCGTTGAAATTTAGAATGTGGGAAAAGGCTACAATACACACCCTTCATTTGGGTGTGTATCAAAGTTACGATTTTTTGCGAAAAGTTACGAATTTTTTGGAAAAGTTACGAATTTTTTGGAAAGGTTACGAATTTTTTTTGTAAAAGTTACGAGACACACCAAAATGTTACGAATCATAGAAAATGTTACGAATCATATTGTTGAAAAGTTACGAAAAACTAAAAAATGTTACGATTGTCAATGAGGTGGCACAATCTGGACCATACAATAGGTGCATATGGTACACCCAAATAAGGGGTGTGTATTGTAGTCATTTCCTTGAGAGGTCGCTTTCCGTCCCATTTACATTTACGAGGAATTGGATGGTTGGATAGCACAATAACTCTGGATTAAATGGGGGGTATTTTTCAATGGCGTTGTGGAGTTAGGCATGGTTTTTCAAAAGATTAAATGAGGTGGAGGTGATAAAATGAGGTGGAGATGTGATTTTATCTTCAACGAATCTGGACATATTTTTATATGTGCAGATTTATTGGAGATAAAAATATGTCCAGATTCATTGGAGATAAAATCACTTCTCCACCTCATTTGATAAAATGAACCTCATTTTATCACCTCCACCTCATTTACTCAACAAACCACTAGTTCAAAGATTGTTTTGTCCAAAAAAGAATGTTTTGTCCTCATTCCTTTTTGTCCTCATTGGTCGGCAATATTACTAATCAGAACCAATACAAAACAAAAACAAAATAGAAATTTGTATGCAGTGACTACTCTAGGAATTTTTGAGATAGAGGGTTTGAGCCAAAAAAGTTTAAACCGGAGCATAAACTCTAATTACAGGAAATTGTGTCACGAGTAGGCTCACACAGACCACCCCTCATGGTTGCCTGTGCTTTTAAGATTTTGATTATTCTTCTTTTTTTGGTTTGGCGGTCTAGGATATTCGGGTCAACTTACGCACATCTCAACTGCTCTCCTCCCTCCCCCCCATGTAATACGAAGAATGCCAAAAAAAAACTACTCGCCTCCCTGATCAAGTCAAATACACAATATTCATGCCAAGATTAGGGAATTCACAAGAATTTTTTTTGTTGTAGCCTAGGCCTAAGAATCAAACTTTGATTAATTGTGTGGGAAGCAAATACCAACCAACTGAAATAACCCTGAGGCTAGGTTTCTATTACTCAAGCAATGTGTTGAGCTAGATTATAATTGTAACATTGGTGGAACTAATTAATTAAACTGGTGGTTAGTCAACTACCCGTGTAGTACCAGTTTTCCAAAAGATTTTAGCACCCAGGTGCTAAAATCATGATATTTTAAATCACTTTAATTTGGTGCCAAAAAAATTGAAAAATGATACACAGAACAATTTCATTTTTTGATTTGAAATATCATGATTTTAGCACCTGTGTGCTAAAATCTTTTAGAAAACTGGGCCACTACTACTTTAATTGTCCCATGTCATGTCACTTTTGTAGCCTTTTCTTTCATGTGCAGCTAGCTGTGCTACCTACACTCTTCAAGTGGCTAGTTTTGTTGGCAGTTGGCAGTTGGCACAGATATGATCGACCACTGGCCTCGCTAGAGAAATAAGAGAACGAGAATGAATATACGTTTCTACAAAAATGTTCTACTATAAGTTTTTCTGGTTTAATTTGTTTGGTGAACAAGAGATTTCATAGAACACGAAACATAAATGCTGGAGTACTATTTGACCCCTACAACATCATCGGCTAGTTGTAGCAGAATAATAAGAGCAGGAGTTTCACTTGTAATACATTAAACTCAGATGAACTGAAATTTAAAGTATTTTTTACTGGAAGTTCCACACTCTTGTTAAGTAGCCTCGCACGCTTTGTCGAATTTCCGGCAACATAGTGAGTACATACAAATTCTAAATTCGAGAGAATTTTCTTGATAAAATAAAGGATTAAACACATGAAATCCATTACGCTTGGAAATAAAGGGGGAAAGTGTTGAAACATGAAAATAAAACATGAAAACAAATCCGACGGGTGAGATTTATCCGGTACACTATTTTGAGAGTGTAGTGAATGAATCTCAATCGCTAAAAAGGAAGGATGTCCTTGTTTTGAATCGATCATGAATTCTGTATGCAATGATTCTTTGTGCTCTCCCTACGAAGGAGGTCAGGTTATTAGTTCACACACCAATACTGAGTACTTGTTTTCAGAAGTTAGGCGTTGCATTAACTCCTTTTCCTAGAAATGAAGACGCATGAAAGTGATGGCCGATCGCGAGGTGCCTCTTTGGTCTCATGACATAAATGTCCAATGACTCACCAGGATGGAGTCACGGGTTCATGGCTACAATTTGGAGCAAAACAAAAAACAAAAACAAAAACAAAAAAAAACCTACTATTGCATAGAAATATAATTTGTTGGAAAAATCACAGTGACAATCCGAAATTCCAAAGAACAATTTCCTCTAATATAATTATATAAGAACAGATTACAATGAAATTGAATTACATGAACAAAATAAACTTGACAGAATATAAAAACAGAATACAAACAGTGGATTGAACCAAAGGCCGAGTCGTGTGTAACACACTCTCCTTAACAAAGATTCGCCGCCTACCGTGGGTGTTGTAGGTTGACTCGACGTCTTCGTCCCAGGATACAACGGCTAGAACCACAACCACCGGAACACCACCGCTGGAAGCCTTGGCAAACTGAAACAACTTTTGCCTCTCTCTCTCAAAAATGACTTTCTGGAATGGAAATACCTGCACGAATTTCGGATGCCTAAACCAATACGGAGCTGCCCTTTTTATAGCTGGAAAAGGGAGCTGAAAACATGAATACGGGATTAATGGGGGAGCCTCCCCATTCAATAACGAAATGAATTCTGCCAATGAATTTCAGATCCTGTAACCGCAGCCTTCAATCCGAATTTGAATTGGAATTCAATTCTGCCATTATCTCCATATTCATGAGGGAGTTACCCAGTGTTAATTGCACAACGTGTTGAATCCGTGGGGTGGTCTCGGTTGCCTCGGGAGACCCTCCGAGTGCCCCGGTTTCATTCACAAATTTCCAACATATATATCATCAAATTATATAACCACGCCACTCTTTCTCATATATAGTGTCCCCGTTATGCAAAAATCCTGGTTTTGCCCTGTAACTATTCATGCTACACAACCTACATGCCATGCACTCATGATCACTTTTTTTTTTATAACCGGATTGTTGTGACAAAACTCAAAGTATGAGAATTTTTTTTTATAACCGGATTGTTGTGACAAAACCCAAAGTATGAGAATTGTAGACACGTAAAATTTCTGGCCTATCACAAGCTGCCACGTATTGCTAGGGCACATAGATTGGCTAATTAAATGTCCAAAGTGTCAACAAGTCAAAGTCAAAGTTTTACAGACAAGCCAATCAAATGCTGTCAAATGTCCGCAGGTCAAAAGTCTGAGCACAATAAGTGGTCAATCAAATGTTGCCATGTGTTTACAAGTCAAAAGTCAGAGGCATTGATAAGTCCCCAATATTGTAGGTATCCGGGACTTATCTAACTCATTTAGTCCACACACATGCGATTTCGCGCTTTATTTGGTTGATATGCGCGCAGTGGTGTTTTTGATAGTTACAGGTTTAACACGCTAAATAAGTGCATTTTGGAGCGCATTGGGAACCGTCCCAAACTACCGAGGGCTACTTGCCCCATGGCATGTCAACACTGGGCCTCAAGAGTGAAGGAATGACGATTCGGCTAAGGCCCGAGAATTCGAAAAGCAATATTTGAAATTAGTATTTACAAATCATAATTTCTTTTCTAACGAATTGTCAAATTAATGGTGTCTAAAAGTAATATTTAAGGTTAGTTTTTGTAAAATTGCATAGCTAAGCTGAATTTAAGTTCTATCTCAGACATGGTTAGCAGGAGATGGACTTAGCGAAGAAGAACAGCTGAAGGCCTCAAAAGGGACATTGATCATTCCCAACTCCCAATATCCCCCCAAGAAAGTGCGTAATGACTGCTTGTACCACCACTCTCCGGCAACGGTGGCTCCCTCATCCCTTGCAAACTTAAACGCGTGTGAGGTTAGTTTCAGTTTACTTTTATCCTCCATCACCCGCTAGTTTCTTAAGTTTCACTACCCGAAGATATGTGCAACCGAAATTGGTTTTGGGTCGAAAAGTAGCCGAAGCAACAGTTCTCGTCTTTTAGAATATTTTCTCCTCTTAACGTCATATATAGAATGGAGATCTTATTTCAATGCATAAGGGTGCAATATAATTATCAAGGATCTTTCTATTATCCGCCCACTGGACGGATGGTAAAACACAAAACAATCATAATTCTTACATGGAAGAGTTTTCACTGTTTGAATTCTATACACTTTATTGGGCAGACGGTAGATTAATCCAATTATCAAAACCCAAAGTAACATTGATGTAACTTTCGCAACTCTGTAAGTTTAATATTAAACCTTTTGTTTTTAAGCGAGTGATTTATTTGATATAGCTTTTCAAAGTTATCAATAAGGTTCCAAGCGCAGAATCAACAATCTATGACTACCATGTCATTAAGATTTTTCTAACATGGCAGTAGTTTTGAAAAGAAGAAAAAGTTTTTGTACATGTGCCCTTTCAGGACTATAGATCTTGAAACAGATTACCGATTTTTATAGCCTGTTTTTTTTAGCAGTACTTGTGTTTGTTTCATGAGATACCATGGATTTCCTTGTTTGGTCATTCTGAGAATTTTGGGCGTATTTGTGATAGAATTGGTTGCCAAGAAGGGCGATGAGTGCTTCACGCATAGCTGGGATTGTGCACACCCTAGAAGGATGGAACGTAAACAAGTGCGGTCAAAAGATGTTTGATGTTGAGCAAGTATGGGAAGCCAGTCTCAAACATGGCTTTCGGCCTTTGATGACTCCAAATAAATCACAGGCAGTTCACTTGAGGTTCTTTCCCAGCAACCATGACAAACACATGGCACTATTCAAGATTAGGCTTCAAGACTTTTGAGGTTGTGTAATACTATTTTTTGTGATTTGAACAATAAATGCGAGTTTTTCTCATGTTTGATTTCTCCTCTCATTCTACCTCCTTGCGTAGTACTTTTCGTGATTTGAACAATAAATGTGAGTTCATCTCATGTTTGATATCTCGTATTGTGATTATGCAAAGTGTACAAATAAGAGTGAAAAAAAGTCTATAGAGGGACCCGGTTTCTCAGTTTGTTTGTAAGTGTGATCCTCCTCTATTTGCATCAGTTTTTATTGCACTCTCTGTACACTTCGTATTTATCCTTGAAAACTTTTGTAACCAAGAAAAAAATCTTAATGGAGTCCTCATGTTTAACGTATTAAGACCACTCAACTACACCACTAACCCACCAGCCTACGTGGCGCTGCAAGATTGGTAATGGGAGGACAAACACTTTGAAACTATTTTGCAACTACCAATCATGTAGTGCCACGCACGCCGATGTGGTTGAGTGATGTGTTCTAAGCATTATTGTTCGGGTTATATGTTATGGGTACATAAAGCCACTGTATCAAAAGGGATTAAATTTTTTTTTTTTAAAGAAAAAAAATAACTTACTCCCTCCGTCCCTTTTTAAATGTGTTGTTTTGTAAATTTAAACATCATCATTACACCTTCCATACCCACTTATATTTTTGTTTTTTGGTACTTCGGAATACTATCCACCTATATTTTTACTTTACACCTTTCACATCAATTTTTACCTCTACTTTCAAAATTATCGAACACTTTTACTCATCAACTCTTTACCCACGAACTTTTCAAAAAAGCAAAATAATAGTTATACAAATTTTTACCGATTAAATTTTCAAAACACACTTATTGAGGGACAGCCCAAAATGAAATAGTCGACTACTCCCTCCGTCCCTTTTTAAGTGTAGACATTTCTATTTTGCGTTGTCCCTTAATAAGTGTGTGGTTTGAAAAGTTAATGAGTAAAAGTTTGTACAATTATTATTTTGCCCCTTTGAAAAGTTAGTGGGTAAAGAGTTAATAGGTAAAAGTAGAGGATAATTTTGGAAAGTAGAGGTAAAAGTTGATGTGAAAAATGTAAAGTGGAGAAAAAAGTTAATGCGAAAGGTGTGATGGGAGGGAGAGAGAATAATTGTTTAATGTGAAAGGTGTGATGGGAGGGAGAGAGAATAATTGTTAACTCTGAACAAAGTACCTCAAGTATCCACCAAAAATGCCCTCAACAACCAACTAACCAATTTTCCTGACCATATATTTATTTATTTTTTTGGTAAGAGTAATTTTCATTAAATTATCAACTACTAAAACATTCAGGCCCCGTTTGGATGCCGGAGATGGCACCCGGATTTGCCATGCTCCCGGATTTGTTCTCCCGGCTCCACACAAATCCGGTGTTTGGTTGCATTTTTCGGAAGGTGGATTTGAGAGAAGGTGGATTACAAATCCACCTGCAGCCAGGTATACCAACGATGGGGATACCCCCTATCGTTACCAAATCAGGGTGTATTAGGTCTATTTTACCCCTCCAAATCCACCTCCCAAATCCCAATGCCATCTATCAAAAGAGAGCGGGAGTATACCTGACAATGGCCGTAAACTGGAATAGTCGCCGGAATTTGGAAAATCTAGCCAGAATATGCAACCACAGCGGTGGGATTGAGAGAGAGGTTGAATCAAGAGAGGGGGGTTTAGTTGGTGAGAGAGAGGAGGGTTTGATTGGATTTGGGGAGAGGAAAGAGGGGTTTGTTTGGATTTCACCGTGGGTTAGATCGACGTGCTCGCAGGAGAAGTGAAAATCACAGAAGAGAGAGAGAGAGAGAGAGAGAGGGAGAGGGAGGGAGAGAGAAGTGGCACTAATCTGGGAGTAGAAGGAAAGGGGAAAAAATATTCTCCAATGGGCAGATTTGTGTTTCCAATGGGCAAAACAAAAGGCATTTTTTTTCCCCCCAAGTCCACAAATACGTGCGTTTATGAGTACAAATTAGGGTGTATTAATTTTTTTTCCAGAAATTATTTTTTAACTTGAAATCTGGTTTCAATTTTTTTGTGTATTTTTTATAATTATTATGTATTTATTGTAATTATAATGAATTAATCAATTTTATTTATTAAAATAATAAAGTGGGGGCAATTAAGTCATTTGCTCTCCTATCCTAGCATATCCACCCTCCAAATCCGCCTTGTCAAAAAACTATCCAAACACCTCATATACAAATCCACCCTTCTTATGAGGTGGGTCCACCCGCATTACAAATCCACCCTCATTACAAATCCACTTTCAAATCCGCTCTCATTACAAATCCACCCAAAACAAATCTGACATCCAAACGGGCCGTCAGCAGTTGGTCAAGGGACAAGTACCTTGCCTTCAATTCATACACCTATACAAGGACCAAGAGACCAAGCAACCAACCAGCAAGAAACAACAGGACAACTGAGAAAAAGCATTACATAATGTGTACCCTCAATTTGGATAGGCAATGTTCTTTCCCTAATGTAAATGTATCTTTAAATTTCTACTCTTACCAGCTTCCAACCAACCACCATATATCTCTGTGGGATCAATTTACCGAACATGAAGCAACTGCAATGGCAAAATTACCAATTCTAACTGATTACCGAACATGAAGCAACTACAATTGGATCCAGGCTAAAAAAATCATCATATTCTTATAAACACCAATTCTAACTGATTGCAGCACAACATTCTGTTTATAATCATCTGCTTTAACGAGTCGAGCAGAGCCACGAGTTGCTCGCGAGCAGCTCTAGTCGTTTACACCCTTATACCCAGGTATTGGTCTTGGGACCTGGAACTCAACAATGTTTATCTTCAAACCCTCCAATTCCAGAGGCTACTGAACAGCAAACATGGTAAAAAAAATTACCCCTACATTAATAAGTTTCCAATGCTAAAAACCAAAGCCCCAAACCAGACGACATAATTAAGATTGTCAACTTGCCAACTTTAGTGACAAAGGCCAGTTTTGTTGTCATATGATGGTAATAATTTTTAGGGAGTTTTACAAACTCAATGACACTAAAAATATTTTACCCTGAAAAATATTTTACGCCGAAACAAACGGAGCCTAAAAAAAGGTGTATATTTCAGCCTCAATATCCAAGCATCGAAGGCATATTGAGAGTCACCAACTTCAACCAGAAATTCATCTACTTGGCTTGCTCAATATGCAATCAAGGGACAAATTAAGCATGTGGAGATGGAGATTTTTGGTGCAACTTTTGCACCGATAAAGTCGCTTCGTTAACAAAGTAAGCACATAGTTCACTAAATATCAATTAAACTGTTAACATAATCTAGCTACCTTATTCAAACCCTTCAATAAACTACGACTCCGCCAAACAATTACTCAATTATTTAAACTCAAAAAAGGACACTATTCAGTTTATGCTTATTTTCCTTGACACTTTCATAGTTTACATTTGCCAAAATTGAAATATTTTCAGGATCAAATTCAAGGTTGAAATCACAGATCCAACAGGATCGATTGAAGTTGCAGAACAGTTCTTTGGAATTATTGCCGAAGAAATGCAAAACAAGACCATTGATGTAAGAACACATTCTAAAGTTGCTTCAAAAATATGATATCCATTACAAAGGATGGAGCCAGGGATGAGAAGGGTGAGAAGTTAAAAGGATGGTTGGTAAGTCATACTTAACCCGGTTAACCGTAACATGCCGGAAAAATACAAAATGCCCCCCATACTTTACACGTCAATTACATATCGCATCCCAAACTTCGCCTTATTTCAATTTACCTCCCAAACTTAAACTCCGTTATTCCAAATGACTCCTTCCGTCCCAATCCGTTACCTCACTAACGGAAAATGATGAGGTGGACATTAACGGAGAGTAAAAACCGTTAGTGGGGGCACAAAAGCCCCGACGTAGTTTTGCGGTTGCCCAAGGGAGAAAAAAAAAACACCTAAAATCACTCTCTCTCTCTCAACCTCATCTTCCTCTCCAAACCCAAATCAGATTAGGTCAAAATCACAGACCCAATTATTTATCTAAATTTTTTTGAGGCCTTCTCCTGGCCTCTATTAATTCGCATGAGGACTCCACTTAGCCTGCGCATGTAGCAACATTGTTAGCGCCTAACCGACTGGGGTTTCGGCCGGGAAGGAACTCCAACGTTCAAGTTAAAGGAGGAAGAAGATGAAGGAAGCAAATTACCCAGTTTGGCCCAGTGTCAGTTCGGCTAAGATTGTCTAGTTCAGCAAAGTGCCCGGTTCTGCCTAACCGACGAATCCGCCTGGCCGACGAGTCCACCTAATGGATGGATGCGCCTAGCTATCAATCCTCTTGGCGGCTGAGGCTAGTATAGGTATTGGCTTGTTAGGCCCTTTGAGAAAAGTATAATTCGGGTCACTACACATAGTCAACAATACTATTTGATTGGCATATAAGTACTCCTATTATTTTAAGAAATTATGAATTGTGGGTTAATTATTAGTAATTTGTGCACCTCGACCAATACAATTTTTCAAATCCGTCCCTGATCAAGGGCCCCATGTATTGATAGTTAGCCATCTTTGCAAGTTTGCATTACCCTAGCTTTTAAGTCTCCAGTACGAAAATTTTGAATACTTACACTATATAAGGCCTTCAAAAACCAGAAGAAGTTCAGTAGGTGAGAGAGTGAAAAGTTTCGAAAAATATGGCTTCGAAACCAGGAATTCTAACTGACTGGCCATGGAAGCCGCTTGGTAGCTTCAAGGTTAAGACATTTAACATATAGTACTGTAAAAGAGTTCATCAAACATTAGGAAATAAATTGTTTACTAGTTAAGTACTAACTTTTCTATTGTTCTTTGATGTTGGATTGATTAAACAGTACGCGGTTTTGGCACCGTGGGTGGTTCATAGCGTGTACTCATTCGCTATGAAGAAGGAAAGTGAGAGAGGTAATTTGTGTATTCTCATATTCCCGTTTCTGTTGTGGAGGGCGATTCATGATCAAATATGGATTTCTATTTCTCGTCACCGATCCGCGAAAGGCAGTAACATGATCGTTAATAAGAGTATTGATTTTGAACAAGTTGATAGAGAAAGCAATTGGTACGTACATATGCATGCCCTTCTCTCTCTCTCTCTCTCTCTCTCTCTCTCAGAGTACTGATTTGAGTATTAGTTTGGTTTATATTTATGTACCGTAGAACAATAAAATTATGCATCTTTATGTTTAAATTTTGAATTTTATGATTAGTTAAAGAGTGTTATGGTTCACTTGTGCATTTTTTATGATTCAATTTGCTGTACGTACTTTTTTATTCATTTAGTATGACTTTTTATTGTATTTTTACGTTATTTTTTACTTTTACGTAGTCAAAGATGATTTTGTAATGTGCGGATTGATATATTATGAATTACTTTAGCTAGAAAATATTTAGAGGTCATTACAAAATGTAATTTGGTTACGATTTGGACTTCAGTTATGTACATGGAGTGATTATTTGATAGTAGTAAACCAAACTAAGTAGAGGCTTAAGTTTCTATCAGTTGCAGTCGGTTACATGAATCTGTTACTTCCATTGAGCACTATCGGCAACATTGTGTAAAATGTTATTCAAAAAACTGAAATCTCGCCTCTTATGTCAATTTTGATATACCTCTCCCTTAGTGTTACTCTCATCTTGAACCATATTTTTCTCTTTTTATATTCTTTAAATAAACATATAATAAGGTGTCAAAGACATCATATGGTGGGTCTCGATCAATCGGAGCAATAAATGGTATATATTGATATGGTTAAGGACATCTATGAAGATGTTGCCTTTACTATTAGATTTCTATATGAGAAACAAGCGAATCCTTGGGCTCTTAATTATCTCTTAATTAATTGCCTTAATTAGGTATTTGACTAAACATATTCAAGATGATATCGTAGTCAATGTGCTAGTGTTGACAGAGTAAACCCTCCAAAATTAGAAATTATCAATAAGCAAATGTTTTTAAGTATATATCTTGGCTCAATTGTGAGTTAGGAATGAGAGATTTCGGATGATATTACACATAGGACAAGTTCGATTGTCACATAAAACCTAGTGGTCCGTTTGATTAGCAAGAAAAAAATAATGAAAAGTTAAAATGATAAAAATTGAAACTAAAGAAAGGAAAGGTATTTTTTTTTCCCCCACATTCATTTGATTAGTAGAAAAAAATATCACATCCGTGAGTGAAAAGGAGGAAAGTTGCAAGAAAGTCCCACCCCTGGGTTGCCCTAGTAGTGGTAAGGGCAGACCTGCGCCTGCAATATGGCAGGGTTCGATTTCCCTTGGAGGCACTCAGAATTTAAGTGGGGGGATGTGGCGGTGGTGGATCTAATGTGGCCTTACCATGGAGTGGTTCCTACTTAAAAAAAATGAAAAGGTGGAGGGAGATAGTAAGTAAGGAAGTCATGGTAGGTGTTGTTGGTTCTCCTAAAAAAAAAAAATTTCCCTGCACATTTTGTGAGAAAATACGAGTCAAATTTAATGGCTTCGGAGTTCGGATCGTACGGGAAAATTGATTTTGCATCACTTTTTAGCTTATTCTTGCAAAGTAAACATCAATAAATAAATAAATAAATATGTGAATTTTTATTTTTATTTTCACTTTCTACAATTATCTCGCTAATCAAACGGACCACAATAGTTTCTCCATTCAAAGTGATTTTAGACCAGTTATGCTTCCTAGCTAAGCAAATCTAACATTATCTGGCAGGGACATTTTTGTACTAGGTTGTGAAAACACTCTACAATCGTAATAGAAATGGAATACTATTTCCCTCTCCAAACTTTAAACAAATACAATGTTGAGTCTCATTTTATGTTGCTTTTTCCATAGTCATATTATACACTAAACAAATTTAAAATCTCCAAGGGAGATGCTCTAACACAAGTGAAACATCAAGTGGCACATCAAATTTGGAAGAAACCCTTTATTATTATTATTATTATTATTATTATTATTATTTTAACCGCAAAAAAAAAAAAAAAAAAAAAAAAAAAACTGAGAAGATCAAGGAAAAGAGACCAGGTGCTATTCAGCCCAAATATATGGGCTAAGTGGCCCAGTTTACAAACACCATTTCAAGTTCGTTTATTAACAGGTTGGGCTAAGGACCCAACTAATGGGTGCGTAGAGAAGTTTTTCTTTCTGTTCTTTTCTTCTTTTTTTCTTTCTTTCTTCAATACAAGTGTAAGGAAAATCCTATGGGTACAACACTTGTGTTCACCAAATGTACACTACTTCCATGGGACCCATTTGAGATCCCACACAAATGATCGGAGCCGCTCAATATTCTTAAAACACATTTTTAAGGGCCACTGAAAAAATTAGCTCATTTTAACATCATCGGTAAGGACTTGATCGATTCTACGCCCGATTTTCTAATAGGAAATTGGGCAAATAATCGATCGAGGCCTTACCGATGTTAAAATAAGCTAATTTTTTTTTACAGTGGCCCTTCAAACATTAGGGCACACAAAAGCGATGTACATTTAGGGTACACAAAAGTGTTGTACCCCTAGCAAGGACTGCAAATGTAACACCTCCCGAGTCGTGACGCGCCCCCGCCTAACATACAGGTTAGGAGCACAAATATCAGGGGCACATATATCATCTGGACCAAGTCCGGGCCAGGCTTAGACTATATAATAACGAGACTTGTGCATGTCCAAGCCCAGTTATTAACAACCAGGCTTCATTTAATATTCACAAACGATTCTAAAACGCAGTATCACAAACATAAATTAATCAACCATAATGGTCACAAATTAGAATTCACAACTTACAAATCACACTTATTCAATAAGAAATTGAAGAGCAAGAAGATAAAGATGAAACTTACTCTTGAATAAGAGGAGATGTGCCGCTTCAAATAAGAAAAATCATAAACAGCTAGGACCTATAGCGGTAACAACACACATATATGCTATTAAAATAAAAATATTATTTTACTCGGCCGGGGTCGGTTGGACCTCAAGAGATTCCCAAAAACACAGTTAGTAAAGAGGCTTAAAATCTCAACCCTAAAAGAAACTTCAGTTTTTGGTCAACACAACTCTAATAGAAAATTAGTCTTACTTTAGACTATCCCAAGCATCTCTATTGGTCTGAACCATTTTTTTTCCAAGCCAAAGTTATTGTCCAGATAGTTAACTACAGGAAAAATAAAGGCCATAAATTAGCCTACATTTTGATCAAGAATCAGGCAACAAATTTCATAGGGAATGGAAGTTCTTTTTACCTAAGTCCCCTTACTTTCCTCCCTGCAGGGATGACCAGATTCTGTTGAATGGGCTTCTGTTCTACATAGCAAACATTATAGTGCCAGGAGCTTCTCACCTTCCCATATGGAGAACAGATGGTGTAGTCCTCACAGCTTTGATTCATGCTGGTCCAGTGGAATTTCTCTACTACTGGCTCCACAGAGCACTCCACCACCATTACCTCTACTCTCGCTACCATTCCCACCACCACTCCTCCGTAGTCACTGAACCCATTACATGTATGATTACTTTAGATGATTAATTGTATACATTCAAAATATTTTATGTATATTTTGTACAGAAATAATGTCTAAGTATCCCCAAGGCCCCAGTTGGTTTCTCTCTAAGCTCACTTTGTCTCTAGGGTACAAGATATTCAAGACATGTGGTGGGTGGAGAGAGAAATCTAAGGGTGTATGGTTTTTTGTAAAATTGTTGTTTCAAAAGCGAGCACCCATCATTGTGGCTAAAATTTTCATAAACAGCTTTTGCATGAGTTTTGGAAGGAAAACCTGTATACCATTTTGTATTTCGTACGCTGTCAAAAATGTTAGCCCAATTTTGAAGCCTTAGAACAAAACTTAAAAGTCTTTTGTTCAATGTTATATGTTATTCATGTGCATATCTTTTGTTTACTTGGGCAGCTGTTATTCATCCATTTGCGGAACATATCTCATACATTTTGCTCTTTACAATTCCAATGATCACCACGGTGCTTACTGGGACTTCCTCTTTGGTGGCTTTGTTTGGTTATATAACCTACATTGATCTCATGAATAACATGGGACACTGCAACTTTGAGCTCATTCCAAAGTGGCTTTTTTCCATTTTCCCCCCTCTCAAGTACATGATGTATACACCCTCGTAAGTCTCTAATTGTTCTGCATCCGTTAATTACTCTAGACATCTGGTTTTTTTTTTTTTTTTTTTGATATTGCAAAGTCTCTAAAGTACACACCACGCGACTGATAGTGATGAAAATGTTGCTATTACTAGTTGGTGGATAGTGATGCTATTAGTAACAAATTGTAAAATATATGTTGAGCTCAATTCTGTCCATAGTTAGAATATTCTTTTTTCATACTTGATAGTTATGTACTCAAAATTTGACCGACCGTTCTTTTGTGAAAACAGATTTCACTCTTTGCATCACACCCAATTTCGGACAAACTACTCGCTTTTCATGCCAATCTATGATTATGTCTATGGTACCATGGACAAGTCCACTGATACACTCTATGAAAAATCTCTGGAAAGGAAAGAAGAGTCCCCCACTGTAGTTCATCTCACCCATTTAACCACACCCGAGTCCATCTATCACCTTCCAATAGGGTTTGCTTCCTTTGCCTCCAAACCCCAGATGTCAAAGTGGTACCTCTGGCTGATGTGGCCTGTGACCTTTTGGTTCATGATTATGACTTGCATCCATGGCCGCACCTTCATCGTAGAGAGAAATGCCTTTGGGAAGCTCAAGTTACAATCATGGGCAGTACCACGATATGCCGTACAAGTAAGTTGTAAACATCCACTTGGATGTAAGTGTTTACTTGACCAACTATTTAAAAAAAAAAAAAATCTAGTAACAATGCGAAGTATTTAACATGCATGCACTGTGTATTTTAATTGCTTAACTATTTTTTTTTTGGTTCCAGCATGTGTTCTGTGGTTCTTACATCTCTGGCCATGTTTCAATTGCTCAATTTAGCTCTTTATCTGTGAAATGTGTTTCATTTAGTCCCTAAGCTTGATGCCGTTGAGAACTAGTTATATGAGAACCAGCGCTGGTTTAGGGGAAATAAACTTAACCCTCATGCCCAAAACAAAGTTAAGGAAGATTAAAAATGAAACTTATGATCCATAATGTATGCACTTTTGGTCATTTTTGTCCTGTTTTTCAAAACACCCCTACCCTTTTTGGCACATTTCCTAATTCAGACATGAATTTCCATAATATTGTTACAGATAAGTTCCATTACCATTTACCACCACTTCTACCAAACTACCACTGCCACCGCTACCACAACTACTGCTACCAGCCTACCACCAACTCTATGTCTTCCGCTGCCACAACCACCTCCACCTCTTGACTTTCACAATCATGTTCATTTAGCCGCAACCTGTTATTCCATTAGACAATCATTCTATGTGTCAACCAAACAGCGGAATGAGAAGGGATATGTACCTTTCAATCCCATTCCACTTTTGTTTCCGTTTCCGATGTCATTCCATTCTCTCCTCATTCCGTTCCTGATAACAACACTACCAAACACAGCCTTAGGGTAGTTAGTCCTATGCAAAAAAAGATTTAATTGCCTTAGCATGCGTTTAAGTCCTGTCTATATAATCAAAATTTTCATTATTTTTTGGGGTTTGTGCACTTTTTGTGCTTATATGGTTATTGCAGTACTTATTTCGAAGGCAAAGAGAAGCTGTTAGTGGCTTGATTGAAGAAGCTATAATAGAAGCAGACGCAAGTGGCACTAAAGTGTTAAGTCTTGGTCTTTTGAACCAGGCAAGTTGCTGCTTTTTCTCTCTTAATTCTTTCTCCAGGATATTGACAATGTGACCAATCACATGCATTAAGTTTCCTCAATTTTGTTTTCTTTCTTATTTCCTCCACTAGCTCTCTCGTCTAAAACAGTCCCAATTTCCATTCTGTTTCAAATTTTCAAAACCAGTGTTCTATTTCTGAGAAAAAAATTTCCTTCGCAGAAACTGAATTGCTATCTTTTTTCAGTTTTTTGCTTGTAATATCATTCTATATTGAAGTCGTGAACCACTTTTCAATTGTATAGCCTCACTGTTGGTCTTATACCCATACGTATTTTCATGCATACGGATATTTACCTGTGATAGTAAGTTTTGATTTTGCAGGGTGAAGAAATCAATGGAAATGGGGAGGTTTATATCCGAAGGTACCCTCAGCTCAAAGTAAAGGTGGTGGACGGAAGTAGCTTAGTAGTGGCTATTGTGCTAAATAGCATTCCCAAAGGAACAACCGAAGTCCTCCTCAGAGGCTGCTTGTCCAAGGTTGCTTATTCCCTCGCCTCTGCTTTATGCCAAAGAGGTATCCAGGTAATCAAGTCCTCCTTCATGTTCAATACGTCACTGCCCATAATGTTACAGCCCAAATGATGAAGTTGGGCTAAGACATTAAGACGGTTCTACTGCCTAATTCTGGGCTCTACATGTTGAGGTGTGTTTTGCTGGTTCTGGCATTGTTTTCCCCTTACCCTGCCCTGCTACCCATTTGTACGTTTTATCCACACATCACACACACCGGGAGAGGGAAAAGGGAGTGGGGGTGGGGAATAGATAGAGAGATGTGACATGTAGATAGTTTATGTAATGCTAAAGTATTGAGAAAAGGGTCATGCTAACAGGTGCCATAGTGCACCCGTTAAGGGTACAAAAAGTACACTTTTGTGGGTCCCACTTGTACAAAAAGTACACTTTAAAAGTACAATTGTATATTAAAGTACACCTAAAGATGTACTTTAAATTGTAGTGTACTTTTAAATTGTACTTTTTTATACTCTTAACGGGTGCACTATGGCACCCGTTAGCATTTTCCTTGAGGGGGGAAAAAAACCAGTCTTGGGATGAAATCAAGCACGGACAGCAATGTTGAACCTTGTCTATTGTTTTTCTGATATGAATTCTAACGTAATCCAATGTGTCAGGTTTCTACGTTTTACAAAATAGAATTTGAGAGGCTTAAGGTCAGCACTGAATTTGGAGACAATTTGGTTCTCTCAAGGAGTTATGCTGAGAAGGTAAATTCTAATTATGAATTACTTTCTGCCTCTAAAATTAGTCTTTAATGGAGTTTATTTCAGCTCATCAGTAGTTCAGTACCTTTCCCAAATTGCACATGGTCTGAAACGTTTTATAGAGAATTGTAATTTGAGATGAGTCAGGTTGCTTTCACTTGCCTCACAGAGAAACAAAATTGAGCAAGATGATGTGGAATTGGTCCTTTCATTTTGCAAGACGAACTACTATCAAGGATGGAGCTAAATATAATTAAAAAAAACCCCATTGTTGCAAATTTTGAAATGTTCTTTAGTAGTATATCCCGTGAAATTAGTAATTACAAATCATAATTTCTTTTCTAATGAATTGTCATAATAATGATGTTTAAAATTAATATTTGAGATTTCTTTCATACAATTGCGTAGCTAAGCTGAATTTAAGTTCTATATCAGATATGGTTAGTGGGAGATGGACTGAGCAAAGGAGAACAGCTGAAGGCATCAAAAGGGACATTGTTCATTCCCTACTCCCAATTTCCCCCTAAGAAAGTGCGTAATGACTGCTTGTACCACCACACTCCGGCAATGGTGGCTCCCTCATCCCTTGCAAACTTGAACGCGTGTGAGGTTGGTTTCAGTTTACTTATCCTCCATCACCTGCTAGTTTCTTAAGTTTCTATCTGAATATTGTAGCTTAAATTTTTACTAATGGTATGTGGTATCATGGACTCCACCACTACCCTTTGATATGTGAAACAGAAATTGGTTTTGGGTCGATTCGGTCGAAAATTGGCCGAAACAACAGTTCTCTAGTCTTTTAGAATATTTTCTTTGTAAGGGATTTCAATGCTCTAAACATCATACATGGAAAAGAGATCTCATTTCAATGCATAAGGGTGTGACATAATTATCAAAACCAAAGTAACAGTACGTAACTTTTGCAACACCATAAATTTTATATTAAACCTAAGGTGCAGTTTTTGTATTTAAGAGAGTGATTTAGTTGATACAGCTTTTCAAAGTTATGCATAAGGTTCCAACAGATCATCAAGCACAGAATCAACAATCTACGACTACCATGTCATTAAGATTTTTATAACCTGTAGTACTGTGTTTGGAAAAGAAGATAAAGTTTTTGTAGATTTGCTCTTTCGGAACTATAGATCATGAAACACATTACCGATTTTTATAGCCTGTTTTTTATATCATTACTCGTGTATGTTTCATGAGATACCATGGATTTCCTTGTTTGGTCACTCTAAGAATTGTGGGTGTATTTGCGATAGAATTGGTTGCCAAGAAGGGTGATGAGTGCTTCACGTGTAGCTGGGATTTTGCATGCCCTAGAAGGATGGAACATAAACGAGTGCGGCCAAAAGATGTTTGACGTTGAGCAAGTATGGGAAGCCAGTCTCAAACATGGATTTCAGCCTTTGATGACTCCAAAAAATTAGTCACAGGCACTTGACTTCAATGCAAGTTGGCCTAGTTTCTGAAGAAAATTAAACTTGAGGTTCCTTCCCAACAGCTCATAACAAACCCATGGTAAACCATTCAAGAATAGGCTTGACGACTTTTGAGCTTGCGTAATATTTTTATGATATGAACAATAAATGTGAGTTCATCTCACGTTTGATTTCTCCTCTTGTTCTGCCTATAAATAGGCTTGTATTGTGATTATGCTAAGTGTGTCAATAAGAGTGATCGAAGTGTGTAGAGAAACTCGGTGTAAAATCCGAGTTCTAATTGTTCAATGATTTGGGTTGAGTTAGCTTAATTATCAAAAGAAAGGTTCGATTAGTTTAATTAGTGTCAATGGGGGTCAAACGAGACACTTTGGACGTTCGCCCTTTTATTATTAACGGGCACGGTGGATAAAATGTCACATATAATATATATATACATATATACCGACCTCTCGGGTAAAGTAGATAAAATTAGACAGTATTTGGGACACGGTATAGCATCTCGAATTTTGGGATTTTTCCCTAGAAATCCGACACGACCACAATGACCCTCGTATTTAAATTAGCCTATGATGAATTTTTGAGAATTTTCGGAGATTGAAATCTGGACTGGTCCGGGCAGAATTTTGAAAACGCGCGCGCCAAATGACTTAAGGGTTAACGTGGTTAAATTCCTCAAAGGAGGAATGACACCTGGGGAGTGAGTCATCCCCCACCTCCACATATATATTCTTTTATATATAAAAAAAAGAGAGAGAAGAAAGAATAGAAACAAAGAGAGGCATAGAAGAGGAAAGTAGAGACGCCTGGAAGCTGCCATCGCCGCTTCTTTTTCGAGCCATTTCGCCGGAGTTCCTCGCAACCTCTTACGGTAAATCTTCACCCCTCTACAGTTTATCAAGATTGGAGGTAGATGTTTGTTCCCTTGTGTTCAATTAGAGACAAAATGCAGCCCTAAATGATAACCTATACACGCTCTTTACACACGGGAATCGGCAGCCACGGCTGCCAACAATTCCAGAAAATCAGTCCCCTTCCTCCTCCTCTATTGTGTCTCTCCTCCCTCCATATCCTATTCCATACCCGACACATACGTTTCAAATCCTTGTTCTGGTTTATTTGTTTAGAACAGCTAGTATTGGGAATGAATTAAGTCCCTAATTAGAATAGGTGAACCCACGTAATCTTTAATTGTTCGTAGATAGGTACCGCTGGTTACGGGATGATAATTTTCCCCCTTTGTTATCACGTTTGCTACCTTGGAAATGGAGGGGTCTTGATTGAAGTAGTTAGAACCTCCCATGGTCTTGATTCTGGAACAACAGATTGCAAGCTTAGCTTAGCTTTAAAAAGATACATATACCTTGCTTATTTTTCCAAACCTTGGCAGATTAGTAGCTAAACCCAGGTTAGAGCTTTAAGGTAGCCTTGAACAAGAACTAGCTTAAATTCGAACATTTCATTCAGTTCAGTAATTTGATTTAGTAGTAATTTGTGACCCTTTTTATAGATACCGGTGGATCGGAGTAGTTCATATCTGAACAAGCGCGAGACAATCTTTCGGTGAGTTGCGTATACCTTGGTTACTTGCTTTGTGAAATGTTTTGTGCAAATATTTTGAATAAAATGTTTTGCTTGGAAAAAACTGGAAAGAGCATATATATTTTTGTCACATGAGTTGCTATTGTTTGAAAATGCTTGACTTGATTTCTTATTTGAAATTGGGCCATGGTTATTTGTGAAATGTGAAATTCTTGTTGGATGTGCATGCTTATGTTGATATGACCCATCCGGACGGTGTCCCGGGCGCTAGGGGACGTTAAATGGACTAGTGACTGAGGAAATAAGGTTGGAGGTGCTGCCAGGCATCAAACGGGTATTGATATCATACCACTCCTCTAATGGGGTCGCTCCCCAACCGACTGGCAATAAAAGAACCGTCGCATGGTTGTATTGAAATGAGCATGTTGAATGAAAATAGGTCCCACCTTCTGGACCAAAAACGTGAGTCCTTCTTGGACTAAATGCTTGCAAACTATGATTTTACTGTAATGCTAAAATTATCATACAAATTGCGATTCTTGTTGATTTTAAAACTCCATGATCAAACCTGTATCCTTGGTATACGTTTCTCACCCGAGCTTCGGCTTATGAAAATCCTATTTTCTCTTTCCAGGTTGAGTAAAAGCAAGGGCGGTGTGAATAGCAAGGGCGTATTATGAGTAGCTGAATGCCTTTTGATGTTTATACTTAGTTGTAAAATAGAAGTGAGTTTTGAGCTATGTATTATGTGTAATGCTAGACACTTAGTTGCTTCGGAGTTGTTTATAATAAGCTTCCGCTGTTTCTTAGTTTATGTAAGAATGGTTTGAATGATAAGCAAGGGGAGGCCTGGGTGACTCCGTCGCCGGCCGGTCACGTGATCCATAATGGAATTGGGTCGTGACACTCGGTTTCTTAGTTTGTTTGTAATATACAGTTAGTGTGATCCTCCTCTATTTGCATCAGTTTCTATTGTACGTCCTGTGGTCCACTTTGTATTTGTCCTTGAAATTTGTTTTTTACCAAGAAAAATCTCAATAAGGCTCAGCTCAATAAGACTCGTTTGTTTACTAGATGAATAAAATAATATAACTTCTTACTCCAATTTGATACCTTAATGCACTATCTTTTCAAAAACTTATTAGATTTCACTATTATTTTGAAATTGAGACTATTTTCCTGTAAAGTATATAAGTGTAAAGTTCGGCTCAGCTCGGCTCGTTTGCATGCTACTCTTTGCACTTTCTTCATTCATTGTTGGATTTGATTCGTTTCATTTTTTCTTCGTATCCTTTTTTCATTACTTATTGCAAATTATCCATTGAAATGGAAGTCAGAGATTGCACTTTCCCTCTTCTGCTACCAGCTTTTCCCTATCTTTTGGCGCCATTGTCAGTCATTTAATTCACTTTCTTCCTAAAAGATTGATTATTTTGTTGTTGTAGTGACTGATAGAGGTATGTAATGTTTCCTCCATAATTATTGTCGTCTTTTGGTCTCCCTGTAATTTTTTTGTGTCTCATCTGCAAATTGCAATTGGGTTCATCTTAGGTGACGCTTATATAAGTGTTCGATGAAATGCTTATGTGGGTTGGTTACTGGATAAACGGTTGGCATGTGAAAGAAAATCAGTCTTCCTTCTTCGGACATTTTCACCTTTACTAAAAGAAAATTCAGTTATAGATCAACACAGCTCCAGTGAAAATTTTATGAATAAATTTTTGTCCTCCCTATAAATAAATGGAAGCTACTTACCCAAAAAAATAAATAAATAAATAAATGGAAGTCAAGTTTTGTTTTGCTTCTGGCATGTTTGGTTCATTGGAATCGTAAAACTGATTTGCCATAAGCTGAGAAAGTTTGGTCCAGATTATAGGATCCAAAAAAGTTGGATTCTTTAGAGTCTAGACTATCTCAATCATCTCCAATGGTTTGAATAATTTAGTTTTTGAGCAAAAGCTGTTTTTTGGCTTGCTACTGTGGTATTTTTATCAAATTTGGCAAAGTTATTCCAATGGTGACATGGTGTCAAAAGCCATTATTTACCTTAACCCGTCACAACATTAGATCACCTGAACTTCAAAATTTGATCAAACAATGCAAGTAGCAACACTTGAATGATGGTGAAGCGATAGATGGCTTTGCCATTCCTTGGGCCAAATTTACCTTGAGAAAAGGCAAAGCCGTTTTTTAGCTGGAGAAATGGCCGACCTTTGGGGTCATATTTTAGGCCCCATGTCAATAATGACTGACTTGGAGATGCTCTAAGCACATCGTTGAGTAGTCACCAACGGATCCGATGACTTAATGAACAACAACAGAAAGCAAACAAGAACATCTTTTTAAAGCTTCATTTGCTAAGAACTTCAATCTGACATAAAAAAATTTAGAATTAGGTTTCTTGAGAGTTGAACACCTTATAAACACTAGAAAAAGTCTAGAACATCACAAACCCTCTCAATAAGGTATTTTCTGTTTGCTCCATGTGTCTGCTTTTTTGTGTTAGTATTATTAAACCCAAGACGGGCATAGGGATTAGAATTAGAAGTTATGAAGCATAGGTGAACTTACAAGAACTTAGGGTTTAGAGTAATGCAACACGAACATGAAATTATTGTCCAGATAGTTAACTACAGAATCCTACTCTAAGTCTTGATTACATCATTCAAAAGTGCTATTAATGGGGCTTAAATTTTCCGATAGGAAACATAAAGGCCATTACCCAATCATTCTGATCAAGAATCACGCTAATTTTATAGGGAATGGAAGTTTTTTTACCTAAGTCCCCTTACTTTCTTCTCTGCAGGGATGACCCTCGTAAGTGGCTCTTCTCCATTTCCCCCCCTCTCGAGTACATGATGTATACACCCTCTTAAGTCTCAGATTGCTTTACATCCGATAATTACTCTAGACATCAATCATTTTTGTTCGATATTGCATGACAAATTGTTGACTCGAATAACATCTTATATCTTTTGGAAGGTGAATCATATGATGAATCCTATCATTTTTGTTTTTGTTTTTGTACCGTAAAGATCTTGATAGCCTACCTAGGAAAGGGGCAATGGGGATGGTGGGAGACATGGGCCGGTTCCAAGATTTTACTTTGTTACCAAAAAACATGAAATTTGATTTCAGTGAGATTGATATTGTGGTAGTAAACAAGCACACGAGCGATAGTTATGATAACGTTGCTATTACTACTAGTTGATTGATAGTGAATACTGGCAAATTGCTCAATATGTACTGGCAAATATATGTTGAGCTCAATTCTGTCCATGGTTAGAATATTCTTCTTTTCATACGTGATAGTTATGTGCTCAAAAATTGACCGATCGTTCTTATGTGCACACAGATTTCACTCTCTGCATCACACCTAATTTCGGACCAACTACTTGTTTTTTATGCCAATATATGATCATGTCTATGGTACCATGGACAAGTCCACCGATACACTCTATGAAAAATCCTTCGCAAGGGAGGAAGAGTCACCCAATGTAGTTCATCTCACCCATTTAACGACACCAGACTCCATCTATCACCTTCCAATTGGGTTTGCTTCCTTTGCCTCCAAGCCCCAGATGTCAAAGTGGTACCTGTGGGTGATGTGGCCTGTGACCGTTTGGTCTGTGATTATGACTTGCATCCACGGCCGCGCCTTCATTGTAGAGAGAAATGCCTTCGGAAAGCTCAAGTTACAATCATGGGCAATACCAAGATACACCATTCAAGTGAGTCTTGTAAATATGTGTTCGGTACATATTTTTACTTCTTATTTTAATTGTTTCTTGTGATAACAATGAGAAGTATCTGGCATGCATAAGTGATTCCAGCATATGTATTCTGTGGCGTTTATACCTCTGGCCATGCTTCAATTTCTCAATTTAGTACTTTATCTGTGAAATCACTGAAATGTGTCTCATTAGTCCCTAAGCTTAATGTCATTGAGAACTAGTTCTATGAGAACCAACGGTATTTCAGGGGAAAGAACCTTAACCCTCATGCCCAAAACAAAATAAAGGAAAACTAAAACTGGAATATGATCCGTAATTTATGCACTTTTGGTCATTTTTTTTGCGTTATTCAAAATACACCTGGCCCATTTAGCATACTCCGTATTTCATAATTGAGACAAAAATTTCCATAATTTTGCTACAGAGCACTTACATTAGAGAGTGAGGACCATTACCACCCTTCTACCAAACTACCACCACCCCACAACCACTGCTACCACCACCTCTATCTCCACCGCTGCCATGACCACCTCCCCCTCTGCCACCTCCACGTCTTGACCTTCACATCCATGTCCATTTAGCTGAAACGTTTTATTCCATTTGACAATCATGCTATGTGGCAACTGAACAGCAGAATGAGAATGGGTGTGAACCTTTCAATCCCATTCCACATTGTTTCTATTTCCAATGTCATTCTGTTATCTCTTCATTCCATTCTTGATAACAATACTACCAAACATGGCCTTAGTGTAGTTAGTCTTATGTGAAAAAAGATTTAATTACCTTGGCATGAGTTTAAGTCCTCCCTATATAATCAAAATTTTCTTGATTTTATGGGTTTTATATATTTGTGATTGTGTGATCGTTGCAGTACTTATTTCAATGGCAAACAGAAGCTGTGAGCGACTTGATTGAAGAAGCTATAATAGAAGCAGAGGCACTAAGGAGATAAGTCTTGGTCTTTTGAACCAGGCAAGTTGGTGCTTTCTCTATCTTAATTCTTTCTCCGGGATATTGATAATATGTCCAATTGCATGCATTAAGTTCCCTTAACCCGTTTCTTTTTCTTCCTTATTTCCTCCATTAGCTCTCTCATCTAACCTCAATCTGGTAAATACCAAAACAGTTCCAATTTCCATCTTTTCTCTAAAAATTAGAGACAAGATGTTCAATTTCATAATTTTTTAAACCTTTTTTGGAAAAAAATTTCCTTTGTAGAAACTGAGTTCGCTATCTACATGTGGCCATACTTTTTCGGATTTTTGCTTGCAACATCATTCTATATCAAAGTTCTGAACCACCTTTTCAATTGTATAGCATCGCTGTTGGTCTTATACCCGTACATATTTTCATGCATATGCATATTTGCAGGGTGAAGAAATCAACAGATAGGTGGGTTTTGTTACTGCTAGGGCACCCATTACAGGGTTTAGCACTTCGGCCATTCTGGGCCCAATCGTTTGCATATAGCTGGTTCCTGCCCTGCTACCATTTGTACTTTTTATATTCCACACATCACACACACACAGAAATTATAGTGACATGTAGTTTTTTTTTTTGGGTAAGTAGTGACATGTAGTTAGTTCACGTGTTGATAAATAATATTGATAAAAAAAAACAGTCTTGGGATGAAATCAAGCATGGACAGCAAAGTTGAACCTTGTCTATTGTTTTTCTGATATCTATTCTTCATTTCTTCCATAATCAAATTTGTGTCAGGTTTCTACAGTTAACAAATTTGAATATGAGAGGCTTAAGGGCAACACTGAATTTGGAGACAACTTGGTTCTCTCAAGGAGTTATGCTGAGAAGGTAAATTCTTGTGTAGGGGTCCGGATATACCGAGCACCTAACATATGTGTAGAAGCGAAGTAGATACCTCTTTATAGTCACCGAAAGGCTATCTTTTGTGGGACTCTTCAATGAGTAGCTCGATTTCAGCAAGACAGACAATTAGGGTTTCGGTCCCTTTTCTCGGATTGCACCGAGACCTTTTTCTTGATTGACAAGATAAATGAGTTTCCAGACTTAACACCAATAGACCTCGGTAAGAATCCGAGGGGTGACATAAATCAGCTTCGTGATAAGAACGGAGTGCCGAGAGGCTCGGTGCTGAGTCAGCAGAGCAGTTAATGCTGCATGTGCCTGTAACAAACTGCGATCATGACGAATGACGTCATCCGAGCAGTTATGACACGTGTCGTGTTATAGTTGGAGGCATGTGCCTACAGAATATTCTTTCGAACCCGTCATCGTGACGTCAACCGAGCGGTTAAGTCACGTGACGAGCACAGCTGTGCTTGGAGGCCAAGCCAAGGCTCACCTATAAAAGGAACATTTCATCATCTCAAAGAGGTACGCAATACTCTCTAAAAACCCTAGATCTACTGCACTTCATCTCCTTCCTCTACTTACTAGACCGTCGGAGTACCATTCCGGACTCAACGGTCCGGTTTGGTGCTAACGACTTGTTCAGTGTGCAGGCCTAGAGTTCCGCCTGAGAGTTTATACCATCTCCGTCGTCCACCATCACCAGGAGGATCAACCAGAGGAAAAAGGACTCCACATCTTGTTATGAATTACTTTCTGCCTCCAAAATTAGTCTTTAATGGAGTTTATTTCTGTTCATCAGTACCTTTCACAAATTGTACACATTCTGAAACGTTTTATAGAGAACTTGTAATTGGAGTTGAGTCAGGTTGCTTTCACTTGCCTCACAGAAACAAAATTGAGCAAGATGATGTGGAATGGGTCCTTTCATTTTGCAATTAACAAACTGCTTACAAAGATAGATCTTAATACAAAAAACACCATTGTTGCAAATTTTTAAATGTTCTTAGGTAGTAGTAGTATTTCCTGTGAAATTAGTATTTACAAATCATAATTTGTTTTCTAACGAATTGTCAAATTAATGGTGTCTAAAAGTAATATTTAAGGTTAGTTTTTGTAAAATTGCATAGCTAAGCTGAATTTAAGTTCTATCTCAGATATGGTTAGTGGGAGATGGACTTAGCGAAGAAGAACAGCTGAAGGCCTCAAAAGGGACATTGATCAAGAAAGTGCGCAATGAATGCTTGTACCACCACACTCCGGCAATGGTGGCTCCCTCATCCTTCGAAAACTTGAACTCGTGTGAGGTTAGTATTAGTTTACTGATCCTTCATCACCCGCTAGTTTCTTAAGTTTCAATGTGAACATTGTAGCTTAAATTTGTACTAATGGTTTGAGGTATCATGGATTCCACCACTACCCGAAAATATGTGCAACAGAAATTGGTTTTGGGTCGAAAATTAGCCGAAGCAACAGTTCTCTTGTCTTTTTAGAATATTTTCCCCTCTTAACGTCATATATAGAATGGAGATCTTATTTCGATGCATAACGGGTGCAATATAATTATCAAGGATCTTTCTATTATCCTCCCACTGGGCGGACGGTAAAACACAAAACAATCATAATTCTTACATGGAAGAGTTTTCACTATTTGAATTCTTACATGTAAGAATTCAGATTCTATACACTTTATTGTCCGTCCATTGGGCGGACGGTAGATTAATCCAATTATCAAAACCCAAAGTAACATTGATATAACTTTTGCAACACTGTAAGTTTAATATTAAACCTTTTCCCTCGTTTGATTCAGGGATTAAAAGGCTGGGATTGGATAAAAAGAGTCTAATCCCATACAATCCCGTGTTTGGTTCCCGAAAAACACTTGGGATTACTAATACCAGGACTAATTTAGTACCTATATGTGGGGTACTAATTTATCCCATGGGGGGTGTTGGGAGTGAAGCGGTAGCGCTACCCAGGTTTTGGGGTAGCGCTACCCAGGACCTAACTTGCGAACAGAGAGTTCTGGAGCGCTACCGAGGCCTTAAAATGCCTTTTAGGGTTTCGGCCGACGCGTGTGTTAGATAGATCGAAAATTAGTTTTTCCAGAGCGTGAAAAATAGAGAGAGGTGAGAGAAAACCAATCTCAGAGAGATTGTGAGAAGACTTGTACTCTTTGATTCGATTTCATAGTGGACTGGTGTGACTCCCGTGGTTTTTCCTCACGTTGAGGTTTTCCACGTATATCTTGTGTCGTGCTTTTCTTTTCGGTTTTTCATTACGCACTTATTTGCTTGTCTATTCTGTGATTCATTGTTCCCAAGATCCGTAGGGGCGTTTTCGTTGTAGGATTGAACAGGTGTTCGCGATAAAATCCATAACAACTGGTATCAAAGCCGCGGTTGCGGTAGGTTTTGTTCGACAGGTTAGGGTTTAATCTCGTTCGGGCAAGCTAGGGTTTCAGTGGGAGCTATGGGTTCTGAAGAAGGCAAACAGAGGATCGCCAAGTTTGATGGGTCAGACTTCGCATACTGGAAAACGCAGATAGAGGACTATCTGTATCAGAAGGATCTTTACCGGCCGCTGCTGGGTAAAGAAAAGGGGAAGAAGCCAGGAGAGTGCAACGAGGATTGGGACGTTCTAGACAGGAAGACGTTAGGGGTTATTCGCCAGTCTCTTTCCAAGTCAGTCACACACAACATTCTGAAGGAGAAAACGACGGAGGAGCTTATGGAAGCGCTGAAGAAGATGTACGAGCAACCGTCTGCTGCGAATAAGGTACATCTTATGAAAAAACTTTTCAACCTATCTATGCCAGAAGGGGTTTCCTTTATGTCACATCTCAGTGAGTTCAATATGATAGTTGATCAACTTACGTCTGTCGATATCGAGTTTGATGATGAGGTTCAAGCCTTGTTAATTCTGTCTCAGTTGCCTGAGAGTTGGCAGGGTACTGTTAATTCTGTCTCATACCGCGGTCGAACCGGAATCAACCCGTGATGTCATAAATATATAAATGTTATTATAAAACTAACATATAAAAGAATATATGTATGACAAAATGTTTAAAATATACATATATCCATAGTAATTTGATGTAAAAGAGGAGTTTCATGGGCAAAAAGTGTTTGAATTGAAGGAGGAGGAGTTCCAGACACATTTCAGAATGTATCCCACATCGCCAGTGAGTGAAAAGGAGGAAATTATGGTATCTATAAATAGTCCAACGGTTTTCCAGTTTTGAGGGAGGCAAATGCCAGGCGAAAACCATAAGCATGACAGGCCATGTACAACTGTCATCAGCAGCTAGTTCAAATTTTACCCGGTCCGGTTCATCTAACCCGTGAGCGAACCGAGCGGTTGACCGGTTCGGCCGTTTTTCTTGAGCGGTTTTCGTAATTTAAGCCGGTTCTTGATATAAGATGGTTATCTGGACGATCCGGACCGGTAGCATGCCCGGGCGACGGTTCAACCGGTCGAACCGGCAGGTCCGATCCGGTTTTTAAAACACTGCTCAAAAGGTAAGGATTATAGGGTACGACCCACCTATTATCCAATACAGCGTTACGCTTACGAACTATGAAGGAATCCTCTCTTTTTCTATAGATTGGATAAGAATCTTCTCCTTGCACTGTTTCCTCTGCAAAAAACCGAGGGAAATGGTTTTTGCATTTGCCATCATGCATACAAGGGTTCTTTTTGTTTAGTACTCCACAAGAACCATGCATCATTTGTTTGGCAACCTTTTCATACAAATCAGGATGCTTATTTGGATCTGTAATTTCAGCACATACAAATTGATCAAATTTGTCCGAGCTTGTAATCTTGAACTCTAGCTGCAAAATGATTAACATATGAGCATGTGGCAAACCCCTTTTTTGGAATTCAACAGCATGAACATGTGCAGGATTACAAGTCATTGTGATGAAAAGGTTTGGCTTCCCAAAGCGCTGGACTAATGAGATTGCATCTAGATACCTTCTACGCATATCTCTTTGGGCCACCAACAAAGGATCCAGGCAATACGATTCTTTTACCCACCATGCTTCCCCTACTCTCACCAGCTATCTACAATCCCTTGGTATAGTTCAGATCTTATATGTGACTGCTTCTTCCGAAAAAAGTCCAACCTTGTATTTTCTAGTGTAAGGATCAAGTTCCGGAGTTCTTTGTTTTGGCAATTCTGTTTGACAAAACACACATTTACATCGAGTTGTAATTTTATTTTTTAGAGTGTCTGTTTAGGTGTGGAAAGGAATCATCTCTTTATGTAATGGTTGAGACTGCACTAAGTATGTATTTTAGTGGTGAGTTGAGTAGGTTATTTTACAAGTTCAGAAGTTGCTCAAGACTTGCTCGAGGAACATGTCCAGCAACTCTTCTGCCAAGAATAACTTCAGGACTTGCTCGAGAAACCTGTCGAGCAAGTTGGGCGCGGACAGCTTCTATAAATATCGATGTGCTAGGGTTTTTTCATCATCTCTCATAACCTATAGCAGCCGCACTTTTTGGAAGAAGAGAGAGAGAAGTTTCTTGATCTTTTGAGTGATTATAACCTTGGAGTTTCAACACAATCGAACAATCATACAACTACATGTTCATCTCCAAGAAGTTCTCTACAATCTAGAAGTGATTTCTAGGGAATACTTTTGGTGGGATTCCGAAAGTATCCAAGGAAGGCTTGTGAGATTCGAGGCGTTGGTGATCAAGATCACTGGGTGCGGTGTACGTGTGACTCGGCAGGTGATACTTAGAACGTTGTGAGGATTTACATCGTTTGGATATGTATATCTGTAACTGCACAATGAGTATAGTGATTTTGATTCCTTCCCGTGGTTTTTTACCCATTTAGGGTTTTCCACGTATATCTCTGTGTTGTGGGATTTGACTGCTTGCTTGATTTTCTGTAGGTAGTATTAACTAGTGATTCACATTCATACTGTTAGGGATTTTACAGATATTTAGGGAACCCTGATTTTATCTAGTTTGATATACATGTCAACAATATATTGCTGCAATAGTCGGCCAGATAGTAGTAAAACAGAATCATCATCATCTCTAATTTGCAGCTTATAGCAGTAGTATTCGCGACATGAAACTTTCTTTGTATTACTACCATCAACACGTGTATGAAACTTAAACTTCTAAATAAGCAACCTTTGACATTGTACTTAAATTTCTTACTTAGTCAATGGATGTCGAAAATTAATTTACAATAAAAAAAAAAGGGAAGGAAAGGCCACTACCTTCTTGTTCATGTTTGAAAATATCTTCTGCTGATGTAAAACTGTGAAAAGGCGAATCGTTTCGCATGTGGGATGTGTCACTGTTGGTGCCAACGCAAATTCTTCTAAGGATATTTTGATGCCATCCAACCTCACCTCTGGGAAATAATAACAGGTATTGCAACGAATCATAGCAACCATGATAGTGACACACTGTATTTGTACGTCCAGAAGAGGAGTGCACTATAATGTCACGTTCATGAGAGACATTTGCGTTATTTCCTTCTATCCATATTGCAGCCACTTGGTCATCCGATGGGGAGCTGTAAACCCTTTGATCAAGCTCTACATCAGTTGTAGACACCCCGATTTTGAACCCAAGATATGCTCGAGCATTTCCGATGATGAAACGGACCAATCTTGGCTACCCGAAACTTGTGAAAACGGCTTGAACTTGGTAAAAATCAACCAAACACCACCAAATAACCCAAACCAATCCAAGCATCATCAAACCAAACCAAACTATCAATTTGCCACGAGGAGCCTTGACCGCTCAAGCTTGAGACTTTGAGCGCTCAAACCCCTGAGTACTACCTTGAGCGCTCAAGTTTGAGGCCTTGAGCGCTCAAGCCCCTGAGAAGCACCTTGAGCGCTCAACCCCACGGGTTTGAGCGCTCAACTCTGAACCAGTCAGGAATTTGCAGAATATCTAATCATGAGATTTTCAGCATGGGAGCGTCTAAGGTGATCTTCTATGATCCTTATACGTACAATACACCCTAAATCTACTCCTAAACTACTCCTAACTACCCCTAACCCACTTTCAAAAACAAAACCCACTTCCTCTCTCTCCTCTCTTCCCTCCCACTCACTGTATAAAACCACTCACCACCCCCTGATTTAGGGGTAACTGATCCTCATACTCCAGCTCAAGAAAAATCCTCCAGAAATCGTTCACTCTCTCTCTCTACAATACCACTCACACTCCATCAAAACCACTTGCAAAAAAAAAAACACTCTTCAAATCCAAAATTCGACTCTGGATCATCAACCAGCCACATACATTGTCCAATTCACTCAAAATACTAGCCCAAAATACTCACAATCAACCATTTTCTAAACCCAAAATCAAGTTCAAGTTTCCAATCAAGTTCAAAAGGTAGTTAAAACATGTGAATGCTCACTGTTTTGATCCTGCTGAGGAAGACTAGTGAGTTCAAACAAGTTCATTATACTTGTATTGAACTCACAAAGGTCTAAAAAGCATTCAAAAACATTTTTCAAATCTGCAGTTACAGTAGGGGTTGAGCGCTCTAGCCTCAGGCTTTGAGCGTTCAAGCCTCAGGCTTTGAGCGCTCAAGCCCAGTGCTGAACAGGTTTCTGTTTTACTGACTTTTGTGTCATTTCTTGGTTTTGATCATTGTTTAATGGTTGCCTATGTTCATGTAATCCTTAAGACAACCTGTTTCTTCCTCAAAGTTACATGCATGAACATTAGTTAACTATGTTATAATGATCAAAGATCAAAATCTTTGTAAAATTTCATTTTCGAAATGCAAAACAGTGACTGGGTCATTTCCATTGCTTTTGTTTAAAATGTATAAGGTCTTGAGAATCATCAAGCACCTATTTTTTTTAAGTCAAACATCAGAAAGCCAGATTATGGCTTGAGCGCTCAATGTCGTTAACTTGAGCGCTCAAGCTGTTCTTGGGCAGTTTGCTGATTATTTGTCATTTCGATGATGGACCATGGTTTAGTACATTAATTGTATGTGTGAGTCACTGTCGTTGTGTTCAGGACCTGGATCCCTCCCTCATTCTTCTATTTTCAAATATTTCCTTGTTAATTCATTGTGATTATGCCCTTTTTATCTTCCTTTAAGAGATCAATCAGTCTATTCTTATTTGTTTCTCCTGAGAAAGCCTTTTGATGAACTGTTGATCTCACCAAGAAGTTGTAAAAAAGGTGTAATTTCACAGAGGCCAGGGACTGGTTTGAGCGCTCAACCCATGAGCCTTGAGCGCTCAAACTGGTTTGAAGAAGTTGAGCGCTCAAGCCATCGTCTTTGAGCGCTCAATCCCTATTCTGGGATCCAGTTTGTGAAACAGCTTAATTAGGTCTTATATTCATAAACTTCTGAAATTGTTGTACAGTTTCCGTAATTTTTCATTTCTTTGTAAATATTTGTATGATTTCACTTGTTATCATCATCATTACTCATGAAAATCATCAAGCACAAGCATCCACTTTGGATATACATTTTATGTTTTTATTGTTTATGTGATTCCCATCCCCGATTCCCATTTTTGTGAATAGAATTAAGTTTCAAACATTTTCAAGAATTCCATGAAATGTCAAGTAGAGACCGGTTTACTGGACCGGGCGAGTGGGGTGCCGTAAAACCCTTCCCCTCTCGTAACCAAACCCCCGAATCCGAGAAATCTTTGGTTTAGCCATGATCAGTAAAATCTTTTTTAATGGGCAAACGAGTCATTTTTGATCCATTTCTCGGGTTCGGACCTCAAATCCGGGTGGCGACTCTAACAATAACAATCTTTTCAAACGCGAAACCGCACCGATCTCCATGGGCCGTCCACAAGCTGGGTACTCCGCTGGGGATATTGGTTAATATATATTTTATTTAATTACACTTGTGCAATTTCTATTACACTTGTGTAATTCTATTGAAATATGTGTTAATCAAAAGTGGGTTTAATTTGAAAAATGTTTTGTGGGATTTTGAGAATGTTTGAAATTTGGTTTTTTGCATTACACTTGCATGGTTCTTAACCCCACTGGCGTGTTTTGACAATCCTGCCCGGCTTGCCAGGTGACAGGGAATCCCGAAATGCCCAGCAGCCCTCGATCGTGATAAATCACATCGTCACTACCGTTTTTTAAAACGGTGGGAGGCGGTTTTGATTTTGAGTCCGGGGTACCCTTGGTGACCAAAACCGGCCTTTGCATATAATTAGCCATAGAACCCCACGTTTAGCAACCCACCCATGCGTTAAGTTTACATGCTCCATCTTGTTACGTGCTATGTGTTACCGCTTTCCTCGCCATGCCATGTTGCATTCATGCATTTGCTTTGTCTATAGCTATCGCGAGCGTCATTTGTATAGATATTCTGTGTAAATATCCCGTTTAGTTTTAGTGCCTCGGTAGTTAGTAGAAGGTTGCCACGGCCCGATGATGAGTCGTGCATCCCATATGCACGTTGTTCTTACAAGTTAA
Source organism: Vaccinium darrowii (assembly GCA_020921065.1). Lineage (NCBI taxonomy): Eukaryota > Viridiplantae > Streptophyta > Magnoliopsida > Ericales > Ericaceae > Vaccinium > Vaccinium darrowii. The sequence goes on along the minus strand of CM037152.1, from coordinate 37,733,969 downwards.
CCTTTAGGATGGCCGGACGTGGAAAATTTGGACCATCAGATTCCTAGCATTGATCTAGACGGGTTTAAGGGACCTTGGCCCGAGGAGGGTCAATCGCCCTTAGGCATCCGATCCTAGATCATTGACGGAATTCGTGTGGATCAGGATTTTCCAAATCTGACCATTCGATGTTAAGGACTCATCGCTTAAAAGAAAACTTGAGGATTGGGGCAATCTTCCAAAGCTGTTGAATTTAGTCTAGGAGACTTTAAATCCATGGAGTTTGAGATACCTCCGGTGTTGGTCGTGCCCAAACGGTCGCCCGTGTTTCGGACTAGCCTTGGAACCGCCTGTATCTGGATGGCGGCACCTCATTGCTTTGTCTCGGATGGTCAAGAAAAGCACTACGGTGTCAACATTTAGGCTTTAGGTTGAAACACCGTATTCGCCGAGTAACGACCTACCCGTGGTGTTGATACAATCTTCTGTGCAAACAGTTCCAAGTGAGATCCAAAACCGGTAGATTAACCCTAAGGGTAGAAATAGGATTAACTCCGTGAGTTGAGATGAGATGAGACGATAGTGAGCATTTGTAAATCATTCTTTCATCTGCATAGTAAACACATTGAGTACGCATCTGAGTCCGGCTTTTGCTTTATGTCCAGTTCTTAAACCATTGGGCCTGCCAAGAAGAAGAAGACCTTACCTGTTTGGATTCGACCACCCGGACAAAGACTGTCAAGATCCTTATCACCGAAGTCCGAAGCAAGTATGTCGGCTGAACAGGAGCAAGATCCTCCTAACGAGTTTGAACAACTGAGGAAGGAGATGCATGATAAGAGGGTTCGGAATGACACCTGAGTCGCCCAACTCATGGCGATCATGTTAAATATTCAGAGTCGACTCCCTCCACCTCAGCAGCAAATACCCAATGGTGGACCTCGCAATCAAGAGGTCCCTAATGATGAACATCCGGAACAACCTCCTCCCCCTGAGAATCCCCAATTGGCTGAAATGCTAGCTAAGATACTCAACCTAGAAGAATATGTGGCCAAGAATGAGAAGCGAGCCATTACCGGTTTCGACATGAACAAACTTTGCATCTTCCCAGGCGCTAAGCTCCCTAAAAAGTTCAAACATGTGGACTTTGAGAAGTTTGATGGGACTGGTGATCCGAGAGGACATATTCAGGCATATGTGAGTTCTCTTTCATTGCAAGAAGTCGATGAGCCCGCCATGGCGCAAATGTTTCACGAGACCCTCACTGGGCCGGCGCTCCAGTGGCTCTTGTCACTTGATATCTCAAAGAGACAGACTTGGGAAGAAATGGTGGCTGCTTTCATTAAGCAATATGAGTATAATGTCCAGCTCAAAGTCACTGCTCGCGAACTTGAGAGTATCAAGATGAAAGAAAAAGAATCATTCGCAGATTTTGTGAAGAGATGGAGGGCAAAGGCTGTGCAAATGACCGATCGTCCTAGTGACAAAGATCAAATGCACATCATAACCAAGAACCTTCAGCCAGATTTGGCCCAATACATGGTAACGGCCCAAGCGCATAATTTTGAGACTTACTTTGAGACGGGTCTGACAATTGAAGAAGCCTTACAAAGTGGGGTGTTGAAGAAAGGAGATCCAATCCCCAAGCCTAAGCGCAATTACATTGGAAACACCTCCTCCCTGTATGCAAATCCCAGTTACACAGCCGGCACCTCATCTAATTCCATGAATCACCAACCTCATAGAACTGAGCCCATAAATGCTATCCTGTCCCAGCCAGCTCAACAAACTCAACCATCTCAAAACCAAAGAGGACGGCGTGTCTTCACCCTTCTCCCCTTACCTCTACCAGTCATTTTTGAGCGACTTGTTCAGCAAGGAAAAATTAAACCCCTCCAACCAACTCCACCTCCACAAAATCCCCCACCAACTTACAATCCAAACACCTTCTGCGTCTTCCATCAAACACCTGGCCATCCCACTGAAAGGTGTCAGCGCCTGCGTCATGAGATTCAAGATCTCATTGACAATAAACAAATTCGAGACCCCACCGAAAAGCCCAATGTAGTCACCAACCCTCTGCCAGCTCACAAAAGAAACGGTAACGTAAGCCAGATAGCCCTTAGCTCCACTCAAAAAGACCAAAACCCTACTCCCTTTGATCCAAGCCGATTCATTGTACCAGAAACAGACCCTAAGCCCATTGTGTCTATACCTGATGAATGCAAAGCGTGCTTCCTTGATGCACATTTGGATCCTACGATATGGCAAGAATGGGGTGGTTTGATAATGGCCATGGAGGCTCAGGAATACGAACAGATGGTGGCCAATAATGTGGTGAATGAAGAAGTTTGGCCGCACAATGAACAGATTGAGGAAGAACCCCCGCTCGACGCCATGATGAACCTACTTTTGAATCCAATAATTGAAGATTCGTTTGATGGGCTCGCGCTTCCTAATCTTTTTGAACCATTTCCGTTGGTACAAGATCAACCACCTGTGGAGGAGGGACAAGGACAGAATTGGCATCAGGAGACTGGGGCATTCAATATCGCACAGGAAGATGAATGGGATCCCACACCCAATGAATGGCAGCTCATGGAGCCCCAATGATCCATTGGATGGATCTACACTCCCCATGTTCTTTGAAGAAGCTTATTTTCCGATGCCACCATTGTGGGAGGGTCGCCCTGATTTCTCCATGATGAGTGAACATGCTATAAATCGAATGACGGAGGGAATAGAGTTCACACCATACGATTACATAGTCGATGAAAATCTCCCAGCACCTCAGGTACAAATCCTGGAGGATTGTAACATCATGATGTTGAACGGTGGTTTGCCCGATGTCTGGGGACAGCAAATGGAGGGGAATGATGTGGCTAATGTATGGGCCAATCAGAGTGAAGAAATAGCACTCGCACCACTGTGGGTTGGGAATGATGAAGTCTGGGTAGTTAACGAAGCAACAATGGAGAACGGAGATGTATGGAGCGAAGCAACGGTGGAAGGGATTACCAAGGGCTTGGAAGAAGCCAGCATTGAAAAAGGAAAGAGAAAGGCGGAAGGCGATTTAGTTGACCTTTACACCGACTACACCGACTTGTGGGGGGATGATATTGATTCAGTTCTTCATCTTCTTCGGAGTGGACGGTTCTATCAGCCGCCTCAAATGTACACCGGAAGTACCTCTAACCCACCTCCTAACTCCCGAAACCAGCCACCTTTTAACCTAACTCCACAAAATAACCCAACTCCACAGAACAACTCAATTCCACCAAACAACCCCATTGACCCAATCGCTAACCCTACCGACTTTCAAACCCTTTTTAACCCACCAGTTAACCAATCCCATGCTACCTCTGCAACCAACAGTCGTGTGACTCGTTCAAAACCCCCACCAACCACTGAAGAGAATCCCATCCAAAAGCAACTTGAGAAGACCCCGGCTGCCTTAACCATTTGGGGACTACTCATGAGCTCCAGCGAGCATAGACAGAAACTTGCTCAAGCATTGTCTTGTATGGAGATTGCTCCTGATATCACTCCTGAAGCCATGATGGCCGCCATCACTACCAAGCCTACCATTACCACTAAACCAACCAAACATGTCGTAACCTTTACCGAAGCTGACTTACCGCTCGAAGGGACTGACCACAACAAGCCCTTACATGTCACCATGAAGTGCATGGAGAAATGGATCCCGGTGGTGTTAATAGATAATGGGTCTACACTCAACGTCTGTCCTCTACGAACGGCCTTATGCTTGGGGCTTAAGCCAAAAGATTTCACGCCATCTGATCTCACTGTTCGAGCTTACGACAACACCCGTCGCAGTGTGCTTGGGACGGTTGAAATGGAGATTGCTGCGGAGGGGTTTAAGTCGACAGTAGAGTTTCATGTACTCGAGATCCCGGCTTCGTTCAATTTGTTGCTAGGACGACCTTGGATGCACCGTCCCGATATTATGGCAGTTCCATCCACTATGCATCAGAAGGTTCTACTTGGTTTGGAAAGTGGAACAATTGCTCTCTACGGAGACACAGGCATTCATCCTCATGCTGAAGATAATGCTCCCTTGCTAGAAATTATGCATGATGAGAATGATGTTCAACTTGGGGGTTTCGCTTTTGATACGTCCGGTGGTGTATTCACGCTACGCATCGATGATGATTTCTCAATTAGCACCACCGTCCTTGAGATGATGAGAAGGATGTCCTATTTGCCAGGGACTGGATTGGGTTGAACTCACCAGGGGGTGGCTTAATTTCCTGAATTTCCTTCTCAGCGAGGCCGTTTTGGGTTGGGATATGAGCCTACATTGAAAGAAATGCAAAGAGGGAAGACCAATAAGGCTAGCACCAGTACGGGCCGCCAGATCCGCTTTGTCAGGGAAGGGTCAAATGAACCATACCACGGTCAGCCTGAGCCATTTGTAAATGAAATAAGTGGAAAAATGCACCCAGGGTTTGAAATCTTTGCTAATGATGCGTGGGATAGTGAGGATGAGCATGAAAAGGTCGAGCAATTGGTGAAAGACCTTAAAGCAGACTGGATGGAGGCTTTGGATGGTGGGATCTTGATGTCAATGTTCGAAAAGGTCAGTCTAACATGTAAGGATAAAGAAGAGCCAGCAGTGATGATGCTTGGACAAGAGGCATTCAAAGACCCCATCGTGCTGATATTGGATGCAGTCGTAGAGTACAAGAATTGCACTTTCACTCCTGTTGTAAAATTTACTAATGCATTCACTAAGCTAGAGTCCGAGTCTGAATCAGAGTATGAACTTGACTGTGAGTCGGAGTTTGTGCCTCATGGCCCTCCACATCATCATTTCTGTTTTGAATTTGAGTCTGATGCCATGTACTGTGCCCCGGAGGGCTTTGTTAATGAAATGGATGGTGATTTCGCTTACTTTGTTGTTCCCGAAATAAATTGTGTTGACCCTGACGATGATGAGACTGAATTCGAGGGAGAAATACCCAAAGAACTTAAGTCTCTAATTGAAAGGGAAAATGAAAGGCATGCTCAGCCAATAAAAGAAGAAGTTATTTCAATAAAATTGAGAGATGAGGAAAATCCTCGCATGGTTCAAATCGGTTCCGGGCTATCTTCGGAGGAACAGAAATTGCTCATTGATTTACTCAAAGAATTCGAAGATGTTTTCGCTTGGTCCCACGCAGATATGCCCTGAATCGATCCTGAAATTGTGCAACACCGAATTCCCTTGTACCCTGATGCAAAACCAGTGAAACAGAAATTGAGGAAAATTAGGCCGGATTGGGTAGAAAAGGTCAAGGAAGAGGTTACCAAGCAATTCAACGCCGGTTTTCTGATGGTAACTGAATATCCACAGTGGGTTGCAAATATCGTGCCGGTACCCAAAAAGGACGGACGAGTCAGGGTGTGTGTAGATTTCAGAGATTTGAACAAAGCTAGCCCAAAGGACGACTTTCCCTTGCCTCACATCGATGTACTGGTGGATAACACAGCAGGGCATGCACTGCTCTCATTCATGGATGGGTTCTCAGGGTACAACCAGATTCTGATGGCTCCAGAAGATCGAGAGAAAACAACTTTCACCACTGAATGGGGGACGTTCTGCTATCGAGTCATGCAATTCGGACTGAAGAACGCCGGATCAACTTACCAACGAGCCGCTACGACTTTGCTACATGACATGATACACAAAGAAGTTGAGGTGTACGTGGATGATATGATTGTGAAAGCAAAGGAGAGAGAAGGTCATCTCCCAGCACTGCGCAAATTCTTCGAGAGGATACGTAAGTACCAAATGCGCCTCAATCCACAGAAATGCACATTTGGGGTCACCGCAGGGAAGATGTTGGGATTCATGATCACCACCAGAGGAATCGAAGTTGATCCGTCAAAAATCAAAGCTATTCTCGATATGGAACCACCCCGAACGGAAAAAGAGGTACGGAGCTTTCTCGGGAAAATCTAGTTCATCAGTAGATTCATCGCAAAGTTAACATCGACTTGCAAGCCGATGTTTCGTCTATTAAAGAAAGGGATACTGTTCAGGTGGGATGACAAGTGTCAGAAAGCCTTTGAGTCAATCCGGCAATATCTTCAAAGTCCCCCAGTGTTGATGCCGCCGACACCCGGGAAGCCTCTCATTTTATATCTATCAGTAACACAGTCTGCAATGGGCTGCATGTTGGCACAAGAAGGTGAAGCAGAAATCGAGAAGGCGGTATATTATCTGAGTAAGAAGATGGTTAGAGCCGAAGAAAGATACACACCCTTGGAGAAAACCTGTTGGGCCCTTGTGTGGGCCTCCAAAAAGCTAAGGCACTACATGTTAGCTTATTTGGTAGTGTTGATTTCTTGAATGGACCCTCTCAAATATCTGTTTGAGAAACCAGCACTCACTGGAAAACTGGCACGATGGTTACTCCTGTTGGCCGAATTTGAACTCAAGTATGTAACGAGAAAATCAGTGAAAGGCAGGGCTGTTGCAGAATTCCTGGCAGATCAGCCAATTGAGGGGCCAGAAGATACAGAGTTTCAATTCCCCGATGAACATGTCATGACGGTGGCAGATGATGTTTGGAAGCTGTACTTCGATGGAGCAGCAAATCAGAAAGGATTTGGGATCGGCATACTACTGGTTTCACCTGAAGGGTCGCACATTCCCCTTTCTTTCAAGTTAAATTTCGAAGATACCAATAATCAGGCAGAGTATGAAGCATGTATTGTTGGAATGGAAGCTGCTCTTGAAATCAGGGTGAAGAAGTTGGAAGTGATTGGGGATTCAAATCTGGTGGTTTCCCAAGCCAACGGTGATTGGAGAGTGCGGGAAGAGAAGTTGAAGCCATACCATGAGGATCTCGACGATCTGATTCATCAATTCAAGCAAGTAACCTTTACTCATATACAGAGGATGAAGAATCAGTTCGCCGATGCACTTGCAACCCTGGCGTCAATGGTAGAATTACCCGTAGGGGTGAGAATGAGGCCAATCATGATCGAGCAAAGAAATAGGCCAGCCTATGAATATGTGATGAATGTTGGAGAAATAGATGATGGTCTACCTTGGTATCACGATATCTGGAATCTGGTTGAGAAAGGAGAATACCCGGAAGGAGCAAATAAGAAAGATCGAATAGCATTGCAAAGGCTGGCGTCACAATACATCATCTGTGGTGGAAGATTGTATAAAAGGTCATACTGTGGCATGCACAGGCTATGCATCTATGGTAACGACGTAAAGAGGGTAATGGAGGAGATCCATGAAGGAATCTGTGGTCCCCACATGAGCGGATTAATGATGGCAAAGAAGATTCTGAGGCAAGGATATTTCTGGTTAACCATAGAAACGGATTGCGTTCAGTATGTGCGAAGATGTCATAAGTGCCAGGTCCACGCTAACCTCATGCATGTTCCGCCATCTGAGCTTCATACAATGGCAACACCTTGGCCCTTCTCAGTGTGGGGAATAGATGTGATCGGGAAAATCACACCGCCAGCATCAAATGGATACAAGTTTATATTGGTGGCAATCGATTACTTCACGAAATGGGTAGAGTCAGCTTCTTATGCTACATTAACCGCGGTACAAGTGGCCCATTTTATCAAGCAGAACATCATTTATCGGTACGGGGTCCCTAATGCCTTCGTATCAGACAATGGTGTGCATTTCAAAGGAAGGGCAGCAGAAGTACTCGAAGAGTTTAATGTTCAAGTGCACAAATCAACAGTGTACAGGCCACAAACTAATGGAGCCGTGGAAGCAGCAAACAAGTCAATCAAGAATATCTTGGAGAAAACCATCGAATCATCTAGGGATTGGCATGAAAAGCTGCCGTTAGCATTATGGGGATACCGCACCTCTATCCGGACTCCAACAGGGGGAACGCCCTATTCTCTGGTCTATGGTATGGAGGCAAGTACTTCCCATTGAGCTCGAAGTGCCATCTTTGAGGGTGATGATAGAAAGTGAAATCGATGAGGCTGACTGGTTGAGCGACAGATTCGCAGAGCTAATGCTGTTTGATGAGAGGAGGCTGCGGGCACTATATCACATTCAGGGATATCAGAGAAGGATTGCTCGTGCGTTCAACAAAAAGGTAAAGTCCAGGGATCTGATCGAAGGAGACATGGTGGTGAAAGAGATTCGAGCACCGATATTCGATCCACGAGGAAAATTCAGGCCGAAATGGGCAGGACCATACATCATCAAAACTATCCTCGACGGTGGAGCGGCGGTGATTATTGATTTGGATGGTAACGAGTTCAGCAATCTTGTCAATTTGGACCAACTCAAACGATATTACCCCTGAGAGATGCTCGTTGGGCGGAAAATCGTGTTAGATATTTTGGCACTTTCCGGGATTGTACAAAAACCATCATTCGTAAATTTAGTTTGAATTGTAATGGGTAGATTTTTTAGGGGGCAGTTGTTGCTCGCTCGATGATCCTCTCATTATCTGCGCCAAATGGATCGCTGCGAGGTAAAATGCATTGCACAGCATATCATGCATATTTTTTAAATAAAAGATTATATTTCTGCATGTTTGCATTTCCAATAAAACTCTCTGAAAATTTGCTTTCCATATCAATCAAACGATTTTATTTTGACACACCGAAAATTTGCTTGCCATACTCATATAAATATTTTGATATCAAGCAAATGCTTTTCAAATATTCTCTTTCCAAAGTTCGTGTTTTCTATATGTTACATAAAGTAAACAAATTTTAATTCTAACTCTACGGAAATGTTAGTTCCATATATATCATTGGAAGATTCCTTTTTGGAGAGAATAAAGGGAGATATTGTTTTCCTGGGGATACTATCAAGTATTTCCTTACCTATATAAACTATATAATAGTGATGCACATCCTTGATAAGGTAAGCACATGTTTTGGACTGCAAAAACCGAAAGAGAGACTATATGATTTTGTTTGTGCATTTGTTGTTCAAAAGATTTTTTCATTATTTGGAAAAGGAATCAATGAGATATATTTATTTTTAAGGAAACATGTTATTCATCTAATTGCCTATATATATAGAGTATTAGCCATGAATAGTGGCATGGCAGAAAGCAAGAAAATAAAGACCAAAGAGAGTTTTATTGGCTGCCCATTATTTTGTTCATGCACATTTGTTTTACGAGAGGTACAAGGCAAGATTGATATTATTTTTGTGTGTGCATTAGTTCTTTTAAGGAGCACTTTTCATATCACATTTTTCGTCCATTTGGTGTTCGTGTTTCGTGGTGCCGTATACTGCTGTGGCCGAATCTTTTGGAGATTGATTCGGAGCCGGTTGAATCCGGAGATCGGGCGTGAAGTCTGTGGTTCATCTATTGAATCTTGAAGAAGCTCTGGGAGCATCGGAGATTGGCGAGAATAGGTAAAGGCTTGGGGTAAGATTTTTACTATTTCGCGATCTGTACTTCTTTTTTATTAATAGAATAAAGCAGTAGTGTTAGGCCGTGGTTTTGGCTTAGGGTTATTTAGGACCCTAAGTTTTTCCACGTAAATCGTGCGTATCTTGTCTCCTTTTTATTTTCACTACACTGCTTGTGGTTTGGTTAAATTGATTTAATTAAGACAATTAACCAGTTATTTATTTAATAATTTTTTAATTGGTTATTCAAGTTAAAAATTGGTAATTTTTATCAAAACTCCTATTCACCCCCCCTCTAGGAGTAAAATAAACGCTTCCGCATTGTTTCAAATCGCAAGGGCAAACTGACCCAAGCAAAAATTAGAGCAAGCCTGCTAGGCCGAAAACCCACGCTGGGCGGTCTAGGCAAAATTTAAGGCAAGAATTCAAGAAAGAGCTCGCTGGACCAAAAACCTGAAAAGGTGGTACCAGGCAGAATTTAGAGCGCAAAAGGAGAGTGTTAATACCCGAGCGAACCCTTGCCTGAACTACGCCATGACCTGATTCCTTGAAAAAGGATACGTAGGCAACCCTATCCTGGGGTTCGGTCTAAATCTGATGAGTTGGTCCCCGTTTCCGCAAAATCCGAAGCAGATAGCATATGGAATCAAATGAACCAAGAGGGGGAAACCCTTCATGATTCAATTTTATTCAAATCAGTTCTTCGATTACATAAGCTGAGCAACATAGCCAAAAAAATAAAAATTTATTCCGGGAAACAGCCTAGTGAGTCGAAAGGAAAGTTGCGCTAATTTCTTCGGCGTTGTGCCCTCATCTGCATCCTCATCCAATCTCTGTAATGTCTATTTAAATGAATAGTTGGGTAGGGATCAGGAGCCCAAACGACCCTGTGCCGCCAGGAAGTACGGTAATGCTAGAAAACGGAATGTTTGAATGAGGGAAGGCTGAAAGTGGCAGGAACAGCATACTCCACCTCTTGGCGGATGCAATATTGATGAAGAATGCGCTGTGGGAAATAGTATGCGTATCCCTGCAATCCCGCCAAGATCACCCATGTGTCTCCCATATGATTGGCCGTCATATCCGGCAAAGGCAACCAATGGCATCTCCATACAATGTTATCCTCCTCCAATGACCTGAAGAAGTCAGTCCATTCATCTTCATCAGCCTCATCATGCACAAATGGCCTATCCACCCAAGTTCGAGGTTCAAAAACCCAATCACCTGCCGGTTCCCTCAAAAGCCCAACCTTGTCACATAACCACATCTGCAATCCAAAAATATCCAAACCAAAGTCAAAACCAAGCCAACAACCAAAATTCCCAAAAACCATGAAATCAAAACATCTAGACCAAATAAACCAAGCCTGAAGCAAGAGTGGACTCCCGGCAAACGTGTCCGTTCTCCCAGCCTTGACCGCATCCAAGCCCATGATTGTCTCAGCCAAGACCATAGGAACTACATCCCTCCGCTGTTCAATCTGAGCAGTAACACCGACAATGGCGGAACTAGGATGGCCATCATATGGGACCAACAAGTACAATACCAAGAGACACATGCAAAGTGCAAACATGCGCCGATTTTGGACGGTGAAATCCAAGAGATCACCTGTAGGACCATAATCTACGAAGAGACGAAGGACATTGAGGGTCTCATTGCGAATCAAGAAACGTGCAGCACCTTTCCCTAGGCCAAGCTTTCTACTGAGAATGTTGGCATAGTTCTGGCGGATAGATGGTATGACGGGATCTGCGAAAGCATTACCGCCAAGGTATGCTTGGAATTCCTCAACAGTTGGACAAAGCTCTTGCAGGCCAAAACGGAACACATGGAGCTCTGAATCCCAACAGCGAACGGCGGCATGCAAGAGATCTTGACGGATAGGAAAAGTGTGGAGGTGGCGAAGTGCATTGAGCCCTAGACCTCGAAAGTTGAACCAATCGATGTTTTCGAGGCTAGCGACCCAAGTGTTAATGACGGAAGGGTCGAGGGCAGCCATGTGGAAGTAGTTAAAAATGGACAAAGGAAATATATGGAGGAAGGAGGTGAAAAGTTGGTATGAAGATGGTATGTGGGAAAGGCTTGGTTATACATAGTATTTATAGGAGATTTGAGAGGAATCTTACAAATTTGACATGCAACATTGGAAATCAAAGATTGCATTTTCAAGATGGTCAAATGCATGTTTTCAAAATTTTGTTGTGGGAAAATTTGAAAATGCATTGGAAATGCATGGTATTTGTGGGGAAAAGGTGAAAAGACCTTGGGAAGGTGATGTTCAAAGCTTGGGGGATGTTATAACAGAGCAACAAGACGTTTGGGGCAAAGAAAACCATGCAAAAGGGTCCAAAAATGCATTGGGAAGCAACACCACAAACCTGCCCAGCACAGACATTGAGCACTCAATGCCATGGGATTGAGCGCTCAACCCCCTCTGGACCACCTTGAGCGCTCAAGGTGGTGAGCTTGAGCGCTCAACCCACATTGAGCGCTCAAGGCCTGCAGAAACAGCAGCAGCAGCAGCAACTGCAGTTTAGCCCATTTGATGCCCGAAACCTATTCTAAGCACTCCAACCATCCACCAACACCCAAACCAAGTCCCAAAGGGTATTTATGACTTCACGGAATGTCCCGTTCCCCGAGTAATCAAGCCGATACGTGTACGGACACGGGATATGCAAAAATGCAAGGTTAAGGCATGGGGTTGGCCATTGGATGTCCGGATTCATTTTCAAGCTTCCCGAACTTTGTTTAACTATTTGACCAAGTCCTAAAGGGTATTTGTGACTTCACGGGGCATTCCATAACCTAATTTATCAAGCCAATACGTATATGGACACGGGACACGCAAAAATGGAAGTTCAAAACTTAAAATGGCCATTGGACATTCAAAACCATTTCCAAGCTTCACGAGCCATACCCGATAATTGAGACACGTGTGGGAAGAGAATTATGACTTCTCAGAACGGTTTCCGGGGCAATTCTTCAAGAATGTGGAGTTTTGAGGTCCTGATGGCCAACTCAAGCAATGAAATGGCGGCCGTCACCATATCAAAAATGGTCCCGTGGGACCTCAGGCCAAATTGTGACGGTCACAGGGGTATTTTCGTCATTTATGACTTGGGGAAAGCAGTAATGTGGCAATTCATTATGTTAAAACAGGCTCACGAAGCATTTTATTTTCAAATACGCCTTATGAACATCAAATTCTGTTCTAAGGTCATTTTGCACAGTTAAATGTCAATTGTACATATATAAGGAGCTTGTCAAGCCATGCGGCATGTAAATACATCTTCCGGTTGTATATAAAATCAAATAATCATGTTTCGACCAAATTCACGAACATGTTAGTTTTTCTTTGAAGTTGAATTTTAAACTTTGTATTTGGATACTTGGATTCAAAGTTTTGTGAATAAATTGTATACATTCTACAACAGGTTGATTCATTTGTACATCAAAAGCGAGAGAACAGTGCAATAAATAATGAAAGTGCAAGTCATGTATATACTCCGATCAAAATCCACGAAAAATCAAATGTCAAGTCTGAGTATCATCACTAACTACTGGGGCACACACGCCCAATCCATCTGACTACTGGGGCACACAGGCCCAATCCATCTGACTACTGGGGCACACAGGCCCAATCCACCTATCTACCGGGGCACGCAGGCCCAATCAAAAGAAAAGATCAAAAGTAAAAGCAAGACTCTAAAGCTACTCTATGTCTACTATATACTACTCGGACTCGTCCATCGTCTCATCCGAGCTCTCAGTCTCATCACCATGCCGCTGCTCCAGTCGCTCCTGTCGGGAAGAGGGGTAGTTAGTGTCGCTGACACTGTCATCATCGCTCGAGCTCGCCTCAACTATCCCCTCAGGAGCTATCTCAACCCTCTGACGGGTAGATCTCCACGGTCTCTCCTCCTCGAGTCCCACCGCTGCAGGTTTCGAGCACCCAAGTCGCACAGTCGTGTCTCCAGGACCGTCAGCTCCATCGTGGGACCTCTTCCTGATCACAGGCGGCTGCATCATCAAGCAAACAAGAAAAGGAATCAGTGCATGATATAATCAAGGAATTGAAAGGACAAGAAATGTAAGTGATGTACCGGTGCAACTCTCGGGCGAGAAGGCCCAGGGGCAACTGGAGGTGCTGGATCGCCCTCCAAGCGGATGGCAACCTCCTGTCCCACTAGGAGGCGACGTATCAGGACACGAAGTCCCCGGTTCTACTCGTACATCGTCTGTGCCGCCTCTTGTGAAACCTGCAAACAAAGTCAAAATTCACATTGTCAGTTCATTTGAACATTCATTATCAAGGCATGCAATATAGAACAAATGGAATGCTTCTTACCGGTGCCAAGAGCGGCGGGAAGTCAGCTGGTGGTCTCGGTATGTCTATGACCCCCGCTTCCCCACCAGCAGAGGTGATGTGCACCCACCACCTAGCCGCCTCTGTCTCCTTAGTCAGGGTACCAACACCCTCACCCCGACCTCCTGCTACTCCTCCAGCTGAGGCGCGTGCCCTCATGGCCTTCTCTCTCTCCACTTTCTCCCTCCATTCTGCCGCCCTCAGTGGACCAGCCAGATACCTCCTCCGGTAGTCAATGTAGCTCAAGGCTGGTCGCAAGTGCTGGCTCAGGTCAAGATCAGGCGTTGTATAACGCTCAATCTCCGCCAGTGTGTACCGGGACGTCATCAGCACTAGAGGAGGAAGGCGCCTTGGAACCTGGGGTCTCTCAGCCCGTATCGATTGGCGCAACACCCTATCACCAAGGTACCAGAACCAGCCATACTGGCACTCAAGAAGGACCCTCCCCCTCGTGATCTCTCTGCTCCGAGCCAGGTAAGGCTCGTCGACGGCGTCCCATACATCCCAGCGGACCTGCAAGAATTATTTGAGCATCAGTAATCGAAATGCATAGCTATGGATGGATTGAAAGCAAAGTGAATACATGTGAGGTTTCAGTACTTACCAGAGAAGCAGTGAGTCTATCCAGCGAAACACGGAGGACCTGGAGGTTCCCACGTGCTAAACCACCATACCGAAAACCCTCTCCCCAACACAGTGCTCGGGGGATGACGTTCGGGTCATCATGGCGTGTCTCTGGAGGGTGCAACCCTAAAACCTCATAAGCCCAGAGCTGTAATGCAAACAACAAAGTTGGTCAGTCAATACCAGTTTTAATAATCAAGTGCAAGTATTGAAATGCATGCATTTTAAAACTTGAAACAAGGGTTTTGAATTTTACCTCCCAGACGCTCCACAGTCCAGAAATGCCAGTCCCTTTCCACCTTGAGACTGCATTCATGAACGCATAGTAGCTCCCAAGCGCTGCTCCACCCCAGTCGTACTTTGCCGCCCTGGCGAAGTCTCTCAACCCTCCGAGATAGGAGAGGTGCACCCTGTTACGCCTGTTTGGGTACAAAGAGGCCCCAAACAGGTATAACAAGTAGCACCTCGCCTTCCGTGCTGCATCCTCCTCGTCCGTCGGCACACCCAGTCCGGTCATCTTGAACTGGCCATATGTGGACGTCTCTCCCTCCCTGGTGGGCACGAAGCCCAGAAACCACCTCAGCGCAGCCTCGTCCCTGCCTATCCCCGAGTCGAACGGGATCGGGTCTCCTCCTACCCGTAACCCCGTGAGTGCTGAGAAGTCCAGTGGCGTCATCGTCGCCTCTCTGAAGATAAGGTGAAAAGAACTCGTAGAGTCCCTCCACCTCTCTGCCAATGCCGTCACCACGGCATGGTCATGCTGTGTGCTCGAGAGAGTCGGGATGAACACCCCGAACCCTGCCTGATCCACCAATGCCTTCACAGAGGCATGCAGCTGCTGGTAGATCTCCCAATTGGAGCCCATACCTCCATGAGCCTTCAAGCGCAAGTTTCTCTGCAAACAGACAACAAACAGGCAAACAATCAGGCGTTAGTCCAATCATTCATTCAATCATCGATTCAGTCATCAATCAAGCAGTAATTCAATCATTCAATGCAAATTAGGGTTTCTAACTACTGAAAGTATGCGAAAGCAATAAACAGGAAAGTCAAGCAAGCATACCGTCAAGCAGTCGGTCGAAAGGTGGACCTCGGGGTCCAGTAACACCTCCTCTCCAAAGTATAGCTCCCGGCGGGGAGTGTAGTCCTCTGAACCAGATGGCACGAAGAGGTGCACTGGTGGAGCATAAGTCGCCGCGTCAAATGCCGGCCTCCCTCTCCTCAACCACTGTCTGGCGGCCTGAACCACTGTAGTCCTGTGGCCAGCTGCCCTCTCCTCCTCCTCAGCTCGTAACCTGGCCTCCTCCGCCGCCTCCTCTGTCTCAAACTCCACCCAAAAGGCCCTCGCCGCTGCATCCTCATCGGCCGCCTCTCGCAACAACGCCGCCTCCCTCTCCCTACCCTCAACAATGGCCTCCCTCGCCGCATCCAGAATCCCTGGGGCATCTGCCGCTGCTGCCATCACTACCTCCTGGGGCGCGTGCTCAAGATAGTCCTCCCGAGAGATCCCTACTGGCCCCTGAGCCAATGGCCCACCGCTCATCCTCTGAGTCGTCGACTCATCACCCATCACTACCGCCTTCCCCCTATCTCCCCCACTAGGCTGCTGGCTGGGCCTGGGCTCTACTCTCCAACGGGGTGCCCTAGTCCTGACTACCCTGCTCGTACCCTCCGCCATATTATCACCGCTACCACCACCAGTCCCCCTCTCATCGACCGTCTCCTCGCTACCACCACTACTAGCCTCGCTCGCACTCACAATCTCCACCACCTCCCTATCTCTCTCCTCAACCCTCTCTGGCACCGCCGCGTCATCACCACCACCTAAACCACCACCCCCACTACCCTCTCTCACACCATCACCACCAACAGCACCACCGACCACCACCGTCCTGGTGGCTGGATCTCCACTGCTGCCGAAAACTGTCGGATCACCACCACCTCTACCGCCGGTCTCCTCCGGCCGGTCACCGTCACTGCCATCCTCTTCCCTCTCCTTTTCTCTCTCTCTTCCTGTCGCATCTGTGGTTGAGGATGGCATCTCAATCCCCGTAGTGCCAGTTTCAACCACCGTAGCACCTTCAGCGCTTGAACTCGCCAGTGGTGGCACCGCCGTACCACCACCGCTGCCCTCTGCCGTCGTCGGCAAACCCATGGGGGGTCGTGACTCGTCGGGATTCTCCATGAAAGCCGATTTAAGCTTCGAAATCAAGCCTTAATCGAACCAAAATCGGACCGAGACTGTATGTGTAAGCTCTAGGAATTGGGGGTTTTTGATTTCGCGAGAAATTTGAGTAAGGAACGAGAGGGTTTGGATCGTAATCGCAAGAGAGGTGTAAGGAATTGATCTCTGAAGGTTTTGGAACGTTATGGTGTTTAATCGGTGTAAATCGAAGTTAAACCGAACGTTACAGTTCTGAACCGTCGTCCCCGTTCAGAGGTTCAAGTGCTCAAGCTGAGCCTTTTGAGCGCTGAAGGGTAAGCATCAAGGGCTAAGCGCTCAAAGCTTTGGAGTTGAGCGCTCAAGGTAGGGTTGAGCGCTCAATGGGGGTACCTTGAGCGCTCAAGTCCATTGCTGACATGCCTTTTTGGGCTTCCTTTGAAAGCTTTGCAGGGGCATTTTATGCATCTCTTACGTTTTGTTAGTGAGTTTTGGACTCTTTGGTCCCAATCAATCGAATGCATGTTGATCTGAGGACCTAAATCTCGGTAATTGATCGTGTTAGATCACATTAATCGATTAAGACATGTCATGTATCACGATTCGCATTAGCGTATGCACGAAGTGTTCTGGTTACGTTTTGAGGACCACGTGTTCGTTTAAATCAACATTTTGAGGACCACGTGTCCGTTCAAATCAACATTTTGAGGACCACGTGTCCGTTTTCAATCAACATTTTGAGGACCACGTGTCCGTTCAAATCAACATTTTGAGGACCACGTGTCCGTTTAAATCAACAATTTGAGGACCACGTGTCCGTTTTCAATCAACATTTTGAGGACCACGTGTCCGTTTAAATCACGTTTTGAGGACCACGTGTCCGTTTCCAATCAACATTTTGAGGACTACGTGTCCGTTTAAATCAACATTTTTGAGGGTTTTTTGAACCCGTTTATGATAGTTTATTGATTGAAACATCATCCATTCGCCCCGAGGAACTACGCCGGTCTGATCCCTACAGTGGGGTACGTAGGCAGCTCATAGAGCACGACCGATTAATCTTTTAATGATTTTCTTTGTGGCTTGAGTTGCATCACGAGGAACGAGTTGGGCCGTCTATGTCTTGGATGTCACTCATACCAAATCAATGGCATCGAGTCCCATCCAAGAGGGGCAACTGTAGACACCCCGATTTTGAACCCAAGAAATGCTCGAGCATTTCCGATGATGAAACGGACCAATCTTGGCTACCCGAAACTTGTGAAAACGGCTTGAACTTGGTAAAAATCAACCAAACACCACCAAATAACCCAAACCAATCCAAGCATCATCAAACCAAACCAAACTATCAATTTGCCACCAGGAGCCTTGACCGCTCAAGCTTGAGACTTTGAGCGCTCAAACCCCTGAGTACTACCTTGAGCGCTCAAGTTTGAGGCCTTGAGCGCTCAAGCCCCTGAGAAGCACCTTGAGTGCTCAACCCCACGGGTATGAGTGCTCAACTCTGAACCAGTCAGGAATCTGCAGAATATCTAATAATGAGATTTTCTGCATGGAAGCGTCTAAGGTGATTTTCTACGATCCTTATACGTACAATACACCCTAAATCTACTCCTAAACTACTCCTAACTACCCCTAACCCACTTTCAAAAACAAAACCCACTTCCTCTCTCTCCTCTCTTCCCTCCCACTCACTGTATAAAACCACTCACCACCCCCTGATTTAGGGGTAACTGATCCTCATACTCCAGCTCAAGAAAAATCCTCCAGAAATCGTTCACTCTCTCTCTCTACAATACCACTCACACTCCATCAAAAACCACTTGCAAAAAAAAAAACACTCTTCAAATCCAAAATTCGACTCTGGATCATCAACCAGCCACATACATTGTCCAATTCACTCAAAATACTAGCCCAAAATACTCACAATCAACCATTTTCTAAACCCAAAATCAAGTTCAAGTTTCCAATCAAGTTCAAAAGGTAGTTAAAACATGTGAATGCTCACTGTTTTGATCCTGCTGAGGAAGACTAGTGAGTTCAAACAAGTTCATTATACTTGTATTGAACTCACAAAGGTCTAAAAAGCATTCAAAAACATTTTTCAAATCTGCAGTTACAGTAGGGGTTGAGCGCTCAAGCCTCAGGCTTTGAGCGCTCAAGCCTCAGGCTTTGAGCGCTCAAGCCCAGTGCTGAACAGGTTTCTGTTTTACTGACTTTTGTGTCATTTCTTGGTTTTGATCATTGTTTAATGGTTGCCTATGTTCATGTAATCCTTAAGACAACCTGTTTCTTCCTCAAAGTTACATGCATGAACATTAGTTAACTATGTTATAATGATCAAAGATCAAAATCTTTGTAAAATTTCATTTTCGAAATGCAAAACAGTGACTGGGTCATTTCCATTGCTTTTGTTTAAAATGTATAAGGTCTTGAGAATCATCAAGCACCTATTTTTTTTAAGTCAAACATCAGAAAGCCAGATTATGGCTTGAGCGCTCAATGTCGTTAACTTGAGCGCTCAAGCTGTTCTTGGGCAGTTTGCTGATTATTTGTCATTTCGATGATGGACCATGGTTTAGTACATTAATTGTATGTGTGAGTCACTGTCGTTGTGTTCAGGACCTGGATCCCTCCCTCATTCTTCTATTTTCAAATATTTCCTTGTTAATTCATTGTGATTATGCCCTTTTTATCTTCCTTTAAGAGATCAATCAGTCTATTCTTATTTGTTTCTCCTGAGAAAGCCTTTTGATGAACGTTGATCTCACCAAGAAGTTGTAAAAAAGGTGTAATTTCACAGAGGCCAGGGACTGGTTTGAGCGCTCAACCCATGAGCCTTGAGCGCTCAAACTGGTTTGAAGAAGTTGAGCGCTCAAGCCATCGTCTTTGAGCGCTCAATCCCTATTCTGGGATCCAATTTGTGAAACAGCTTAATTAGGTCTTATATTCATAAACTTCTGAAATTGTTGTACAGTTTCCGTAATTTTTCATTTCTTTGTAAATATTTGTATGATTTCACTTGTTATCATCATCATTACTCATGAAAATCATCAAGCACAAGCATCCACTTTAGATATACATTTTATGTTTTTATTGTTTATGTGATTCCCATCCCCGATTCCCATTTTTGTGAATAGAATTAAGTTTCAAACATTTTCAAGAATTCCATGAAATGTCAAGTAGAGACCGGTTTACGGACCGGGCGAGTGGGGTGCCGTAAAACCCTTCCCCTCTCGTAACCAAACCCCCGAATCCAAGAAATCTTTGGTTTAGCTATGATCAGTAAAATCTTTTTCAATGGGCAAACGAGTCATTTTGATCGGTTTCTCGGGTTCGGACCTCAAATCCGGGTGGCGACTCTAACAATAACAATCTTTTCAAACGCGAAACCGCACCGATCTCCACGGGCCGTCCACATCAGTCCTTATGTGTATTCTACACATATCCAAGGAACTGTGTTCTAGTCTCCTGAGGAATATGGCATAAGGGTTTGGAGAGAGCACATCCATCAGTGTTCTAACAATATGTTGGTTAAGTGGGGCATCGTCCATGATGTTTAACCTATTCTCAACTTCATTGACAGTATCGTAGAAGTAAAGTTGGAAGTAACAAGGAGAAGTAGCCGATGGAATCAAAGATGGCAGGTTATGGTAAACTTGCCCTTATGCACGAAAGATATAAACTTCTCCTGTTGAATTAGCAAGTTCATTGTCGTGCTTGACGCCAAAAGATGTGAAACCAAAAATGTTGTTATAGGCACGAATGTGTTTGCAAAATTCCAAAGCTTCAACAGTTTGAGAAGTGTACAAATTCCATAAGGCTGGTGGGACAGATGGGATTGTCAGTGTTACTTCTCCACTATGGTAGCAGAAAGTTGGAGGCTCATATTGGAACCTTTTAGCCCCATAAAATTGGCAATGTGCCATTTTACGCAATTCATGTGGTTGTGAAAGCTGGACTTCTACCAATCGTTGGCCTCTGAATGGCATATACACATGCAATAAAGAGTAAGGTAATTTTTTGGAGTATACACATTTAAGGATTGAATGAATCAATTAAATAATTTTTTATAAAGTATTAACCAATGGTTTGGGACTGAATTTGGCGGCCCTCCATAGGGGAATTTGGCAATGAGCTTCGTGTTTGGCCTTCGGATAATTCGCAACCATGATTTAGGTTCAGAGATTTATTATGTGCGTCGCGTTTCCTTTTCCTATTTTGCATGGTCTTTTGGATATATTCTGCTCTTTGTTCAGTTGTAAATCTAGCATATCTATTCCTTTGACGGATGCGTCGCTTAGCATTTTCATCTACTACAGGGCAGTCTAAACCTTCTGTTTTCTCCATTGTGCTTTAACCAAATAGGGACATATGGAGAAAGCTATATTAGCAAAGAAAAAGAATGAGAAAAATCAATTGCAATATCATATATAGAGCATGTATTATAACATCTCAAATATTGCAAAGTTGATAAGAAATTATATCTACCAGTTTTGGCCCTTTTTTTTCCCCCTTTTCTTAGGAGTTGGTAAAGCAATTTCAAATCCTGTTTAAACAATTAGAATACGCAAAATATTTTAAATTATCATTGCGATCATACTTGTACCTTAGATTTGTTGGGAAACGAATCCCAGAACCCAGTAATTACGCGTACAGATTAAACAACAAAAATAAACACAAACCCTACAAGGCGGAATTAGGGTTTACCTCTCATCCGTAGACACGAACGCTGGTTGACTTGTTTATTTTAGAACTTGACAGACCTAATTACTGTATGCAACAAGCTTTGCTCGACAGTACCTCATGATCTTCTGCCATATTCCCTTATATCTCGATCATGTAGCCAAGTGTGGACTTCTACTTGATCTCTTTGTTCTCTCTCTCACAGCCTCTATTCTAATTTTCTGAATGACTGTTTTGTGACCTAGAGAACATAATGATATATTTATAGGGCTAGAGCAGGGACCTGAGGAGAAATAAATCTGGGCTCCTTGTGTAAATCAGAAAACCTAATCCCACCCGGATTCTATTCTTATTTCACAAATTATAATTCACACCACTAAAGAATTATAATTGCACTCCCATCTTTATCTCGATTATATTTCGAGCTCGACGTTATTAAATACTTATTAATCTCCCCACGTTAAGATTACAAATACCCGTTGATTAAATGTCGATTACTAACAATCTCCCACTAATCAACATCTTATAAAACACCTTGAGACTAACCACTTAACTTATTCGATATGTCGGATACAAATATCCACCTGCAGGGTTTGACATAACCGAAACTTATAAGTTTACTCAAGGGGGTATCATCAATCTCTAACGAGACGTGGATTGTATCAATAATTAATATCCATATATTTCATGCATATAATGTCGTGACCCAACTCACCAAGACTATTGACCGTGAAAAAAGATCTCACTTTATAATGAATCAAAGTCAACAACATTAAATGTATATATGTATTAATTATATCCGGATTAAGAGCATAAGTATTCTTAATAACTATAAGGTTCTAATTGTCTTAAAATGTCAGTACTAAGACAATTACCTTAAAGTGGTCCTGTTCAATACACACAAAAATGTACTAGCACAATGAGTCGGAACTAGAACCGTTCCCTGTAGTCAAGACAAACCTACTAAAACATTGTACTACAATCCTACTGATGGTGTGTCAAATTCCATCTAAGATTGTGAACCAAAACTTATATTCCACAAGAACCGATGATCCAATCTTCTGTGTGTAAGCCGTACTCTACACACTAGATCATCTACTATATAGAATAAAAGACATATGCACAACATACAATTATATCATGCAAACATTGCCCATAATAGATTCTCATAAAAAAGGGATAAAACTGATTAATAATTAACTAATTAAATATTAATCCATTACATAAAAGCATGGCTTTTAGTATAAGTTTTAAACAATCTCCCACTTAGACTCAAAACCATGCTGCCACGCATCTCACTTCCATGCCCTTTACGTGACTATCAAAAGTCTTGGCACGTAAGCCATTGTAAAAGGATCTGCTAGGTTGTTTGCTGATGCAATCTTGGTCACAGCTACATCACCTTTCTATACGATCGCTCGAATCAGGTGATACTTACACTCGATGTGTTTTCCCTTCTTATGAATCTTTGGCTCTTTTGAGTTAGCAACTGCACTACTATTGTCACAATAGATTGAAATTGTTAACTGTATCGAAAGTACCACTTCTAGATCCATCAAGAAGTTCTTGAGCCAAACGGCTTCTTGGCTGCTTCAGAAGCTGCCACATACTCGGCATCCATGGTGGAATCAACAATACATGATTGCTACTCCTCCAACTCATGGCTTCACCTCCTAGGGAAAACACATATCTCGATGTTGACTTTTTGGAACTCTTATTTGATATAAAATCTGACTTTGTGTACCCACAAGGCACTAGACTGTCTGACTGGTACACCAACGTATAATCCTTAGTTCTTTTCAGATACTTGAGTATACATTTTATACCAGTCCAATCTTCTTGTCCAAGGTTAGACTGAAATCTACTAACTATGCCGACAGCAAAACAAATATCAAGTCTAGTTCACAGTATAGCATACATGAGGCTTCCTATTGCTGAAGCATTAGGAACTCCCTTCATTTTCTCCATCTCCTCAGATGTCTTAAGACACTGATCCTTGGATAAATTGACTCCGTGTCTGAAAGGAAGCAATCCTTTCTCGGAATCCTGCATGCTAAAACGGGTAAGGATCGCATCGATATAGGAAGCTTGAGAAGCCCAACATCCTTTGCTTGATCTCGCAAAAATTTAATCCCAAGGATGTGACCGGCTACTCCTAAATCCTTCATATCGAACTGGCTAGATAACCACAACTATACCAAAGATAACACTCTGACATCGTTTCCGATGAGCAAGATATCATCCACATATAGCAATACAAACACCACCACATTTCCATTGCGCTTCTCGTACACACACGACTCATCCGGACACTGATCAAAACCAAAAGACTTGATTGCTTGATCAAAACGGATGTTCCAAGGCCTAGATGCTTGCTTAAGTCCATAAATAGACTTCTTAAGCTTGCACAACATGTGCTCTTGACCTTTTGCTATGGATCCATCTGGTTGCATCATGTAGATGCATTCATCCAGATTGCCATTAAGGAATGCAGTCTTCACATCCATTTGCCAAATCTCATAATCGAGATGAGCCGCAATGGACAAGAGAATCCGGATGGACTTAAGCATGGCTACCGGCGAAAACGTTTCCTCATAATCGATCCCTTCGTTTTGAGTATAACCTTTCGCAACAAGCCTAGCTTTATAGGTTTCAACCTTCCCGTCCGCTCCTCTCTTCTTCTTATAAATCCACTTGCCTCCTACGGGTTTTATCCCTTCAGGTGGTTCTATAAGATCTCAGACTTGATTTGAGTACATAGACTCCATCTCTGAATTCATAGCCTTTTGCCAAAGTTCCGCATCTTTATCTTGTAATGCCTCATTGTAGTTAGAGGGATCGGCATGTTGTTCATCAGGGATCAAATCACAAGATTCTCCCAACAACGTATACCGATTGGGTGAAACAATAACCCTCCCACTACGACAAGGTACTGGTGTGTTAACAACAATTTCATGTGATGTAGCCTCTTGTACTATTGGTGTTGAAGAAGTCTGTGCCGGTCTATATTCTCTCAATACTTCTAGAACAATCTAACTACTAGGCTTGTGATCTATGACATAGTCTTCTTCTAAGTATCAAGCATTGGTACTAACAATGACCTTATGATCCTTAGGACTATAAAATAGAGAAACTTTCGTTTCTCTAGGGTACCCCACCAAAACAAACAAACATTTGTCCTTGATTCCAATTTATCTGCTTTCCCTTTCAGCATCTGTGCTGGACTACCCCAATTCTGAACATGCCATAGACTAGTTTTGCTCCCAGTCCACAGTTCTGTGGGTGCAGTTGGTACTAGCTTAAATGGTACCAAGTTTAGAATGTACGCTATTGTTTATAGTGCATGTCCCCACAACGAATTTAGTAAATTTGAATAAGTCATCACTGATCTCACCATATCCATAAGAGTCTTTTCCTTCTTTCTGCTACACCATTATGTAGTGGCATACCTAGCGCAGACAACTGGGATGTAATCCCTTCTGCTGCCACTAGTTCCTAAATACTTCCAAGAGGTATTCGCTACCACGATGAGATCGCAGTGTCTTGATACATTTATCCAGACGCTTTCCCGTTTCCGGTCTATGCTCCTTGAATTCTCAAAGCATTCGGACTTACGGTGTATCAAATAAATGTAACCATGTCTTGAGTAATCATCAGTAAAAGTATTGAAATACTCAAAATCACCTCTACCCCGGATGTTCATAGGTACACACAAATCAAAGTGAACCAATTTCAACGTTTCATTGGCTCTCCCTTTTTCCTGAAAAAGGACATCTTGGTCATTTTACCTTCCAAACAGGATTCACAGACTGGAAGTGCCTCCACTTATAATGAACCCAAAGATCCATTTCTAACCAGTCTAGAAATTCTGTTTAGATTAATATGACCTAGGCGTAAGTGCCAAAGATACGTTTGGTTCAACTTATAAGGCTCATTTCTCTTATATGGCAATCTATGAGTGTTATTCAATTCATTTAGTTGCATTGTAGGAACGATATCATTAATAACGTAGAGATTGTCATCTAATGAATCATAACAGATAAAATGTTTATTTAACTTAATAACCACAGAGTTATTAAAAATAAACCAAATATCCATTTACAACCAAATTAGAAATCGAAACTAAGTTTCTCCTAATTCAATGATCATAAATACAATCTCTTGAAATTAAACGCCTACTGCAACTGTTGCTACTTTTGTAGCACTTCCCATATGTAGATAAATCTCTTCATCACTAAGTCTCCTGGTTTCCTGGAACCTTTGCAATGAATTGCAAACATGATTAGTGGCACCCGTATCTACACACCAGGTACTGGTAGATAACACTGCTAAACATGATTCAACTACTAGTGACAAAAAATTTCGTTGATTATTCAATTTATTGAGAAAATTCGGATAACCTTCTTCTAGTGTCTTTTTTGCTTATAGTGAAAACACTTGCCGTTAGACTTTTTCACTCTACCTCCAAGCTCATAAACTGTCTGAGGAACCGTGGCTTGTTGTTGAACCTTTTCCTGCTTCTTATTGCCTTCCGGCTAAGAAGTAGAAACCTCTTCAACTACACTCACAGTTGTCTATTTATTAACCAAAAGACCCTTGGCTAATTTAACGCTCTTTCAACAGTTTCGTCAAATAATAATGCATTTTGTTCATATTGTAATTCAGGCGGAACTGCTGAAAAAGCTTGGTAAGCAACTGGAACACAATATCAATCTGGGTTTCCCCATTGATTTCAGCTCCTGGGATTTCTAGTTCATTCAAAAGACCTATTATCTTCAGAACATAATCCCCTTACTAGGGTTCCTTTACCAATGGTTAATTCCCCAAATCTCACATTACAACTTGCCTAGGCGCATCCCAAACCTTTATTTTAGGTTATGCATCATGTCATAGGCAGTTTCCAAAAAACTGATGCTGATGTTGCAATACATTCGACATAGAAGCTAAAATGTAACACCGCGCCATCTCATCAGTTTTAACCCAATCCATATATACCGGATTTCAGGTTCTGTTGCAATTTCAATGGGTTTGATAGAGCACACCTCAGAGAACACAAATTTGGTCCCCTAAGCAGTCGACACAATATCCAGATCCTTTTCTAGTCAATATAATTAAGACCAGTAAATTTGTTTGACAATGTCATCAAGTGGATTGAAAAAGTTCATTTTTTGAATCTGAGAATCACATAACAACAATTATGAAGGGCAATTAAAACTTTTTGTATTTCTATTAAATTGGTTCCCTCAACCAGTCTATTAAAAGAAAAACATTAGCAACCCTACACACCGTGAAGAGTATGCCTCGATGGGTAGGTCCATTACTCTTCATCATTCGTGTAGATAGGCACAATCTTTTAATTTTACTATCTAGACACTAAACCGCGCCCAATAAAATTAAATAGCTAATTTGCTTCGGTCCTATAAATAAAAGCAGTGACTTAGATGGAGAGGATACTTGTTATTTATAGCTAAGTGTATACCATTACCTAACTTCAAGATCCATTGTTCCGTAATGAATTACCCCAGATGGAGGAGTAGTCCACACAACAATTATCTTGGAGCTATCCTCTAAGGAAGTAAGTACCGATGATGCCACAATTAATTTCGTCCGATGGGGAGGAAGGCACTAAAACCAACACACAAAACTTAATTATATCATCTACATACTAGTAATGGAGACCATGGGATTTATACAAAATAAACTCCCTCTCCCACTTAGTAATTTAAAAAATTTGTGAGGGTTATCAAAATTAACATGTTTGCAAAAAACGTGATCTAGGTCAAAAGCCAAATATTACCATGTTGTCCAAATATGGTAAACTATCACACATGCAAACAAGATGAATATACAAATATTCATAAAAAGGAAACATTAATAATATGTATCCCAACTATTATGGTCAAAGATGCAATCCTTGAGCAATAAGGAATCCTTCCAGTCTTGAAATCCTTAAGCAGTCAGGAATCCTTCGAGTCTTAAAATCCTTAAGCAATAAGGAATCCTTTCCAAACTTGAAATCTTTGAGCAATACATACGTAGAAGACTTAGATACTTTGAATCAATCCAGGAAATCAAAATCCAACCATACTTAGGCAAGAAAAATCGGATCTGAAAATTTTCCCGAGTAAACTGCACAGCCTTCAGTATTTTGGACTTTTCTCCCTCATCCGAACTCCGATTGAACTGATTCCAATTGGGTTGGATTCGAAATTCAATTATCTACAACTTCTGTGAAGAACAGAATTTTCAATTCCGATGTTTACTGGCTCAAAACAGCCTTGCAATCTGACCCTAAAAATCTGAAAAAATTCTGCTGCGAGCCAAACATTCTTTTTTCTTGACAAAACTTATCTTCTTGTCAAAAAAAGATTGTTTTCTCCGTATCGTATGCCCCATTACAGAATCTGTAATCTTACAACAGATCTATATATCTAAAACGATACAGCTGAAGAAACAAAGATTACATCAAAAGCTTATGCCTCCCACACACTGCTATTACAGATTACAAATCTAAACTTGTAATAAAAAAACAGTAATAGTAACCACGCATAAAACAATTACAAAGCGTGGGATCCAATCACACAATTTAAAACATGCGTGACCATAATAGTGGGATAATCGATTCTGCAAAACAGACGTTAGAACAAACTAGAACTCTGCAAAACAACGGTTAGCACAGTTCTATATCTATGTTCTACGGACAACATGGCTTGTTTAATCCATACGCATGATTACAGCCCGCTCTGATACCACTGTTGGGAAACGAATCCCAGAACCCAGTAATTACGCGTACAGATTAAACAACAAAAATAAACACAAACCCTACAAGGCGGAATTAGGGTTTACCTCTCATCCGTAGACACGAACGCTGGTTGACTTGTTTATTTTAGAACTTGACAGACCTAATTACTGTATGCAACAAGCTTTGCTCGACAGTACCTCATGATCTTCTGCCATATTCCCTTATATCTCGATCATGTAGCCAAGTGTGGACTTCTACTTGATCTCTTTGTTCTCTCTCTCACAGCCTCTATTCTAATTTTCTGAATGACTGTTTTGTGACCTAGAGAACATAATGATATATTTATAGGGCTAGAGCAGGGACCTGAGGAGAAATAAATCTGGGCTCCTTGTGTAAATCAGAAAACCTAATCCCACCCGGATTCTATTCTTATTTCACAAATTATAATTCACACCACTAAAGAATTATAATTGCACTCCCATCTTTATCTCGATTATATTTCGAGCTCCACGTTATTAAATACTTATTAATCTCCCCACGTTAAGATTACAAATACCCGTTGATTAAATGTCGATTACTAACAAGATTCACTGCTCAGTTTTTAGAATCAATCACAACCTCGTGTATTTGCATAAACTACGGAAACCAAAATAAACTATAAATAGTAGACATCCATTAATTTTTTCGTTAAAAAACATGTCATATATGTGCCACATTGGCCAATCACTTTCATCTAACATAACAATGGCATCATGGGCTACAAGCAAAATTAAAATTTTACTACTAATGTTTAAGCATTGTCAAATAGGATCAGGGGCCGTTACAAAATACTTCAAATAGTTAGCGTGGAAAGAAAACCCCTAGATTAAAATGTGGGATACATAATACTATCAAAGCAGCATCCACAAGAAGCCCCGAAAAATCCTTAGTATCCTTTTGCCAAACAGTTAGTGTGTTTAAAAAGTGTTAGTAAACCAAGAGAATTCGAGGGTACATAATACTATCGAAGCAACATCCAGAAGAAGCCCCAGAAAATCCTTAGTATTCTATTGTCAAACAGTTAGTGTGCGAAAAAAGCGTTAGTAAACCAAGAGAATTTTAGGGTAGTTTTTTAGCCCGGGAAAAATTCCGAGTATACTTCCGTCAAACACTAGTGAGCGAATACTGTGTTAGTAATCCGAAAGCATTCCGAGGCAGTTTTTTGTCACTCATTTAGTGTGCGCAAAGGAAGACGGACAAGGAAGTTGTTAACTGAAAGAATTCGGAGACAGCTTTTGTCACTCATTTAGTGTGCGAAACGAAAGATGAACACGTAAATTGTTAAGTGTGTTACCTGTGTTGGGTTTCGCTGATTAGGAGAAATTTGTCGGAATGCACGATTTTCTAGGAAGCAGGTCGGCAAAAATCCGTAGTTGGGGGGATTTCTGGGAAGCGAGAAGCGGGGTGTTGTTTCAAAAAAGAGTGAATTGAGGGAGGGCGTCGGTCAGAAGGAGCCTTAGTTTTTCATCCGTTGGGTTATGTTATTCCGTATTGCAGGTGCCGGTTTATTTGGTTGGGGTGGGTCAGTTGACAAGGTGTTGGAAGTTGTGGTTCATATGGAGAGGTACTAAGGAGTTCTAATGAAAGGCCAGATGCCGGGGTTGAAATAGAGTAGCGCTATATATATTCTCTATTGTAAAACCCTAGCCGATTTATCAGAATAATACAGACTCGCTCTCGCTCTTGCTCCCGTGGATGTACCCGATCTTGGGGAACCACGTAAATTCCTGTGTTGATTTCCTTTACTGTTTCGTATTCTGTTGTGTGCGTGTGGTGATTATTCTAACAAGTGGTATCAGAGCGCGGGTTTATTCACGCGGATTGAATCACACGAAGAACAATGGTGGGGAATACATCTGTGTCGAAGTTCGATATTGTAAAGTTCGACGGGACTGGTAATTTCGGATTGTGGCAATAGAGGGTAAAGGATCTGCTGGTGCAACAGGGTTTGTCGAAGGCGTTGAGCGGGGCGTCCAAGAAACCAGAGCAGATGTCCAACGATGATTGGGAAGATCTGCAGGCAAAGGCCATGAGTACGATTCGCCTGTGTCTTGCAGACGAAGTTATGTATCATGTGATCGGCGATGATTCGCCGGCTGGGGTTTGGGAGAAGCTGGAGAGCAGGTATATGTCGAAGTCCTTGACTAATAAACTATTTCTGAAGCAAAAATTATTCTGGCTGAAGATGGTCGAGGGTTCTGACCTAATTCAGCATATCAACACGTTCAATCTGATTGTTAGTGATTTGTTGCGGATTGAAGTAACATTCGAAGAGGAAGATCAGGCTCTGATGTTGTTGTCCTCTCTACCGGGTTCTCTGGATAATCTCGTTACCACTCTACTCTGGGGGAAAGAAACCCTAGAACTGGAGGAAGTTACTGCAGCCCTTCTGGCCTATAATCAGCGCAGGTTACAGACTGAGTCGGTGCAGGGTGAAGGACTGATGGTTAAGGGGTACGAGGAACGTGGCAGAAAGTTTGAGAGGGAGAAATCTGTTGAGCGTGGGAGATCGAAATCGAAGGCAGGTTTTGAGTTGAAGTGTTACAGGTGTCATGAACCGGGTCACTTCAAGAAAAATTGTCCGCAGAAGGAAAAAGGAGGGAACTGGAAGAAGAAACAGGAAAAGGCAGGGGATAGGAAAGATGGACCATCGAATTCGGCAAACGTGGTGGAGCAGGATGATTCTGAAGATGATGATATGCTCTCAGTCTCTGCCAATCCGGATCACTTGGCAGACTCATGGATTCTGGATTTAGCATGCTCTTATCACATGTCTCCTAACAGGGAGTGGTTTGACCCCTACAGGTCAGTGAATTGTGGTAATGTTCTTATGGGTAATGATGCATCGTGTAAAGTCATAGGAATAGGCACAATTAAAATCAGAATGTTTGATGGTGTTGTGAGAACCTTGAGTGATGTTAGACATGTACCAGAATTGAGGAAAAATTTAATTTCATTGGGAACTTTAGACTCCAATGGCTGTGGATGTAAAACAACAGGTGGGGTGATGAAGGTGAAGAAGGGTGCCATGGTGATAATGAAGGGTTCCAAAGTTCCTGGTAATATTTACAAGCTGACAGGGAGTACAGTTGTAGGTGGAGCTGCTGCCACCACAACGGTTGATACTGATGATACCATTTTTTGGCATACGCGGTTGGGGCATATGGGGGAACGTGGGATGCTGGAGCTACATAAGAGGAATCTGCTGAAAGGGGTGAAATCGTGCAAAGTGGGGTTCTGTAAATTCTGTGTTCTAGGGAAGCAGTGTAAGGTGCAGTTTAGGAATGCTACTCACAGAACAAAGGGCATTCTTGACTACATTCATTTTGATGTTTGGGGGGTAGTGAGGGTAGCCTCAAAAGGGGGATCTCTGTATTTCGTGACTTTTATCGATGATTATTCGAGGAAAGTCTGGGTTTACTTCTTGCGACACAAGTCTGAGGTTTATGCAACATTCAAAATGTGGAAAGCTGAGGTGGAAAATCAGACAGGGAAGCGAATTAAGTGCCTCCGGACAGATAATGAGACAGAGTACAAGGATGGGGATTTTCTGAGGTTTTGTGAGGAGCATGGGATTCAGCGACACTGGACAGTTCGAAAGACACCGCAGTAGAATGGGGTGGCAGAAAGGATGAACAGAACCATAGCAGAAAGGGCACGGTGTATCAGACTTAATGCAGGGCTTCCAAAAATGTTCTGGGCAGAAGCAGTGAGCATGGCAGTGTTTGTGATAAACAGGTCGCCTAGTATTGCTTTGAATGGAAAGGTAGCGGAAGAGGTGTGGACAGACAGAGAGGTTGACTACTCAGTTTTGAGGATCTTTGGGTGTCCAGCCTATGTTCATGTTCCCGGTAATGAGAGGTCGAAGCTTGATGCGAAGTCCAAACAGTGTATCTTTATTGGGTATGAAAAAGGGGTTAAAGGGTACAAGCTTTGGGATCCGGAAGCAAGGAAACAGGTGATCAGTAGAGATGTGGTATTTGATGAGGATTCAATGGTCAAGGCAGATCAAGGGGTACATAAATCCGAGTCAGGGGAAAGTAGCAAGCAGCAAGGTATACAGATTGAGCTGGGTGATTCTGACACAGGTGGCGACACAGATATAGGTGGAGACACAGGTGGTTTTCAACCAAAGGAACAGCTTGCTCAACAGCAAAAGGAGCAGCAGGGGAGCATAGCCACAGGGAGACCCAAACGTGTTATCAAGCCACCGGTGAGGTATGGGTTTGAGGATATGGTTGCTTATGCTTTGTCCACTACCAGTGGGGATCTGTCTACTTTTCAGGAGGCCATCACTACTTCTGAAAAGGACAGATGGATGGAGGCCATGGTGGAGGAGATGGAGTCATTGCATAAGAACAAGACTTGGGAGCTGAAAGAATTGACTCAAGGGAAGAAAACAGTGGGTTGCAAGTGGGTTTATAAGAAGAAGGAAGCTGCGTCTGAAAAGGAAAAGGAAAAGTTCAAGGCTAGGTTGGTAGCAAAGGGGTACTCACAGAGGAAGGGGATTGATTATGATGAGGTCTTTTCTCCAGTGGTGAGGCACACTTCGATCCGGATTCTCTTGGCATTGGTGGCTAGCTATAATATGGAGTTAGAGCAGCTGGATGTGAAAATAGCATTCCTCCATGGTGATTTGGAGGAGGTTATTTACATGGAGCAGCCTGAGGGATTCATGCAGCCAGGGACTGAGCACCTTGTTTGTAGGTTGAAGAAGTCACTTTATGGGCTGAAGTAGTCTCCAAGACAATGGTATAAGAGGTTTGACTCCTACATGATTCGGATTGGATTCACACACTGTGAGTATGATTGTTGTGTCTATGTTAAGAGTCTTGACGATGGTTCATGTATTTTCCTACTACTTTATGTGGATGATATGCTTATTGCTGCAAAGAGTTTGGTTGAGGTGAACAGGTTGAAATCTTTGTTGGGCAAGGAGTTTGACATGAAGGATTTGGGTGCTGCTAGGAAAATACTTGGGATGGAGATTCGCAGGGATAGGCCAGTGGGGAAGCTGTGGTTATCTCAAAAGGATTATGTGATGAAAGTGTTGGAAAGGTTCAGCATGGATAGTGCTAAGCCTGTTAGCACACCTTTGGCGAGTCATTTCAGGTTGTCTACAGCACAGTGTCTGAAGTCTGAGGAAGAGATTCAGGACATGTCAAAGGTGCCTTATGCCAGCGCAGTTAGTTGCTTGATGTATGCAATGGTATGTACTAGACCCGATTTGGCACATGCGGTTAGCACAGTCAGCAAGTACATGGCCAATCCAGGCAGAGAGCATTGGAAGGCAGTCAAGTGGATGTTCAGATACTTAAGGGGTACTGTAGGCCGTGGGATTATGTTTGCAAAGCAGGATCAGATTTCAGTTGTGGGGTATGTGGATGCGGATTATGCTGGGGGTATGGATGACAGGAGGTTTACTACGGGTTACGTGTTTACACTTGCGGGTGGCCTATTTGTTGGAGATCCATGGTTCAACCTCTAGTTGCTCTATCCACTACTGAGTCTAAATACATGGCGGTGACTGAGGCAGCTAAGGAAGCATTGTGGTTGAAGGGTTTGGTGAAAGAATTGGGCATAGATCAAGGTGGAGTGCAGTTGTACTGTGACAGTCAGAGTGCCATTTATTTGGCGAAGCACCAGATATATCATGCGAGGACCAAGCACATTGACGTAAGATTTCACAAGGTGAGAGAGTTGATTGCTTCAGGTGATTTGATATTGGAAAAGGTGCACACTTCTGAGAATGCAGCTGACATGTTGACAAAGATTGTGACTGTGGACAAGTTTGAGCATTGCTTGGACTTGGTTAACGTCTCCAGCGCACCGAGCGGAGCGGAGTGGAGCGATGGCATCTGGCCCATCGCGGGATCCAACTGTTGTCACGTGTGCCCCGTAGGGCCGAATCATTTAGGGGGGGTGCGGGGGGGGGTTAGCCCCCCAGCGGTACAGTACGGAATTATTAGGGTTGAAATAGAGTAGGGCTATATATATTCTCTATTATAAAACCCTAGCCGATTTATCAGAATAATACAGACTCGCTCTCGCTCCTGTGGACGTACCCGATCTTGGGGAACCACGTAAATTCCTGTGTTGATTTCCTTTACTGTTTCGTATTCTGTTGTGTGCGTGTGGTGATTATTCTAACACAAGGGGAAGGGTTGGGGTGGGTATTAAATGGAATGAGTGGGGGCATTTGTGGGATGTAAAAGGTAGAAAACTTGCTCGTACATTTAAAAGAAAGGAGTATAGATTATCATATCTCTCTATCATTTTGTAATCATTAATTCTATTTATAATTATTATCCTCATTTCTCCCCAATCATTACCCCAAAAACTAATCCAAAAGCCAAACCAAACAAGTGTATTTGCTACACATTCGTACTCCCAGTTTCCCAACTCTCAACTGCATTGCACATTCTGTATTTATATTTTATATTCTTCCCCCATTGACGTTTCCCTAATCTATCTTCATGGTTACAATTTATGAACTCGTACAATTTTTTGAATACCAAGTTTTTTTGTTACGAGAAATTGTCAACAGAATTTTTTGTACTCCTATCGAGTTCATGGAGCACATAGGATCGCTCTCAAAGGTTGGTTTTCATCACGAACCTACCTAAGCATTTACTGCTTCTCTTTTCACTATTGTTGTGTCTAGACAACATGGGACTCACGAAAGACCAATGTGAAACCTTTTTTTCTGTTGTACAATGCATTGAATGGAAACAAAAGCTAGTACATCCTCAATACCAATGTGTTTGTGCTTCCCAATCCTCCAACCCCCAATCCTAATTTACAACATTTTTTATTTTTTTATTTATAAAAATATTGAGAGAGAGAGAGAGAGAGATGTGGGAGGGGCCAACATTTAGAGGAGAAATTATTAAATGCTCTTTGAGCATCGCTAGGGTGCAAACGAGCTGAGCCGAGCTTTCTAGTATTCGAACTCGGCTCAGTCATAAACGAGTCGAGTCAGGATAATTTACTTAACAAGGTTCCTTAAATGAGCAGAGCCTATACAATCGAGCCGAGCAGAGCCAAGTTTTAGTGAGCTCGTTACCTAGATGAGCTTTAAAATTGAGTTCGAGCTTTGCTCGATCACTTAACGAGCCGAGCCACAAGCAGCTCGCGAGCAGCCCGATTTGTTGAGTCACACATTTGTGTGGTGCCCACATCAAAGTGTGTGAAATCCACACAAGTGACAACTGTTTGGTATAGAGCCCATGTGGAGCAATGCTCCAGGAGCATGAAATAATCACTTCACTTAGAGAGTGAGAGAGTTGTTGTTGTTGTTGTTGTTTTTAATCTATTACTTGTACAATAACGAACAAGTATTGTAAAGAAAAATTAAATTGTATCCCCCTAGGTATTTAATCACTTCGCCTAGAAAAAAAACTCATAACACCCATTCCATTCGTAATTCCACCTAGACTCTTATTCCTCCTGTTAAGAATGTTGTATAAAAAGCATCTATATAACCACAATTATATGACCAATTATGTATGACATTTCTAATTTTTCCCCAAAAAGTTTCTTCGAGAATTAGCATTGTACCTGTTTGATACACAGAGTATTAGAATAAAAAAATCAATGAAAACTCTTTTATTTTTTTTTTTTTTTGTCCCATGCATGAAACGGGCACAATGGTAGTTGAGCTAGCATAAACATGGGTGTGTCGATAATTAATTACTTGCTTAGTTCGGTTTAGAACTGTGCAGTAAATCGGAATGAAGAGATGAAAATTGAAGCATGTATCACGGAGAAAATGAACTACAAAAGTCAGAATATGAATGTGTGACAACCCGTTTTGAACATTAAAAATTTAAAATACGATAGTAAAAAATTCTATTCAAATTCTGCCATCTGTTAGTCTCAAAGTTTTTTTTTTTTTTTTATTTTATTTCTAGTCTACGAAAAAAAAAAATTCTATGTTTTTAAGAACAAAGTCCGTACAACGCGGGTCCAATCGAGGACTTGATACGCACAATAGGCCAACTAATTGCTCCTTTAATTCTATGGACAGAATAAATTATGCAGATAAGAGTTAAGGGGGTTGTGTCTAGAAAATGATATGGGTACACCACATGTGCACCCCAAATGCACACCACTCTGAGGTGGTAAAAGAAGAGAAGCCTAATGTGGGGCTCACCCAAAAAGTGGGCCTCTCTTCATTTGCCAACTTAGGGTGGTATGCATTTGGGTGCACATGTGGTGTACCCATCGCATTGTTGGTTATGTTTGGTTTGAGTTATGAGTTTTGGTTTTGGTAATGATTGGAGTGAGAAATAGATATAATAATTAAACATAGGGGTTAATGATTAGAGAGAGATAAAGAGAAAAATGAGAATAATATTTGAAAATAGGAAGAATGGTTGAATAATAATTTAGAAAATCAGGTCTTGAAGCCTGAAACCGACAAGGCCGGGGTGTTCCACTATCAAAAAATAATTTTTTCCAAAAATCAAGATAGGTCATTCTTTCACAATACATCATAAAAACAGTGAAAAACCAATTTATTTTAAAAACTGGATTAGTGGAACACCCCCTAAGTTGGGTGTGTGAATTATTTTGCCCAACAAGAATTTCTATGGCAACCAACCATCCATCTTAAATGGGTTGGATTTTCCTTTTCAGTGCAGGCAACATTGCATTGACGCAACATGTATATATGATAAGGATCTAGTGCGGACTTAGATTTTACTAGCCGTAAAGGGGATCTTTTTAAGAAAGTGTTGGACAGGGTTGGAGGTCGGTTGGCAAATTGAAAGGTTCTTTAAGTTTTGCCGGAAGGGTCACTTTAGTGAAACACACTTTATCTACTATCCCAATTTATCTTTTTTCGGTGTTCAGGGCTCTGGCGTATTTTGTTTCCAAAATGCGTAGTATTATTATTGGTTTTTTGTGGGGTAAAGGGGATGGTAAAGGTATTCTTTGGTTTAAGTGGTCTAAGTTATGTAAACCGCTGAGTGAAGGGGGTTTTGGTTTGCGGGATTTGAGTTCTTTTAACCAAGCATTATTAGCAAAACTGAATGGAGACTTTTAGGTAATGTAAATTCGTTATTGGCTAGAGTTCTTGTGGGTAAGTACTGCAACAATGTTGATTTTTTATCGGTTAAAGCTAAGCCGGGTTGCTCATGGGGGTGGAGTATTCTGTGGGGTAGAGATTTGCTAGCCAAGGATCTTAAATGGGATTTAGGTGATGGTCAGGAAATAAGAGTTTTCAAAGATGAATGGATTTTTGGAATTGATAATCCATTTGTAGGGCAGAACATTATGGCTTCTTCGGAGGACATGAGGGTGGGCTCTCTTATAGATTGGAGATCTTTTAAGTGGCACGTGCCCTTGGTTGAAGCGTTGTTTCCAGCAAAGGTGGCTAAGAAAATTTTGTCAATGTATATACCATGTAGGGGAAGACAAGATAGGAGGTATTGGGCGCATACACCAAATGGTAGTTTTTCGGTGAAATCCGCCTATTTTTTAGCGGTCTATGGGAAGTTCTCGGGAAGAGTGGGTCAGATTTCTTCTGCCTTTTGGAAGAAATTTTGGGTGTTTAATTTACCTCCTAAGTTTAGCTTATTCATTTGGAAGGTGTTACATCGTATTCTTGCTGTCAAACATGAATTGAGGCACAGGAACATGACTAATGAGGAGGTTTGCGGTTTGTGTGGCTTAGAGGAGGAATCTGTAGACCGTGTTTTTCTTCAGTGTGCATTCGAGAAGGTTGTGGGAGGTTTCGGGCTTTGATTTTTGCGTTGGGGGAGGGAGACCAACCCTTTTTGGTAGCTGGCTAGAGAGCTGGTTTAAGAACGTGTCGGAAACGATGGTCGCCGCAATCCCTTACCCTAACCCCTCCGCCCTTCCTTAACCTTCTCCGGCCGCTGCCTCCGTCCGGCCATCTCCCTCCCTAGCTGTCTCTCTCCATCCCTGTTTTCCCTTTTCCCTAGCTGTCTCTCTCCATCCCCGTCAGATGAACCCTAACTCCGCCGCTCCTCCCTTACCCTAATCCCACCGCCCTGCTCAACCATCTCCGGCCGCTGCCACCGTCCGGCCATCGCCTGTTGCTCACCTCTTCAGTCTGTATTCCAGTCTGTATTCCAACCGTCGCGGTCATCCATCCGTGGAAGTAACTATACTCGAAATGATTAGATCTGGGATTCTCTCGATCATAGTTTTGTTGGGTGTTCTTGATTCTGGGTTTCTTTTGAACAGGTATTAATCCATTCTGCTCTGTTCATTCATTGTTCAGTTTGTAGGTTTCATTTGATAGATTTTATCAAGTTTATGATGCCTATTGAGAGTGGAAAGCATTTCTGGAAACATGGTACGGTTGGGAGTTCTTTCACTATTTTAGTTGATAACTTACCCTTTGAAGTGGGTGTTCCTTGGTTCAGAAAGTTCTTTTCATATTTTGGGAAGATTGCAGAGGTGTTCATTCCTGCCAATAGAAGTAACAGAACTGGAAATCGATATGGTTATGTTAGGTTTGCTTATCAGAAGGATGTAGCTTTCGCTATTGCAAATGCTAACGGTCTATGGGTTGGGAGAAGGAATCTGATTGTTAAGAGAGCTAGCTATGACAGGGGGATGGTTTGTGTTGGTTCCAATTCACTGATGATGGGTATTCCTCAAGCTGAGAAACAGAAAGATATTGATGCAAGACGATCTCTTAATCTCCAACCTATTGCCACAAGCTGGCTTCAGACGAGTGCTGTTGTGAAATTGAGGACTCTATCCACACCGGATTTGGTTCTAAAGGCATTGCATGAATTCAAGATGAAGGAAATTCAAGTTAAATCCTTGGGAGGTATGTACATGATTATCACTTTTCAAAATAAGGATGATAGAGACCAAGCTATGACTAATTCAATAATAAGATCATGGTTTTCATATTTTGAACCATGGAATGGTGATGCTGCTAGTCTTTCTAGATTAGTGTGGATTAATTGTAGGGGTATGCCCCTAAACATATGGTGTCATAATTCTTTTAAGAGAATTGGGGAGATGTGGGGAGAATTCATTGCCCAGGATGTAGAAACAATACATGGTTTATCTTATGAAGTTGGGAGGTTGCTGATTGTTACAGAGAAGCAAGAAAGAATTGATGAATGGATTAATATTTGTGTTAGAGGAAGAAACTATGAGGTCAAAGCGTGGGAAGAGGAATGTAAGGATCCATTTAATGATTTAGAGATTCAGAATATCGCCTCTCAACAGTGTTCAATAAAAGTGTACAAGCCTAAATTGAAGCTTAATATTTCTAAAGAAGATGATGGCTTAGCAAATGACAAAAACGTGGAATCTCAAGGGTTTGATGAATCTAATGCCGAGGCCTGTAATCATCATACGGATGCTTGCAGCAATGTGGCAATAGATGCAACATTGGTAAAGGACCAACACTTGATTTTACCCAAGCCGGGTACTTCTTTGGATATGGAAGTGGTTAATTCATTCAGTGAGGCAAATTCATACTCTTCATGCGGCTTAGACTCAATTGTTGATGATTCAGTGGAAAAAGAGATTAACGTGAATGATGGAAACACTTTGGAGGAAGATGTCTTAAACCATAATGTAATTAATGTCGAAGGGCTTAACTTTGATCCTTTTGAGGACAATCACGCCCCTATTCAAACTGCAGTGAAAGGTCTACAAGGGAAAAAGAAGAGGAAAACCATCAACGAAATCCTTGGCTTCTCTAAAGTTAATACGGGCAATCTGAAAGGAAGAAGATCCAAGAGCAAGTGTGTTGTCTTGAGATCTGCAGTAGCTGCTGCTTGCCTTATCTGCATCAATCTCTTCTGATGGCATCAACAATAGAAATAGAATCCTCTTGGACGAAGCTCGAACCATATGGGAAATCAACAAAATGCATGGCATTGGTTATGATGGAGATGAAGAAGAAGTAATTAGCAAGATTGCTGAATTGGAAGCCCAAAACAAGGTGAGGGCTGATGGACAACTCTAATCTTTGAGTTCTAATCCTTGTTTGATTGTCATTTAGTTCTGCTGGAGTATTCCTTTGAGTTGCCTATGGGCTATGCTTTATGCATTTTGCTACCTTTTTGAAGACTTCAAGTGCTGGTTTGTTTTTGGATGGTCTATCTAGTCGCCCAGGAGCTGGTCTTAGTTTCCTTGTCTGTGTATTGGAGTTCCATATGCTGCTGGTTTCTATTTGCTTTTCTTTTGCTGCTGCCATTTATTCCTGGTGTTGCTGCTTTGTCTGCTGGCTTCATCTGCTGCTGCTGATTTCATCTTGCTTGTTTGGTTTTGATTATGGGGTGTTCCATCATGGGTTTGGGTTTTTCTGAAGATTCATTTGGATTAGTTATCATCCTTGCTGGATTCAGTCTCCTCTCTTTAATCTTGACGCTCATTTGGTGGTTCGTTTTCTGGATTCATTCGTTATGATGCTTTTGCGCTGGAGTTGCTTCGTCTGGTTGGTTATTTTTGCTCCACCCGATCCTCATTCAGCTGCCTTAATTGGAGTCTGTCTTGGAGATTCGTCTTGATGTTTGGTTGTTGCTGTTGATCCAGATTTTGGTGTTGGTTTGCAGCTGCGCTTCAGTGGTTGTTGCTATATCTTTAGTTTGTCTCTTTTTGTGTTTTTGTTTCTCATTTTGGTCTGGTCTTCCACTGGCTAGGTTGACCCCTTGTTAGCCTTTGTTATTTCCCTCTCGGGTTCGTGGTGGCTTTTGTCTTCCATGGATCCCTTTAATCTTTGTAATCCGTTTTCAAAGATTAATAAATCTTTTTTGCCGTGCAAAAAAAAAAAAAAAGAACGTGTCGGAAACTAAGTTTTTAGGTTTTGTTTGCACTCTGTGGGAGATTTGGTGTGCCTGTAAGAAGGCGTGTTTTCATGATGAAATACCTATGCTTGGTTTTTGTTGTGCTAATATTGCAGATAATTTGTCTATGTTGTTGAAGGCTAGCAAAGAGACATGCACAGGGCAGATGCTTAAGAAGGATGCTAATGGGCAGAGCATGGCTTTTGTTAAAGGGTCTATGGAGGTGGCTGGACAAGGAGTTAAAATTGTGGTAGATGGAGCTTGGCAAAAACAATCTAGCTGAGGTGTTGCTGTGTGGTGCAAGGAAGATCAGGGCATCGGTCAAAACAATGGTGGATTTTCTTTTGTTCGTGCGGGTCAAAACAATGGTGGATTTTCTTTGGTTCGTGCTATATCATCCATGGGTGTGGAAGCTCTTGTTGTTTTGCAAATTTTGACGGATAGTCTAGAAGTGGTTCATGCTTTGAGTAGATTGGAAGATGCTAATTACTCTATTAGGAAGATTGTGCTAGATATTATGGACATCTTATCTTATTTTGATCATGTTTCTGTAATTAAGGCCACCCGTCTAGATGTGAGGCTGGCCCACAATCTTGCTCGGAGTCGCCTTTGTAGTGTTTCTAATTAATATAGTTCTTATGTTTATGGTTCAAAAAAAAAAAGATAAAGGATCTAGTGCATACACTAGGGGTGGGCGTCGTGGCGTGTTGTGCAGTGTCCGTGTCGTGTCGAGCCGTATTCGTGTCAAATCAGATTCATATTAAAGCTTAACTAATCATGTCGAAAATATGAACCCTAATCCGACCTGCCATTAATTGTGTCGTGTTCGGGTTGACACGATTAATTTTTTTTTTTTCACGGTGAAAAAATATTTTATTAATCCACAGTAACAATCTATATAACAAAACAACATTAGTTTTTAATAAAATATTCATCACCAACCAAATCTTAACCATCCACTCCTCCAAATCTAACGGCCCAAATTTATCCCTCTCACAAACTAACTTTTGAGTGGCATTTCTGTAAATAGTTTACATTTTCTGGACAAACTATTATCTCTATCTTCTCTGGTTCAAATTTTGAAACCAACTCAGGGATAATCTCTCTCTCTCTCTCTCTCTCTCTCTCTCTCTCTCTCTCTCTTACTTTCCCAAATCTGTCTTCCTCCCAAAAATCTCACGAAGAGAAAACTCTCAAAGAAGTTTCTCTCGCTGCGTCCTCACACGTCTCTCTCTCACGCACACACGTCTCATCTCCCTCCGCCTCAGCTTTATCCCATCCATTCACCACCGCTCACCATAACTCTGCTCAAACAACTCTCGCTGCTCAAT
Organism: Vaccinium darrowii; assembly: GCA_020921065.1. Taxonomy (NCBI): domain Eukaryota; kingdom Viridiplantae; phylum Streptophyta; class Magnoliopsida; order Ericales; family Ericaceae; genus Vaccinium; species Vaccinium darrowii. Next base: position 37,691,874 of record CM037152.1, on the reverse strand, counting down.
GGATTCAATTGCTCACCAGATTCACCGCCGTGGCTTCATTGTCACTCGCACACATCATCGTCAGGGCATCTACCCTCCATAAGCTATAAAGGTTTGAATTATTTGCTCTTCTTACTGTTTTCCTGTTGAGAATCAACTCGAGATAGGCCTAATCTCAAACACCGTTGGTCTTTTTCCTCCATTTGTTTGTATTCCAATGTAGGGTGCTCAGCTTAAGAGAAGTTGTTCGACTGCCCCCAGGAGAAGAGTGGCTAGTTGTAAATAGTACGAAATCTAAACCGTATGACTTTGTTGACTATATGATGTCTCTTTCAAATTTTTGCCTGATTTTTTGATTTTCATAAATGGAATCCATGTTTCTATTTTGGGTTAAACTTTGCAAGTATAGCCGGTTTTTGGTTTCTCTATGGGTTATGGGCAGCTAGGTCGCACAATATTGCTGGGCTTTTATTGCATTCAAGGTGTTTGTAAAAATGCATGATACAAATGAAACCATAATTAATTATGGGCTTGGCTTGGCTTGGCTTTTTGTTCGGTGTCAAAGGACACAAGAACAAAAAAACAAAAAGAATTATGGGCTTCCACAAATTTTGTGCAATTACTCTACTTGAAATGCTTTGAAGGGAGGAACGTCTGAATTTTCCTCCTCTGTACACTTCCAAGCAAACTGCATTTGTTCTTCATGAAAGGATGTAAACAGAAGAAGATTTTTCTGTTGCGTTCCTATCCTACCTATGCATTGGGGTCCAATTAATTCTAGGCGGGTTCAATTATTTCTGTTCTAATAATTCTAGCAAGGGTCAGGTGGCAAGATGGTGAAGTATTTTTCTTTTTATGATTCCATCCAAACAGGGCTACAACAATATCATAAGCCATCAGAAATTGAGAGTTGTCGGCTCACCTATTATGACACCTCTGAAAAACTTTTAAATATGCAGCACGGTTTCTCAATGTGGCTGTCTTTGTAAGTGTTCTCGCCTGTAACTAGGATCGACTCCCATTCATAGATGGATTGGATTGCGAATGCAAGAGGATTCGATGGTTAATTTAGATTGGGGTCGAATAAGAAGTCATAGATGATATCTATGTTGGGGTTAGAATAGTACTGTAGTATATGCACTCCAAAATACTTCTTTCATTGAGCACACATTGTTTCCGATACGCAGCATATGCACTACAATATAGTTGTAGATCACCTTTCGCACACTATCTCTCTTTATTTATTTTTTGTTATTCTTTCATTTCCATTTCGTTATATGTTCAACTATTGAGTTGTAGAAGGAAAAAATGGGACGAAGTTTGCCTATATCTTCCAAATTATTTCACACCACGCATCTCAGTTTGTTCATGGTTTAACCTTTTTTTTGTTTCACTTTTCTTATGTTCTTTCTTTTCTAAACTAAAGCATGAGATCTCAAATATTATGGTTTAAATTGATTATTCTAAACTGCATTCAACAAGAGTCCTAATCTAAATATTCATCAATTTCATAGCCCAGTATCAAGTTGACCTGAAAGCCATTGTGTGCCTTTGTGAGCGATTGGTGTCATCTATTCTTTAGTCCTACAACTGGGCTATGTATATGTGTTGGCAGGTATGAGAATGGACCTGTGCTCTATAAATTTTTGCACTGTGCTTATCTAATGAACCCAAGCTCTACAAATTCTGATTGTGTTTCGCTTTCCTTCTCTTTTTACTTTTGCACAACCCTCTTCTTTCTCCATGCTTTGTTATATGTGTTTGTACTCTTGATTCTAATTAATTGTGCGACTTCTATTTGATATGGGGGTCTTAGTATGATAGTGTCAAACCATAGTGCTCTTTCTTTTCAATGTTATAATTCTATAGAATGTAACCTCGATTTGTTTGGCTGAAACTTTGGTGCAATTAAGTGAATGTAACCCCAATCCCAATCCCAATCAGAAATGCACTCTCTCTTATGACCATTTTTGGTGATCAATCTTGGCTTATGGATTCGCTAATCTCCATAAATTCTCGAAACTTTGTGGTGATCAATCTTGGTTTACAAATAAAGACAACTTCATTTATCTTTGGTAAAAAATGGACAAAGGTCAGAGTTTTGAGTCATTTATATTTCGAAGGGTTAGGGCTTTTACATAATCTGGCTTAGTATTTTCAATAGGCTCCACTCAACTCATATATGTGTACTACATTATGTGTTGCTAGATTTTCCTACCAATAAACTTTGGCTTGATCTATTGTCACAGGGCCTTGCGCTACCTCTTAAGCTACATACTTGATCGAGTAGGTAAGTGCGTGTTTCCCTCCCCCCCGCCCCCTCTTTTGCTTTTCTTAGGTTTCTTACTTTAAATTTGTGTATTAGTCCTATTACTTATAAGAGTGTCCTTTATCATGTTTAAGCTTATCTTAATTTTTCTCCCCTTTTGCACATGCCCTTTGTCTTAATCTGATACGCTTTCAGTGACAATTCAGGTTTTGAATGCAAATGTATCCATCTTACTTTGAGTGTTGTAGGTGATGCTTATTCTCAAGTTCATTAAGAAAGCAATGCGTTACAAAATGTGCTTTAGTGTTCATTCAGTGACTTCAATTGATAGTTTTTAGCTTTTTTGTTTTCTAAGTGTTGGCCATGATGTAATAGGCATTTTCCTGTTTCTCTTATATCCATTTCAATAACAGTATTGCTAATAGCTTATTATAGCTTATATTTTGAAAAGTGCTTCCGGACATGGGCAAACCGCTAGATGAATGCAGTTTTTAATCTCATTTAAAAAAAAAAAAAAGACTTCCTAGAAAAGTTGTCTTAGTTGACGGAATGGTGGATAGTTTGATAACTCATTTAGTCGTGTTTAAAACGTGTGGCACCATGCGTGCAATTACTAGAGTGATAGATCCATTTAAAGAATAATAAATCAACTTTCACGACACTTTGATTCGAACTTGGGTTATTCGAGGGAGGTCAAATGTAAAGAATGATAAATTCATTTAAATTGTGTTTTGAACGTGTTGCGCCGTGCCTTTAGGCACGGGCAATCCCTAGATTGTCTTTTCCTTGATGCATGGCTTAAACTTGGTCATGGAAAGTTTGGTTTCATTGCTCTATTTCATATATTTCAATTTCCAAAAGTCCCTGTTTTGCTAGCGGTTCTCTCATGAGCGGTTGTTCTTTCAAAGTTAATTTTCCTTCTCTTTTTCAAAGTTAATTTTGAAGGTTTGTTGGCTTGAACTATTGTCATAGGGCCTTGCGCTACCTCTTAAGCTACATACTTGATCGAGTAGGTAAGAGAATTTCTTCTTACTTTTTAAAATGTTATTTATAGGACAAAGAAATGGCTGCGGCAAAGTCTAAGGGGAAGGAGAAAGTAATTGCTACGAATAAGAGAAAACATAATGCATGTCCGGTGGTATGATTCTTTAAATTTTCTTTCGTCTTAAACGTATTTTAACCTAATGAGTGGTGTGGTCATTCCATTTTTTTACATAAAGCTCCATGTACTCTTTTAATTTATTTATCTACCATAGATAGTCTGATGCTTCTTTATAGGTTGGATATCTTCGAGAGAAAAACGTCGGTGTTGTGATCCGAGAGGAACGAGCCAATGTGATCTGCTTAGATAAGGTAAGCACATTCTAACTTCCTTTCGTGAAATGAAAAGTTGTTCTCACATTTTTTACGTATTTTTTTTTGAAAGGACACCGAAATGGCAGAAGCAACTTCGAAGGGTAAAGAGAAAGCAATCTCCACGAGTAAGGGAAAGGAGAATGCATTTCCAGTGGTACCAATCTTTAACCGTTCCTTTTCTCCTTTATATTTGTCATTTTTAACCACAATGGAATGGATCATTAGAAAGTCTCCTTTGAGCATGTTGAAAGAAATCGAGTAAGGATGTTTCACTTTACAAAAGTAATCTTCACCCAAAGAACCTTCTAGGTGAGTGGTACCTGATCTATAAAAAAAAATGCAAATTAATAGAGTGGGAGATGGACAATGTTTGCACCATCTATTTCTTTTCATGTAAAGTGAATGAAAAGGTCTATATTGAATTTTTGGTTATTCATGTTGCATCTTTTTTAATGTTTCGTTTCAAAATATTTAAGCAACTTAAGAAAGCATTTTTTAAACATGTTCCCAACTCTTTTCCCCTTCCTATGTACTTTTTCCCCATCTTTTGATGAGGAAACAAACAAAAAGGTATTGAAGAACAAGTTTGAAGGGGGAAACAAATAGTGGTGGTATTGAATATTCAATATTCAAAATTTCAAATCATGTTCTCACTCTTCTCTCTCTCTCTCTCTCTCTCTCTCTCTCTCTCTCTCTCTCTCTCTCTCTCTCTCTCCCTCTCCCCGTTTTCGCTCCGACGGAGATGGGGAAAGGTCCAGGTCTCTATTCCAACATTGGCAAGAAAGCCAGAGGTATTTCTAATCGCTTCTCATCTCCATTTTTACCACGGCCTACGTATGTATAGGTATATATCTCCATTTCTAATCGCATCTCATCTCTATATATAGATGTTTTTGTTTCAGATCTTCTGTACAAGGACTACCAGGGCGACCACAAGTTCACTCTCACTACCTACACCTCTACCGGAGTCGTGAGTCTCTCTCTCTTTCTCTTTGTGTGTGCACATGTTTACGTCTCTGTTTGGATTCTCACAAGTTAGGGAATAAACTGATTGATGAGAAAATTTAGGAAAAGAAATCCAAAACTGAAAGTGAAAAAGAAGATTCAGCTCATCTACACCGGATTATTTATTTTGGTTCATTTGTTTCATTTAGGCACGGTTGGTTGCTGAGAAAATTGAGGAAAGGAAATTAAAAATTGATTGTCTCTGCGTGTATTTATGTGTGTGGATGTGGTTGTAAAACTGAGTGTGAAAATGAAGATTTAGCTCATGGACGACTTGATAATTTATTTCGGTTCATTAGTTTCATTAGGCCTGTTTGGTTGCTGAGAAAATGGAGAAAAGGAAATTAAAATCTTAGCAGTTTTTAGTTTGCTGTCCATTTGTGTGTTTGTGGTTGAACACTGGGAATTGGGATCCTCACTACTATTTTCTTATTTCTGGAATTTCTTATTCATTGTGGAAATTGGAATGTATACTTGATCTTTTAAGAAACATGTTTTCAGAATCAAATCACGAATTCTCTTTCTTTATTAGGCATAAACAAGGTTTGATCTACAACAAAGTATGGAGTTATTTGTATGCCAATTACAGTTCTTGGACTTCTTAAACTTATACAAATTTCATCCTGTAGACATTGCAGCGTCATGATATTGGCTTTTGAGTTCCATTTTATCAAGAGTGGTTTATGTGCTATGTAATCGAGACTAACATTGACCTCCGGGGAACCTTTGTACCTTTTCTCCACTCTCTCCCAGCATCACAATAATCGGTTGGCCATTTTATGCCTCTCAGCTACTCCCTCTCTATCAATCTGGTTGGGCTCAATTTGAATGTGATCGGATTGGGCTTTCATGGTGTTTTACTCTTGGTCAATTTTAGTAGTATTGAGCTCAAGAGAACCTCTCTGCAATGGGGATCAAACTCTTCGAAGCAGTAACTCCAAGTTTGAATCTCTACCACAAGAAGATCTCTGTTACACCCAGAATTTTAGAGAGGGAAGTAGAATTCATTTAGATGTTATTCGTTTCTAAATGCCAAGATGCAAATATGATTTGCAACAAATTATTTCAATGGGCTCTTTACTCAAAAGTGTGTTTAATAGAGTGACAAATAGGTGGAATGGGATATAATCTCTTTTGAGCACGTGTTCTTCATGTTTGCTTGGCAATGGAGTATGCGTTTATTTATTTTATTGGTAAATGGAGATTATCAGTTCATTGCGTGGAATAAATCTTTCCATTTTGAGGCATTCCGTATCAATGTCGTTGTGCATGCTACATAGCTATGTTCTTTTCTTTTTCGGTCCATTTTAATGCCAAATTTGATGGATATATGGGTTAACATATCATCTGTGTTTGTTGTCTTGATTAGAAACCAAAGTTGAAATCTATGTTGCAAATATGCTTTTATTAGAATAATGTTTGTGCATGGCACTTCGGATAAAATAGGGCAAAGAAAGACAAATTGGTTTGGACGTCACATACCGGTGTCAGACACTTACTGGTTGGACACGTGTCTGACGCTCAATTCTGAAGTATTTTAATTTTTCACTACAATTTTAGTTTTGATACTCCAAGGACACTTTATAAAACGTGTCCTCCAGTTTGTTGAGGTTTATGTGTCAGAGTGTCAGCGTCATGTTTAAATTATTTTTTAGAGGGGGACACGGCATGGACACGCGTGTCCCACATATGCACGCTCTCTCTCTCTCTCTCTCTCTCTCCTCTCCTAAAATAAATTATTTTTCTGTGTCCCCTGCCATGTCTACATTTTTTTAATTCCCGTGTTCATTCCGTATCAGTGTCGTTGTGCATGCTACATAGCTATGTTCTTTTCTTTTTTGGTCCATTTTAATGCCAAATTTGATGGATATATGGGTTAACATATCATCTGTATTTGTTGTCTTGATTAGAAACCAAAGTTGAAATCTATGTTGCAAATATGCTTTTATTAGAATAATGTTTGTGCATGGCACTTTGGATAAAATAGGGCAATGAAAGACAAATTGGTTTGGACGTCACATACCGGTGTCAGACACTTACTGGTTGGACACATGTCTGACGCTCAATTCTGAAGTATTTTAATTTTTCACTACAATTTTAGTTTTGATACTCCAAGGACACTTTATAAAACGTGTCCTCCAGTTTGTTGAGATTTATGTGTCAGAGTGTCAGCGTCATGTTGTCTGACCGTGTTGATGCTACATAGGTTATAACATTTTGGCTCGATGACGCTAGGTTCTGTAATCATTTGAATACCTCCCAACTATAATAATCTGTAACTAATGACTAATGTTCTCTTTGACATGCAGGATTTGCAAAGAAATGGGTGAATGAAGCTGCAAAAGAATGATTTTGTTATAGCAATGGTTTTTGTTTCTTCTATTTTGTTGGTTGTTAGTCTACCCATATTGTGCATAGTGTAATGTAAGTAACTGGTCGATCAGTGGTTGCCATATATGGTTTTGTATTTTCAGATCTGTATGATTTTTGAAATGGAGCGTTTGGTCCTTTGTTAGACGGCAGAGATCAATAGTAAACTAGAGTAGTTGGTTTGAGTAGTTAAGAGCTTAAGCAAATGCATGTTTCTTTGGTTTCTGTATGCCTCCTAAAAAGTGAAATAGAATGTAGTGTTTGAGTCATTATATTTGAATGCATGTATTGTTTCCTACAGGTATCATCTATAGCAGGAATGGACCTACAAAGTCGAGTCATATGAGTAGGAGGATCAATCGACACCGGACCACTCCATTGATTGAGTAAACTGCTACCCTGCTCCCAACTCTCTGGACTATAAAATTCCCGTGTCAAACTCCCTTTTTCCCTGTTGAATTTTTTTATACTACAAAGCCCTGGTATTTAGATGGTTAGTTCGTGTGGTTATTTTTATTTTTTTGTACCTTATTCTTAAGAAGCGTTTGTGCTATGACCATGAATTTCAATAGATCAATTCAATGATGGCAAATGATCTCTTCTTCTTCTTCTTCTTTTTTTGTCCCCATATATACAATTTCACTAACTAAATTGGATATATTCCGTGTGATACTTATTTTGAAGGTTGTTTTGGGTGGATTCAGAAATGGATTAGTGTAACCCGTGTGTTTGGGTTTATTTAGGCACGAGCATGAGGATGAATGGGATATTTATGTTTGGGTTTATTTAGGCACGAGCATGAGGATGAATGGGATATTTATATTTGGGTTTATTTAGGCACGAGCATGTGGATGAATGGGATATTTATATATTTCTTATCGTTGCACTTTGCGTTCTCCTTTGTTTTGATTTTTTGGTTTGGTTAGATGTTGGACGAATACATTTGTTAATCGGTCGTTGCCAATATGTAAAATAAGAATTTGATAAGAAATCTCATTTGATTGTACATTTTTATTATTTTCAACTCCTCTTAATTGGTTCATGAGAGACGTAAAGTTTGTTTCATTGGTGGCTATAAACTGTTAGTATATTTTTCTTAAATTGAGTTACAATAATTAACTAGATGAACTTTGTTTTTAATGTCATTTGAAAAAAAGGAATACCCACAAGTTGCCTTCGTTGGCGGAGGTGGTGAATTGTTTGATAATTTATTTTAGTCGTGTTCAAAACATGTTGTGTCGTGCCTTTAGACATGAGCAATTCTAAAAAATAGATTTCGTTTGAAGTCGAGTTCATTGTTGGGAGTGGTCAAAAGCTTATTCTTAAGTTGCACGAGAGTATTGAGTTATTTAATGTGGAAAATATTAGAACAATAGTTTGTTATTTTGAACGGAAACAATTGTTAAGTTAAGGTTAAATTACGTCGCGCCGTGCCTTTAGGCACGGGCAATCCCTAGTTACAATATATTAATCCACAATAACAATTACAATAGATTAGAGGGACTAGATATATAAGACATGAGAGACAGTAATTATAGCTGGCCAAAATGATTTGTATGCTTAGAACCTTAGCCACCATAACAAATTCTTCACTACAAGAAATTACACCAATGCCAACTAAAAATACCGACTAAATAAATTTACTTGGTAATTGGTGTACCATTGCCACCAAAATTAAATTTACTCAGCAATTCGTGTACCATTGCCGAGTAATTTATCTTACTCGCTGAAAGTACACCTTTCCTGATTAAAACTTATACTTTAGTTGTGAACAATGTGGCGCCAAGGCTATTTTTTGGTGCAAATTCAATGCCGACTAAAATTTGCTCGGCAATTATTTACTTTTTTTTCCCGACTAACATCTTTAGTCGGCGTTTATCTAATTTTTGAATACTACTTTTTTTTTGCGCTAGTTTAAAAATTCACGGAATTGTTGGCGGGGGATTTTGGTATTTCCCGGCCAAAATTTAGCCGGCAATTGTGTATGGATCAATTGCCAAGTAACTTGTTTAGTCGGCATTTTTCAAATTTCCAAATAAATTTTTTTTTTTTGAGATTTTGCTTCAATACCCACTTGTATTTTAGATTGCAGTTATCGCTAAATTAAATGTCTATCGATACGCGATCTACTTTATTTTTTGTAGAAATGTTGTACTCCATAATATGTAAAAGGTAGGCCCTCATAATATGTATGCTAATGATACTATATTATAAAGGCCGATTCAAGAATATCGTCAATTATATCACATAATTATAAGCAGCTATAACACTCAAAATTTTACATGAAGGGTTTAATCAACAAACACAACAAAATCAACGATCTAGATAATCATGATTGTGCCGCGATCACATGGCTACTGTACATTCAGTTATTGCACAAGACTTATTTTGCCTCCCGATGAACGGGCAATCTAAATCTAATTGAGCCGAAATTCAATTAGTTATGTTTCACGTTAAGTTATTTTTTTTATCCGAAGTAGAATAATACCATATATTTTAATGTAGATGAATGAATTACGAAAGCAAGGGTCTCCAGAAGCGAATGATGAGTTGTGGTCTTTGGCCAATGGACCTGATCCATTAATAAACACATATTCAGGTTGCATTTCAAATGGCGTCCGATTCCATAACATTGAATGTGACGACAGAAATACAAATCAGAATAGTGGGGTGGCCGTGGAAGGGGGTCATGAAGGCCAGACAATAGACTATTACGGTCGTTTAATCAAAGTATGGGAAATGACCTATTTGTTTGGTCATAGAGTTGTTTTGTTCTAGTGCGAATGGTTCAATTCCGGCAGTTATAGAACTTTCCCAGTAGATACACATTGCACAAGCATTGATGTAAGAAGTCGGTGGTATGTAGATGACCCATTTGTTTTTGCAAGTCAGGTCCAACAAGTATATTACATTGCAGATACGAAGTTGGGTGACAATTGGAAAGTTGTAGAGCGAATTCAACGCCGAGGAATCTGGAATGTTCCAGAGATGGATAGTTTGGAAACCAACAATCCTCTCAATGAAGTTTTCCAACAAGACACAACTACTGAGGTTCCACCGATTGACGTTGAAGGTTGAAGATCCCACCGTAACTTCTTTACGGAGAAACGACATTGAACCGAACTTATTAATGAGGATGTGGTTTTACATTCCGTTAACCAAGGAGGACAACATGAAGGTGTAGACAATGATATGTATGCTGATGAAGATGAAGACTGGGGTGATCTTGATGGTGAAAATGAAGAATGGGGTGATCTTGATAGTGAAGAAGAAGAAGAAGAAGAATTCATGTAGAACTCCAAGATGTGGGGTTGTTTGAAGCTGATTTAGGAAATGGCATTTTTGTATTCTAGTGGTGGGGTATGTTTGATGGTTGTAAAATTTCCTACATCTAATCAAGATTTACTTCTAAAATTTGTTTTAGCAATTGCGTTTCTCTCTTTCTAGAGTTATCTGTATCTATGCTTTGATTGAAGTTATGATTGAATTAGTTATGTGCAAAATGAGTACGATTATTCCTTTACATGGCCACATTTGACTGAATTTGAGAATTTCACAGATTGCATAATGGCTCCTGGATCATCAAGAAAGAGCAGTGCATCCTCCAACTCAACTGCCACATTGCATAGAACTGCAGCATTGCCAAATGATTCAGCAACTACAACACCTTCTCCGCAGATTGAGGCATCTACTCCCTTGAGTGCTTCATCTCCTTCTTCTAGCCGTAGGAGTGTTATAGGTAAATTCATAAGACCTGCTACATGCTCTTTTTCCTTAATTTCTTGCACCTTAATTTAGTTACTGGTTACAAGTGCAATGCAGATTAGTATGTTTCGGTATGCAGATTATTCTTTTCTTTATTTGACCCCTTGATCTTTAGTGAGAGAGTGTATATAGATGGCCAACTAAGCTAGCCCTAGTTGGTTGGTTTGAATCAATTCTTATTGGAGGAATGGAAGAGTACGAATCAGAAATGAGCTGGAATTTTGTTGACTGATGTGAATAATATCTTACTTGGTACTTATAAAGAAGAAAGAGAGGAGTTATTAGGTTGTCACGTGAGGGGTCCGATCTGCCTATTATTCAGCAAGATCATATCTATGCTGCAGCATTCATAAGCTGCCTGTATTTAATTTACATGTTTCTTGTTTCCATTTCATATCAATATTTGGCAATTTTCGTCTCATAATGGCAGCAATGCTGTTTAAGAAAACCAGTGTCTTGCTTTTCCTTTTCTAGATGTAGCCCGATCATGACACAGTTTTGTTGGTATATGGAAGGTCTGATCCTGAATGGCAAATTTCTATTTGCATACTGTTTACGCCTTTTTCTAGGTCAGATTTAATGATTGTTCAGTTTTATATCTTGTTTGCATCTTAAGTATGATCAACTTTGAGTTGAAGGTCATTCGCTACTGAATTTCATTTTCTGGTAACTGAACCATTTATTAGAAAGCACTAGCATGAGGAAATTCCTATGCAGCACCGACACAGACACATGACATGACATGGAAATTATAAAAATTGGACGACACGACACTTTGGGACAAGTTTTAGAGAGCATTATGCATGCTATTATATGAATAAAAAATTAAGGCTTCAATTGTAAATGTGTATCATAGATTCATATATGCGGTAAACCATATTTGTCATTGCATCATTTATAAAAGTACATCAAGAAATTTGTTTCCATAAACCATCATTAGTCACGCAAAAATTAAGAATTCTGTAAGTTTTAACTGCAACACTATTTCTGAAGTTTTAAGATCCTGGAGTGTCCAAGGGGTGTAGGGACATATGAATGTCTCTAAAAATCCTATTATTCCTTTCTTGCCATAGAAAATAGACTGTAGCAGCAAAAGCAAGCCTTCTTAGAGTGTTAGAGAAACCTTTCCCTTTGAAATTGGAACAAGACCAGTCCACTTTGAGACCAATTGTGTTGGGTGGAGGAGTATAAATCACGTGCACACTTTCTATGTATGAAACTCATAAAGAGATTTGAACAAAACACTCACGATTTTATTGATATTTCTCTTACTCCCACTACAAGAAATTGTGCTTTTGGTGTCAACCTATTTGCATCGGCAGAGATTGCTGTTGCAAAAGCCTATTTTATTGCGACAACAATAGATCCCGTCTCAAAAAATATGTATTTGTGTCAGCCATATCCCTGTTGCAAAAAACTGGTGGCAAATAGGTTATTTTTGCGACAGCAAAATAACCTCCGGACGTAAATACCTCTTTCAGCGCTAAAAAGAATTCCCAAACTGGCGGGGGCACGAAAAATTTCAATTTATTTCGTTTTGTGCAAGAAGCTGGATTGCCCCCAAACCCAAATAACGATTCCCCCCAAAACCCAAATCAACATTGCCCCCAAAACCCCAATCTCTCTCTCTCTCCCCTCATCCTCTGATGCCTTTTCCACCCAAATCCCTCTCTCATCTTCTGATGCCTTTTCCTTTTGCCTCAACTTTTTTGCTGCTGATCGAGATGTAAAGAAGTTAGCACATGTTGATCGAAGACTACAACCACCGCGATGAACCCGTTGAACACCATGGCGTTCCTACTGCTGATCGAGATATTTGCGGTGCTTCGGGACTCGTCCTCGAACTCAACGCTTCCTCTTCGAGACTGCTAAGGTAACTTGCTAGCTCAAAGTCCTCTTCTTCATCCAAGAATTAGGGCTTTTTAAAACTTATCCCCATTATCTTCTTCTTCTTCTTTTTTTTTTTTTGGGTGCAATTTTGGTCTAGTTTTTGTTTAATTTGTGGTATTTACGTTTAATCAGTCTCTCTGATGAGGAAGTCCCATTTGTGGATCGTAATTTTACGGAGAAGTGGAATTACCAGAAGGTCAAATATGAGAGTGATGTACGTATACCAAACCACTCGAAGGCACATGCTAAGCCAAGCCTCTTCATTTGGAGTCTGCTCGATTCACAATTACTTCCATTAAAAAATGAATTCGAGCCACAAGTGTATCCCTTCGAAGGAATAGGAACTTTGTATTTGAAGGCAGTAAATTACTACACATGAAGTCATAACTATAGTCTGTTGCAAGCTGCCATCAGAAGACCTATGATTTAGTTCTTTGTATCTCTGTGCACGACCATTAGAAAGTTTGAACGCTTTAAGTAGTTTGATCTTGTTGTCTATATCAATTATAAAATTGGGTTTTCAGAGCTTTGTACCATATAATCATAACACAAATCATCCCATTACAACTCCAAGAGGTCCCCACACCAGGCCAACTTGTATCAATGAAATGAGCTTCTCAGCTTTGTCAGTCTATAGTGTGATTGCTTAATGAGGACGAATCCTGTCGTTACCAATCTTGTTGCAAGGTTGTAATGGACACAAACTGGTTGGAAAATAAGCAATAATAATGAGAGCAATGACCAGTGGTTAGGGAGCTAAAAATGTAGTAATTGAAACTGTATAGTGTATTGCATTGAAGTTTGATGAAAGGCTAGCTGAAGTTTCAGTATATAGCAAAGTTCTTCCATTTGGTTCTCAATACGACTTTTGCTTTTATTAGGTTCGAGGCCTAAATATTGATTATTTGGGTAGTGATAACCAAAAAGGTTATTCCCTAAGTCTTTATATTTAGGATGGTAGGGCCTCGTCATCACCAATAAAGATGGGAGATTATTTTAGTGTGAAATATATCAAGATTAGAAAGCTATTGTTCGTGGAAGCAAGAGTGAGCAATTGAACAACTCTAATGAGTCCATTTGAAGTTTAAGGACTGGATGAGCATATCATAACACTCTCCACTTTTGAGTTGTGTGTTTCTTGGATGGGAAATGCTAACGGGTGCCATAGTGCACCCGTTAAGAGTACAAAAAAGTACAATTTAAAAGTACACATGTACTTTAAAATACATCTTTAAGTGTACTTTAACGTACAGGTGTACTTTTAAAGTGTACTTTTTTGTACAAGTGAGACCCACACAAAATGTACTTTTTGTACCCTTAACAGGTGCACTATGGCACCCGTTAGCATGACCCTTCTTAGATTGATTGTGTTCTCATTGGTCTATTTGGACTTGGACTGGCTTTCAATTGCTGCATTACTCTTTTGGGGTTCGAGCCAGACACGAGGTACTTGTTTCTTTTCCTTTATATGATTTGCATTTCAAGTTCAATCTTTGAACGTTGTAGTCCATATTTCAGTACATCTGTTCAAAAAAAGAATAGTTGATCTTTTAAGCATTGCCTTTGCTCTTAAATAAAGAGTTCCATAATATTGCCTCTTATCTAAGCAGGCAATATCATTAGAGTACTGATTGCCTGTGATTGTAAGTTCATCCCTGTGATTAGAGTACTGATTGTAAGTTCGTGAGTTCATCCCTGTGATTGTAAGTTCCGCTAAAAGGAAAAACGACGAGGAGTTCGTTAATCGTAGTAAAATTTTACGGAATCCAAATCGAAAGTACTAACACCGTTGTTGTTAATTTTTCTGTCATTTTGATTACTACTTTTGTTTTTCCAACATTTTTTTGAAAAGGGAGCGAGTCGAATTTGACTCAGAATCGGAAGTTTCGGCTGCAGAAGACGGAGATATATCAGGAGATTCTTGAAAAAATAAAGGTATACAAAAGGGAAGAGTTGAGTGAACAAGGATTCGAGGACGAGTTATGGAATCACTTCAATCGACTTCCTATTCGGTACACTCTATTGCCCTACCCTCTTTAATTTTTACTTTTTGCCATATACTTATAAATTTGTTGATTTTATAGTAGTATGCGTTGAGCGATTCTGCTATTCACCTTGTTCGCTCCCTGTTCACTGCGGTGAGAAGAACATAAAAATCTGAAATTTAATTTTCCCTCTCCTACATTCTTCTCGGCAAGTAAATAAAGGACCGTAGCTTCTTCTTTTTCTAAAGCATTGATTTTTGTTTATTGTACTGGTTTTTGCTTGTCATCTTTTCACTTCGTTGAACCGTTTATATGGCTCTTGGCATCAATTACCCACTACAATCTAGAACTAGAATCAGTAACTAAAGAAGGTAGGATATGGCATAGGTAGCTTCCGTATGAAAAACAAAAAGCAAGAGAGACGTAGCATTTCAAGGAAGGTAGATTGGCGACTCGGTTAACTTAGGTTAGAGGCCTAGTTGACAACCAGCTTGTTGATGGAGAGGAACTAGCTTCTAATAAATTCAAAGTTTGAAATGTTTTCTGGGAGATCTTCTATGAGTTGATTGTTCTTGTTAGACGGTTTGGCTTATGTTGCTATTTTACAGAATAGTTGCTATCCAATACGTTGGGTTTTCTCATATTATGAGAAAAGAAACAGGAGCAATACATTGGAACAGTTTTCTATTTGGTCTTCAGTAAATTATACTGTTGTCATCTTCGGCAATATTAGGTAAGCAGTTTGGCAATTGGCAGGGACTTAAATTTTCTCGTATCCAAAATTTGGGTTTTATTAGGCATGCTATGTACTTGTATACTCTAGTGATGGCTGATCCACTGATAGTCTGAGCTACTGTTGCAGCCGTGAAACAGATGTGAACATAGAGGGTCCAGAAGACGTTCTTAGGCACATGATGTTGCTGCAACGGCCATACGACTCTGCTACTAAATCTGCGTTTGAAGTCCGTATGGTGCAGGTAATCAGCAGCAAAGCTGTCATTTACCAATTAAAACAACTTTGTCTGCTTGGTTTGTTGCGGAAATTAACTTGGTGAATCGTTGATATTCCTGGTGCTTATGTGGATTCTTGTTAGGTGGGTGTTCAATCTTGATATGTTGTTGCATATGGAGATTAATAAAAGATGAAGTTTGTTACAGATTTCCTTTTGGGAAGTTGCCAAAGCTCTTTCATTTGGACTTCTTTTTCCCCCCTCGATGCTGGCAACCTTTTACGTCTTAATTGTATCTTATCTGATTGAAAGTTCGTGAGTTCATCCCTGTGATTGTAAGTTCCGCTAAATGCGACTTATATCATTAGAGTACTGATTGCCTCTTATCTAAGCAGGCCAATTGGTTAATGACGTCAATTACCATGGAGGATGACGTCAATTACCATGGAGGATAAGGCGATAGTAGAACCCATGCGACTTTGTACTGAGATTTTGAATGTTGTAGTGGAGCCTAGTGGAGCTACAGGCCTTGCTGTGGTTTTGTCTGATTTCAGAAACAATCTAGCTTGGAATGATTGCGGCCACGTAGAAATTGTAATTTCAGAGGGCAACGTTGACTTGGATTTTCCGTGAGATCCCTTCAAGAAATGAAAAGGTACACTAGTTCTTGGTACTCTTAGTCCTCCCATTTGGAAGGACTCCCTTGTAAGTGAATTTATTTTCTAGGCCACCACTAATCTTGGTGTACTCTGGAATTCATTGGCTGAATAAAATGTTTTTCTCTCGCTTAATGTAAATTCTCCCGGGGCAATAATATTACTCACTCAAATCTCATGCATTAATATCACACGAGGCCTATTGAGTAGTACTCCATAGAGATGCACATTGGTAGGAAATTAGACAACTGGTTATATCAGTGGTGCCTTAACCTGGACTAGCTAAATGTATATATATTTTTTAATGATTGGGCGAAATGTCGATTTTGAGAGGAGCGTGATATGGATAGCGTGCATCGTAACTCGTAAGGTGCTTCATCCATCAACCCAAACCTATTTGGTAGTGCTATTATTTTACTGATATGGGCTAAGCTGTGGGACTTGCACATTGATGCCCTTATGATTTTAATTTGATCATTGGTTTATATCATAGAAAATGGTAGAACAACTAAAATTGTGAGTGGGAGAACATAAAAGAGTTGATTTTTTTGTCAAGCATTTTAAAATTTTCTCGTTAAGGTTACTGAATTTTTTCTAGAAGTCAGGAAAAATATATGATGCATATCTCATTCTTCTATTCCTTTTCAGGTGCTTGCAGATTAAGATGGGCAACCATTGAGAAGATGGAATAGGGTCTACTTATGTTGCATTGTTTTGTTGCTTAACTAAAAGTACAACTTGTATTTGACTTTTTATGTCGAGTAAACATATATTCTGGGGCAATGAAGTATGAATTTTGTGGGATTGTATGAATGGATGAATGAGTTCAGTTTTTCTATGAAAGAATGGTTGGTTGATGAGGGATTTGTTAGTTGAGTTTCATTGACAATAACTTATTTGCGTTTTTAATTAATATTGATATTCGGAAAATTTGGGGTAAATAGCAACCTTTTTGCGACTTGGTATACCCGACCCAAAAAAAAAAAAAGGGAAAAATTGTAATTTTAGCTGTAATGTTTTGTGTCGGCATGTACCTGACACAAAAAGATAGTATTTGCGACAGCAATTGAGCCCGACACAAACATTTGCATTTTTTTGGTTTCTTTGGAGTCGGGAATAAGGCCGATGTAAAAAGTGGCTTTGGCCGTTGCAAATAGTTAGCGACGGGTGTTTGCCGACGCAAAAAACTTTTTGAGACCCCACCAAGGACGGCCCCCCCTTTGCCGTCGCAAAAAGGTTTTTGTGACTGCAAGATGAGCATTTGCGACAACCCTGGCTTGACGCAAAAAGCGTTTTTTCTAGTAGTGTCCACACTTGATATCAAACTAACAAATTACACGCCTATTTATAGGCTTAACAAGCAGAAAAAACAAATTCAAGATAAACTCATATTTAATGCGAATCACAATGTAATAACCCGAAATTTCGTAAATAAAAATTTCGATTTATTAATGCGGTTTTATTTTTAAATAAATATAGCTTATAATTTGGTTTGGTTAGATTAAACGAATTAGATTTAATCTGTTTAATTATACTTTTCGCGCCGTAAATAAATGCGTGCACACCGGGTATTTCATCACACTGCGTTCGGAAGCCGTACTAAATCCCCAACTCCTATTTTGTCTTATTAAAACTAGCCTTGATTTAGTGGGGAATTACTCATAACCTAAAACTAGTCTTTAATACCTAAATTTTTCTTTTGCAAAAGGTTGTTTGGACACTTGTGGGGAAGGTTTATGGCTGGTGATTATTTTTGGGGGAGGTGAACCTCATTGCTTCACTATAAATAGCTCACTCACCTTGCTTCATTTCACACCAAAACCTCCCAACTTCTCCACTTTGTGCTTTCTAGTGTTCTTGAGTGAGTTCTTGAGTGTTCTTCTTGAAACTCATCCTAAACCACCACACTCCACCACCCTCGACCACCCCTAGATCTTAGAAAGGTAGAATAAGTTAGCAAGAAAGCGTTCGAGCAAAGGTCGACTAGTCGTTACGCCGCCGGAATTCAACTAGCTTATCGGCTTCCGACTAATCATTGGAATTAAGGTAGATACTTTATCTTAACTTTAGATTAGTATTTACTAGTTCATATTAATGATGTTATTATTTTGCTTAAACATGCCTAAATATGATTAAACGTGATTATGTTGGTGATTAGTGATTTTATGAACAATTAGACTTTGAAAATCACACTTAGTCGTTACTATGCACGATTTAAAATTTACTATCAAAATGCACCGTTATAATGTTCGATGGACTTTTGGAAAACTAAATTACCCAGTTGTAATGCCCGAATAAAAATCGACTTTTCAAATTTACGCAGTTATAATGCCCGACCGATTTTCTGAATGAAAAGAGCTTTTCAAATGAAATGAGATTTTCCGGGATTATTGAATAAATATTCTTAATCTATTCAGACTAACAAATAGAATCTATGACTAGCATGTCTAGTCAGGCTTTTTCTTGGTTTAGCCCAAACCAAGTGGCGATTCGATGAACGAATCTTAAAACACGCCAAACGGATTCAACTACTAGAGTTTTCTAGTAGGGTACTTTCTTGGTTTAGCCAAACCAAGTGGCGATTCGACGTACGAATCTTAAAACACGCCAGCAAATCCAAGAACGAGAATAAATCCTTATGTTTTAATTCCCGGAAGAAAGAATTTTTTGTCGTTAAGTAACATGGTTTTTCGTAAGATGGTTTACGAGCGGAAGGTTCATCTTGAACGATCCTAAACGGAGGATTTTGTTTTATGAAATTATGGCATGTGCACGTTTTTTTTTCAAGACGATACGACACGACACGTTTTTCGAGAAAGTGATCGAATGTTTTTAAATGGAAGAGATAGAGATGAGAATGAAAATGTTGATGTGATGAAAGTTGAGATGTTGATGCTGTTGGAGTCCCGCCTCAGTTCCCCGGGATGAACTGGTGGTCAAAGCCCAACGGAACTATACGGTAGTGCTGTTTGAAGTTTCTCCTCAAATTCCGCGGGTGAATTTGACGGTTAGAACTTACTCGGTACAACACATAGCAAGCGGACCTCATAAACAAACTGGTGGGGATTCAGTGATATGGGTAGCCGGGACTATGTCGTGTGTGACGCGGAGTTAGCGGACCTCATACTGCAGGAGTCAGTTTATGGGTGGCCGACCCTTCGAACGGAAAGGTTGGTGACCGTTAGAACGGGGTTGTAGAACGGGCCAATAACTTTCGAGAGATGTAAGATGTTGACATAGGTTGATATTTGAAGAAGAATGCTGTTATGAGAAAATGATACGAGATACTGACACTACACTCTGGATTCTGAAATACTGATTTTATTAAAGCTGCACTCTGATTTGATTTGGTACTGATGCATTAACACGCATGAACTTACTGTTTTGATAAATGAATTTCAACTATTTACCTGCCAACTTTATTGTTCTAGAATTGCTAGTTTAAGCTTGGGGTAGGGTATATATTGAGCGTCGTCGCTTACGGTGTTGCCCTGGCATAATACCACGATGTTGCTTCACGACTCTGACGTATTATGCTAGATTATCACGATGACCAGGTGGACCTCTACGGAGAACACGGAGCCGGAGGAGCTGCCGAGATGGAGATCCACCAGGCGGAGAGATTTGCAGAGCCGTAGAACCCACCCGGTCTGCCTATTTGTAATCTGCGGAGGACAGATCATCTTTATGTATTTTTATTACTGTTTAAGACCGACTTTAAATTGTAATAATAATCCTTAACGCTTTTCCCAAAATGCGGGGCGTTACACACAAAATGAACCCACGTTTTTTGTTTGGGCTGCTGAGAACCCACTTGTTTCACTTGTTGATCAAGTTTAACATTTCATCATCCCCCCTTAAACTTGAGTATGGGGGTTTCTTCATTCCAAGCATTGTCTTCATTCTGATGAAGGCTTCATGCTTGAGGGGCTCCGTGAAAATATCAGCAGCCTGGTCATAGGTCCTGCAAGAAACTAGCTCCACTTCTTTTGCTTTCACATGCCCTCTGATGAAATGGTAGCATGTGTCGATATGCTTGCTTCTTTCATGATGCACCGGGTTCTTTGCTAGTGCGATTGCGGAGCAGTTGTCGACATAGATCTCTGTGGGTTTTTCTTGAGAAATTTCCAAATGATTCAGCATATTGCGGACCCATATAGCATGACAAACAGCTGAGCTGGCTGCTACATACTCAGCTTCACAAGACGATAGCGTTACTATCGCTTGTTTCTTCGATGACCGTGTGAAGGCTATATCTCCGAGAAAGAAAGTAAATCCTGTAGTACTCTTTCTTTCATTCAAGTCTCTTCCCCAATCACTATTTGAATAGCCGACAAGTTTGTAGTTTTCAGTGGTTGTATAGAACAGTCCATCATTGATTGTACCCTTGACATAGCGCAAAATCCGCTTGGCTGCATTCAGATGGGATTGGTCAGGTATCTCCATGTATCGGCTTATAAGACCAACGCCACATAGTATGTCTGGTCTTGTGCATGTCAGGTAGCGAAGGCTTCCTACCAGACTCTTGAAATATGTCGGATCAACATCACCGACATCGCTCTTTCTGAGTTCTACTTCACTTTCAACTGGAGTAGTCACTAGATTACTTTTCTCCATGCCAAAACGCTTGAGGATGTTTTTGGCGTATCCAGCTTGAGAAATGAAGATGTCGTCATCTCCCTGCATCACTTCGATTCCAAGGAAGTGTGCCATCAGTCCGATATTTGTCATCTCGAACTCTCGGACCATACTCTGTTTGAAAGAATCAACATAGGTGGATTGTTGCCTGTGAAAATCAAGTCATCAACATACAGGCATACATACAGTAAGTTTCTATCAGCTTCCTTCTTCATATAGAGTGCATGCTCGTAAGGGCACTTCTCGAATCCATTCTTTTGGAAGTATGCTTCGATCCTTGTATTCCATGCACTTGGCGCTTGTTTCAATCCATACAGCGCCTTCTTCAACTTGTACACTTTGTCATAGTGTCCTTCCTTCACATATCCAGGTGGTTGCTCGACATAGATTTCCTCCTCCAGAAATCCATTTAGAAACGCAATCTTGACGTCTAATTGGTAGATCTTCCATCTATGTTGAGCAGCTAATGAAATCATCATCCCGATTGTCTCCATCCTGGCAACAGGGGCAAAGACTTCGCCATAGTCTATGCCTTCCCTCTGTTTGTAGCCTTTAGCTACGAGTCTGGCCTTGTATCTCTGAACTTCTCCTTGAGCATTCTTCTTTGCCTTGTAGACCCATTTGACACCAATGGTTTTATAGCCTTCTGGAAGATTTGTCAGCTCCCAAGTTTTGTTCTTCTCTATGGACTGAATCTCTTCATCCATAGCCTTCCTCCATTTGTCTTCTTGGTTAGCCTCATTGAAGCTAACTAGATCACAAGTCATTTGCAGACAGAACATGGTGAAGTCTGCATCCAGTGGATCTATATTGTGATACAGATCATCAAGGCTTCGTGTTCCTCTAGGCCTCATGTCTGAAAACTCTTCTATAGCTGGTGAGGATGGTTCACCTATTTGTGGCAAGGGGAAACCACGAGATGGTGATGGCTACTCTTCTGATCTCCTAGGTACCACCCTGGTATGTACATGTTTTTCTTCTTCTTCGATAGTAAGCTCCCACTACAAGAAAAAAACACCAATGGTGACACACCTTTTGGATAGTTGTCACTAAATGTAACAAACAGTGACACATAATTACATGCCTGTCACCAAAATAGTGGGGGTCGTGCGCGCCAAATGGAGGCAATTTACGGTGACAGGAGTTTTGCTTTGGTGACAAGTTTTGTGTCACTGAATACCCAATTTTGGGTGACAAGGCTTTACTTGTCACCAAAAGGTCTAAATTTTGGCGCAAACATGTGCGGGAGAATTTGGGCGGGCTGTTTAAGATTTTGGGGTGTCACTGAAAGAGTTTGGGGTGTCACTGAAATATGAGAATACCAAAACTACGTCGTTTCATTTTGTTTACCACTTGTCACCAAAAATCCCAGACCTTAATACTCATCTGGTGTTGAGATTTTGGGATTGACACCCCAAAATCAGTGTTCGATTACTTTCTCTCTCTCTCTCTCTCAACGATCGAAGCTCTGAATCACCAGGAATTGATGTTGTGAATCTCAGGAACTGCCCATCTATCTTCACAATCGACGCTATGAATATCAGGAAGAGAGCCTCCATTGACTAATTTGCCCAAATCAGCGTTCTACTGAAAGGTATTGGATTCTCTCTTCGTCTCTTTGTGTGTTCTTCAAATTTTTCATCTACCCTTGGGATTTTTCAGACTTCAGTGTCGCGGGTAATTTTTCCCTCGCAGACTTCGAATAAAAAAAACCCTATCCCTTTATACCAGTATACCACAATCTGTGGCCATCTTTCTTTCAGTGTGATGTCGAACTCTCTCTCTCTCTCCAATATACTCGACATCCACCATTGTCGTGGGTTGTCATCTCTCTTAGTTGTTGCTCTCTTTCTCTCGGATCCTATTTGGCGCATAGTTATTGTCTATACAGTTTGGATTTGGAAATATGGAACTCGATACAGAAACCCTAGGTTGGATGGGAACCTCAAATTCCTATTGCAGTTAAAAAACGTAAAGCAATCGAAAATTTCCACTCTTGTACCAAAGGGGTTGAAGATCTAATACACTGATCACAGAAAAATAGAATATTTAGATATTTATTTTGATATCAGGTCCTGAAAAATTGGATTTGTTTGGGGACTATTCTTGCTAATTGGTAAGTGTTCGGTACTGTTAGAGTTAACTCTGATAAAATTGTCAACTATTATGTAACAGACTACTGGGTACTTTAAAAGGATACGTTACCAATCGAGCCTATCCAGAAGGTTCAATTTTCGAGGCTTACATTGTCAAAGAGTGTCTAACTTTTTGTTCAATGTATCTTGGTGGCATGGAGACAGTTTTTAATCGAGTTGAGCGAAATGTTGATGGTGGTGTCCGAGGTACGGGTTTAGCAGTCTTTAACCAAAATGTTCGTCCTTTTGGATTAAAAAAAAGGGCAAGTATTGTGATGGAAAAGGAAAAAGATATGGCTCATTGGTTTGTGCTCAACAATAGTGCTGAGATACGACACTATTTAGAGTACGTAAACATCAACTTTTTTCTATTCATAACTCATTTCTAGGATTCATGTCTAACCATTACTATTAATGACATGTTTATAAATAGGCAACACAAAAGTTAGTTAGAAAATGAAAGTGCATTTGACATCCCTAAGAGACAGCAAGAGGAATTTCCAAACTGGTTCAAAAACCATGTAAGATCCAAAAGAAACTCTTTTGATTTGTTAAGTTACGAGCATATATTGATACTAACATATTGCCATTTATTGTTTCTGTAGATAAATCAACTACGAGTACAAGGATCACTAGAAGCAACTGACGAATTGTGGTCCATAGCCAATGGTACTCTTGTGAATGTCAGTATCTATTCTGGTTGCATATCTAACGGTGCTCGATTTCATACTCGAGGCCGAGATGGTCGTCGTAAAAGTCAAAATAGTGGCGTGGTTGTGGAAGGAGAGCATGAGGTTAAAACCATAGACTACTACGGCTACTTGTGCAAAGTATTAGAGTTAAATTATATATTAGGACATCAAGTAGTTTTGTTTCAATGCGAATGGTATAATACTGGTAGTAGTAGAACAATTTGCAGCGATCCACACTTCACAAGCATTGATGTCAGAGGTAGATGGTTTAAAAATGACCCATTTGTTCACCCAAGTCAAGCCAAGCAGGTCTTCTATGTCAATGATACTAAATTAGGCGACAACTGGAAAGTGGCAGAACGAGTTCAACACCGAGCAATATGGGATACACCAGAGATGGATGATTTAGAGCCCAGTGTTGCCATGAATGATGCATTCCAACAAGATGAAACTACTGATTTTGTCCCCATTGCTGCTGAAGATCCCGTTGATGTTCAATTTACCAGGAGTGACATAGATCCCGAGATTATTCCAAGTAGTGTAGTCCTAGAGTTAGACAACGAAGAACTTCAGGACAGTACCGATGATGAAGAAGACGAATCAATGGGAGAGCCTAGCGAAGATGAGGAAAATGAGTTGCCTTGTGAATCTGATAGTGATATAGATCCTGACGTAGAACCTTGAACCAACTTTTGTTAACTCTGAACCTAGATCCAGCTTCTCGGTAAGTAACTTTTGTTTAGGAAAAATTAAATCTCTTGTTTTTAAGTAACTTTCTATATCCTTTTTTTATTTCAAAAAAATGCATATGTATTGTTTTAAAGTTGCATTGTTAGAAGCCCAATTTCCTTCTTGCTGGCAGTGTTTTTTCTTTTATTGCATATCTAATTGCTTGATTTTGTACCATTGGAAGCTAGAAACTATATTTATTAGTGTTGGAACTGAAACGTGATTGCTGAATCTGTGTGACAGTGCAGAAAACTGTTATTTGTTGCTGAAAATGCCATTTTAAGTCTAAAAATGTTGCTATAACTCCTATTTTGATGCAGAAACAGGTTTTCAGAGTGCTGAAATGAGTTTTGGGTTGTCAAAACTAAAATTATGCGGAAGCGTTCATTTTACTCCTAGAGGGGGGTGAATAGGAGTTTTGATAAAAATTACCAGTTTTTAAGAGAAAAATAACCAATTAAAAATTATTAAATAATTAACTAGTTAATTGTCTTTATTAATTCAAATTAACCAAACCACAAGCAATGCAGTGAAAATAAAATGGAGCAAGATACGCACGATTTACGTGGAAAAACTTAGGGTCCAAAATAAACCTAAGCCAAAACCACGGCCTAACACTACTGCTTTATTCTATTAATCAAAAAGAAGTATAGATTGCGAAATAGTAAAACCTTACCCCAAGCCTTTACCTATTCTCGCCAATCTCCGATGCTCCCAGAGCTTCTTCAAGATTCAATAGATGAACCACAGACTTGACGCCCGATCTCCGGATTCAACCGGCTCCGAATTAATCTCCAAAGATTCGGCCACAACAGTATACGGCACCACGAAACACAAACACCAAATGGACGAAAAATGTGATATGAAAAGTGCTCCTTAAAAGAACTAATGCACACACAAAAATAATATCAATCTTGCCTTGTTCCTCTCGTAAAACAAATGTGCATGAACAAAATAATGGACAGCCAATAAAACTCTCTTTGGTCTTTATTTTCTTGCTTTCTGCCCATGCAAACTTAGGAGACCAAAACTCTATTTTATAATACTTAAGAGAGAAAATTTTCATAAGGAATAAATGACACCATAACATAATGAGATATATTATTACTAATTTTCCAAGACAGAATCTTTCCAATCTATGGCACGTGAAGTCCAAATATGGACAAGTCAAATTTTCTCTTGCATGGAAGTTTTTTTTTTTTGCGCGGCAAAAGAGAATTTTATTAATCTTTGGAAACGGATTACAAAGATTAAAGGGAACCAAGCACAAAGGCATCACAACGCGAAAATGGCATCCCAACTAGGTTGGCATCCCATCCCACGACAATCATATGCCGGCAAGAACCCAAAAGGGAAATAACAAAAGTTGACAGGAAATCAACCGAAAGATACAAAGGAATATGCTCTAACTCTTGAAGCACAATGAAGCAAAACACCACCAACAGCTTGAAAGGATACCAGCAGCTTTGATCTCAAAAGAATGCCCCACATGATTATAAGCAGCAAGTTCTTATAAATTCCCAAGATTTGCAAGTGTTACCTGAAATAGACAAGTGTCAAAAGCCTTCTTACGAGAATCTTCATATCAGAACACCCCCCAATGCTTCCAGCAATTGCATAAAACCATAACAATATGCCAAAACCATGAACTTAGCATACGGCAGCAAGCCAGCAGCATCACCTAAAGAATTATATACTTAATGAACAATATCATTAGAAGTAACACCCATCGAATTTTCTACTTTATGAAAGACGACAAAAGCAACACCCAATAAGCATCCATTGATAGAACCAACAAAACAACTCCTCATGATTGATAGCAGCAGCAAAACAACTCCACATAGCAGCAACGCCCTATTCCATAAGAAACTCTAAATTCTTGAAACTTAACATGAAAACTCGTAGACCACAGAGCAGAGAGAGGCTCAACCCAAACACAAACTAGAAGCAACACATTACTACCACCAACAGCAGGGTATGGGACACAAGGAGCTCATTAGATGTAATGGGAAGCAACACCTAGATAGAGACTCAAGAGCCTGACCCAAAAATAGTTTATTGAACATTAGATCCCATAACGAGTCAGCCCCAAAACAAGATTCAACCAACCTAGAATAGAAAATACCCAGCCCAAGACTCGTATAAAAGATCAGATTCAAAACATACCCATCCACACTCACCCAGATCAGAGACAAAAAAGACAACCAATGAGAATTCAGAGTTGACACTTCGTTCTTTCAGCTTCCATTTCAGCTATTTTACTAATTACTTCAGCCTCATCCCCATCACAACCAATCCCCATAGAATTGTTAACTGCCCAAATGGCCTGAGCTTCGTTTAACAGAATTCTATTTCTATTAGCAATACCATCTGATGAGATAGAAGCAGACAGAGCAGCAGCTGCCACAGCTGACCTAAATACCACACATTTTTGCTTGCTTCTCCCACCCATATGTTTTTGTGAAGGGACCTTAGAAAAACCAAGAATATCATCAATTGTTTTCCTCTTCTTTTTCCCCTTGATTCCTTTGATAGCTGCCTTGACCGGAATGAGTTGGTTGGATTCAATTTGGTCTAAGGGTATACCATCATCATTAATCCCATCTTCGGTTTCTGCCACCACTTCAACATCTTCCACAACATTTTCCAACTCAGCATCAACACCAATCATTTGTGCAGCAATCTGATTCTCACCTGTGCTCATGCATACCTCACATGATTGACTCCTTAATTCTTCCGCTAGATGGTTGATGCCTTCCAAGTCATTTGATGTCTTAGCACCTTCTAAAGCCAAAGGATTACCTGTCATTGGTGCTATGGAATATTGATCCTCTTCCGCAGATGCATTGACAGCCTCTTCCAATGAACGATTATTGGCGACCATATCAATATCTCAATTCTTTTGCATTTCAAGATCATCCATATGACTATTTACATCTAATTTGCTGGCTTCTTTGTCATTCTTTCTTCTATCCATGATATCCTCTTCTTCAGATGCCTTTGAATTAGAGCTAGTAAATTGATTACTAGATGTCACAATTCTAAACGACTCCTCTTCCTCCATCCTAACCATATATTTCTTCCCACTTATATCAATCAGAATTTTACCTTCAATTTTCCTGAACTCCTCTGTGGCTATAAGAATTCTGCCTTTCTCAAATGAATTCTCTCTCAATGTGTTACCATCCACTTCAATAAAGTGTCCCCATTTGCTTCCAATTGCTCTAAATGTAGAAACAGTCCATGCATTGATAGGCATCCCAAAGCATGCGATCCATACAAATCTTTCATCTTTCGCTTGATCTCCATTCCACGGTTTCAGTTCTTCAAACCAAGCAGATAGCCATTTCTCCTTGATTACCACGTCTCTAACCTCTTCACTTGAGAATGTAATTATCAAGAATCTTCCACCAAATGGTTTTGTTTGAACCTTTTCTAGATTTTCATCTTTGAAAACCTTTTCCATTTCTTGAGCAGAGACTAACCTTCTCATTTTTCCAATTGCGCTTCGATATAACCAGCCGTTTCCTCTTGAATGCACTTGAATGCTATCAATTTTCTCTTGATCCTCTTGAGGACCTTTTGTTCCGAAGGTTTGTGCTTCAATATGCTTGAAATTCCTCTCCTCTCCTTGTTTACTTGTTTCTGCTAGCCCTTTCCTTCTCCATATTTCTTTTCCTCTTTTCCCCATAGCAATTCTTGGATTAAAGTTGTTTCTTTCATTTTCCTTCTGTTCAAATGCCACTGAATATGAATTATGTCGTTGCGTCTGAGTTCCATTGGCTTTCCTTTTAAAACCATGATCAAAGTTATGCTCCTCTGATTGTCCTTTCCAAGCCTATGTTGATTGATATCGTGGTTGTTGTCCTTTCCTATCAGAAATCTTGCAAATTTGACCACCAATTTATGATTCCAACACCATAAACCATTCGTCTTGGCTACGGCAATAGCTGCCTCTTTGCTGCAAACGAATCTGACAAAGCCAAAACTTTGCCCAGTTATCTTGCTCTTTTTATTGGGGATGAAGGTCTCTCTAATTCTTCCAAACTTTGAGAAAAGATTGTAGACCCAGATTTTACGAATGTCATTAGGTAGATTATCCACAAAAACGGTTGAAATACCCTGATTAAATCCTACCTTCCCTCCCGTCCACATCCTCAAGTAAACACACACAACCACAACCCAACAAACAACGACAGCCAGAAAATAGAAATAGGAGATAACAATCACAGAATAACGGTCCCAGCCGCCTATAAAAGAACAACAAATATGAACGGACCCAACCGTATATATATGTCAAGCAAAATCATCTCAGAAATCAAAGAGGGAATCGAAGTAGATACCAATAACAGAAAAATTTCCAGATTTGAAGCATAATAGCATCTGCCAAAAGGGACCAGATCATTACTCGAGGGCCGAGGGACGATCTTGAGCTCTTCGAAACCCTCATTGCCTATGGCTCCATTCTCTTCGAATCTTTCTCCATTGCTATTTTCCAAAAGTGACCAAGATGCCCTTGTCTAAAGATTGGATCTATTTCACTATAGGGAACTAGTAGCACATTCCGTAGATATTATTTTATGCTGCTGAATAGGTGTTATCATAACCTTAAATGGAACATTGACTCAATCAAAAAATATACCGTGAAATATGATGTAATGTCAAAATTTTAGTATTGAATTTTTTTGGAAAGACAAACATGCATATATATAAATGTAATCTCCGCATCTACGGTAAATGAATTTATGAAGAATCTTGAAAATAATATCCATGACGTGCAGTGCAATGCATTTACCTTGCAGCGGTCAATTAGGCGCAGATAATGGGAGGAGCATCAAGCGAGCAACTACCCCCTAAAAAAAAGATCTACCCATTACAATTTAAAATAAATATATGAATGATGGTTTTTGGACAACCCCGGAACTGCCAAAATATCTAACAACCTCCCCCTTTGGCATTTCCGGGACAAAAACCAACTGCACTAAAACAAATCACAAATTACAACTGAAGGAAACAAACACTAGCCTAAACTAGGTCTATCCAATGAAACTTGAGTTGATTTTCCAATACCTGCAAAGGCAGCTCAACAAAAACTATGCGACCAAGGATATGTTACGAAAAATAGAATGGGTCAGCATATAAATATCTCCCCAAAACAACAGTAGCACTTGAAACAATAGCACTTGAAAATTCTCCCCCTTTTTGTCACGGAAAAGCAAAGGAAGGGACGGTATCAGAGGGAGACACATGTAACTAGAAAGCATACGAGAGACTTATACGATATGCAAAAACAAGAATCACATAGGCAATAAGGCTATAAGAGAAATGCATCAAATAAAATTTAAAACCATATCCAAAAAATGTGAAACCATAATGACAGAAGATACACCCTCATTTTTTTTTATAAATAAAACAAAGAGGCATGGCAACATATAATCTGAAGAACAAGTATTCAAATTTGAGGCTCAGACAATAGGACAAAATTCAAGAGTGCATGAACAAATTTGTATTAAACCAATTCAATGAGAGAAGTCGAAGATAGAGTGTAACACACAAGATGAATCTATGACAAAGTGAGTGTGTGACACGTCATAAGATATTAAGATCACTATCCAAATTTTCATCAATTCTCATGTACCATTGGGCCGTCAAGCACTCTCCCCCTAATGAAGTCAAACTAAGCACCCATTGATACTAAATATGTCCCAAAAAAAAATATACATAAACTCCCCCTCAACTAAGGGTTTTTTTTTTTTTTTTGGTATTCTCTTTTACCCCACTGCCGTTTGACGCGAACCTCCGGACTGGATAGAGCCGAATGGATCCGGTTACTAGGCAAGTGGTCCAATACGAATGTCTTCACAAGATCTATCCACCTCTTTACGCGAACATGCGGACTGGATAGAGCCGAATGATCTGGTTACTCAGTGAACGTCTAGATAGACATTTTATCTCAACCACAACAATTGTATTTTCTTTTTCGTTTCCTCCTTTTTTTTTCTTTTTTTTTTTTGTTATTTTGTATAGCATGACATATAAAACTTTGTATCCAATTATGAGGCCAAAAAAGTCAATCGCCTAGGGTAAAGGCAAGACAAACCGAGGTGCATGAGAATCAACTTTCTTCTTTAAGAAATCTCTCTAACCCAGACGTGTAAAAGTGGCGATCATAGAGTCATAAAACATGCTACACCAATGTCCGAATGCATCTCATGAGTGGAGTGAATAAAAATGGTGCATGCATTCTCAAAGAAGTACATATGTATGAGTCTCATGAATGACTACTTATCCAAAAAATATATATATATGCTATGCTCTTTTTTTAATAATTTTTTTTTTTGTTTTTCATATATATAAATGTTTATGAAATTTTCATTTGGAGCAAAAATAAAAGCATCAACATGTAAGATCATGAACCTAAAACTCGCATTTACCAAAATAAATAAATGAATAAAATAAAAATGAAGGGTTTTTTTTTTTAAATAAATAACTGGAAAGACATGTTCACAAGTGTATATATAAAAGAAATAGCATACTAGGATGACAGGCAACACCAAACTTAATCAAATGACGTCAACTCTCTTCCAAATTTGTTTTGTTTTAGTGTTCGCACGTGAGAAGTGACCATGTGTGGTTAGTGTTTCAACAAATTTATCAGTCTCTCCATTATTTTTAGCCAAAGTTGACAAATTCTTAATTTCCTCGACGAGGTGAGAAGTTTGAATTGCCAACCGACCCAATTTCTTTTGAAAATTTTCATTCTTATTATTTTTGGGAGACTGTCGCACAACTTGAGGTCTCCCCACATTGGGTTGACCATACCGAACACTATTATTAACAAGGTATACAAACGAATTCCCCTTTGTTCTCTGATTGTCTTTTCTAAGTGCATAACAAAAAGGTCGAATATGACCTTGGACACCACAGTAGTGGCAAATCATAGGATTAAACTTTTGAACTTGATTACTTTTGGAAATCTTGTTAGTGATGGTTGGAGATTCAGTAGAAGGTTCAGGTTTATCGTTCATCATCTTATTTTTAGAAGTTTCAGATTTCACAAACTTGATTTCTCTCTTTGCAGACTCATTAGCCTTAGGTGTCAGGGAAGGTGGATCAACGAACCCTAAGCCGCTTCTATTTCTAAATGTACGTGTCATCTCGGCAATACGGGTTGCGCCACACTCATTACGCTTTATAGCTTCAGTGGCCTCCCTAAGGTCATGCTCTAATTCAAGAATCCTATCCTTAGACCCTTCAAGGGTTGTTAAGGCATCCACACGCTCTCTCTCTATTTTGGCAAACTTGTCTGCCAGATTAGAGTTATAGATTTTTAATTTTTCAAGCTCAATGTCCTTAGATTCGATGTCCTCGTTAAGTTTGTTCCTCTCACCACTAACTCTTTCGATGACACTCATGAGTTCCTTCTTTTTCTTTTCTAATTTGACAGCCTTTTTAAACAATTGATCATAGGCCTCATGAATAGAATCTATATCATCTTCACTATTTTCACAATCTTCGTCAGTCGAAACATATTTACTATCATCGCTAATGGTTGTAGAAAGATCAACTGTTTTAGGGGATGTGGGAGAGTTAATGTTGGCAACAAGCACAGAATATCTAGAGGGTTCAAAACCCCCATCACTACCTTCATCACTATCATCATCCCACGAAGCCTTATACCCTTTGGCCTCTTTCGTTTTACGAGTGTTTGCACACTCTGCCTGAACATGCCCAAAACCGTGACACTCGTGGCATTGTATACCATGGGGTTTCTTGGATTTATCAATATAATACTTCTTTTCATTATCTCCATAATTAAAATTCTTACCCCTACTAGTTGAAGACGGAAAATTTCCAGATTTACGAAATTTGACAAATTTTCTGAATTTTTTAGCAAAAAAAACAAGTTCTTCTTCATCAAAGTCATCATCACTTTCTTGTGTCATAGAGGATTCTTCTTTAGAAGATTTAAAAGCAATGCTTTTATTAGGCTCAACTGTAGGTTTCTTCAAAAGGTGATTCAATTCAAACGTTTGAAGTTTACCTACAAGTTTCTCAAAAAGAATATCATCAACTTTATCATTTTCTTCGATAGCGACTACCTTAGTCCTAAACCTCTCAGGAAGAGACCTAAGCACTTTTCGACAAACTTTAAGATTTGGGATTGGTTCTCCTAGAGCATGGAAGGAATTAACAATGTCACTCAATTTAGTGATAAAATTATCAAAATTTTCGTCTTCTTGCATTCTCAAATCCTCAAAATTTTCGTCAACTTTATCATTTTCTTTCTTGTGTCGTAAGCATTTGGAGTTTCGAAGTTTTAATAGTTTTAGTGCCCTCGTGGGTGACTTGGAGAATATCCCAAGCCTCTTTCGCAGTGGTGCATGCAGAAATACGACTAAACTCAGTTTTACTTAAAGCACCATAGATGGCTCCTAAGGCCTTGGAGTTTGCCTCAAAACTCTCATTATCAGCAGAAATCCACTCAGTGTCCTCCTTCAGCCTCATTTTTTTAGTTGTAGAATCTTCTATGGTTGGGGCCTCATAGCCATACCTAACAGATCTCCAAACCCTAACTCCAAGGGAACTCAAATGTGTGGTCATACGGGCCTTCCAATACGGATAATCGTTACCGTCGAAAAAGGGTGGCCTCGAGTTTGAGGCTCCCTCTCGTGGTGCATTCATGTCCATTTATAACCAGGATTAAACTCAGGTGGTTAAACCTAAACAGAGCAACCAAGCTCTGATACCAATTAAAATTATGCGGAAGCGTTCATTTTACTCCTAGAGGGGGGTGAATAGGAGTTTTGATAAAAATTACCAGTTTTTAAGAGAAAAATAACCAATTAAAAATTATTAAATAATTAACTGGTTAATTGTCTTTATTAATTCAAATTAACCAAACCACAAGCAATGCAGTGAAAATAAAATGGAGACAAGATACGCACGATTTACGTGGAAAAACTTAGGGTCCTAAATAAACCTAAGCCAAAACCACGGCCTAACACTACTGTTTTATTCTATTAATAAAAAAGAAGTATAGATTGCGAAATAGTAAAACCTTACCCCAAGCCTTTACCTATTCTCGCCAATCTCCGATGCTCCCAGAGCTTCTTCAAGATTCAATAGATGAACCACAAACTTGACGCCCGATCTCCAGATTCAACCGGCTCCGAATCAATCTCCAAAAGATTCGGCCACAACAGTATACGGCACCAAGAAACACAAACACCAAATGGACGAAAAATGTGATATGAAAAGTGCTCCTTAAAAGAACTAATGCACACACAAAAATAATATCAATCTTGCCTTGTTCCTCTCGTAAAACAAATGTGCATGAACAAAATAATGGACAGCCAATAAAACTCTCTTTGGTCTTTATTTTCTTGCTTTCTGCCCGTGCAAACTTAGGAGACCAAAACTCTATTTTATAATACTTAAGAGAGAAAATTTTCATAAGGAATAAATGACACCATAACATAATGAGATATATTATTACTAATTTTCCAAGACAGAATCTTTCCAATCTATGGCACGTGAAGTCCAAATATGGACAAGTCAAATTTTCTCTTGCATGGAAGTTTGAGTTTCCTGAGAAGAAAATGAGCTATTTTCCAAAAGTGACCAAGATTCCCTTGTCTAAAGATTGGATCTATTTCACTATAGGGAACTAGTAGCACATTCCGTAGATATTATTTTATGCTGCTGAATAGGTGTTATCATTACCTTAAATGGAACATTGACTCAATCAAAAAATATACCGTGAAATATGATGTAATGTCAAAATTTTAGTATTGAATTTTTTTGGAAAGACAAACATGCATATATATAAATGTAATCTCCGCATCTACGGTAAATGAATTTATGAAGAATCTTGAAAATAATATCCATGACGTGCAGTGCAATGCATTTACCTTGCAGCGGTCAATTAGGTGCAGATAATGGGAGGAGCATCAAGCGAGCAACTACCCCCTAAAAAAAAGATCTACCCATTACAATTTAAAATAAAAATATGAATGATGGTTTTTGGACAACCCCGGAAGTGCCAAAATATCTAACAAAAACTATTAGTTGGTTGCTGGAAATCAATTTGAATGCTGAAACTGCATTGTTAAGTGATGAAACTACACTGTTAAGTGCTGAAACTGTGCTTTATATGTGCTGGAAATGATTTTACGTTGATGAAAATATGATCTTTGCTGCTCAAATAGGAGTTTATAGTAGCTAGAAGTAAAAGACAATGTTGAATTTGATTGAATTGGTTGTTTTGCATTGAAATTTGTCAAGGGAAGTCGGGCCTTTGTTTATCTTTATGTGCTTAGTGCTTTACAATGTAAACCATAAAAGCTCTGTTGGATATTTTCTGGGCTGAATTTTTTCCTTCACTTATGTAGCAGGTGAAGTAATAAAGGTGGGATCTGAAGTCATGAATTTTAAAGTTGGTGCGAAGTTGTATTTGTGCTTAAGGTTAAGGTAAGGCTCACACTTTTCCCAATGTTTGTTATGTTCAATTTCTGGTGTTGGCCAATTGGTCCTAAGCAGTAAAACCTTAGTCAATGAGCAACCAACAGTAGTAGTAGTAACATGTGAACTGATGATTCTAGGAGCAGAAAAACCTTGGAAAGACGATTCTAGGTGCAGAAAATGTGAACTGATTGCTGAAACTGTGTGTTTTGGTGCAAAAACACTGTTTTAATTTGCTGAAAAGTGGCTTTAAGTGCTAAAATCGCATTGCTAGGCGCCCAATTATAATTATTGGCTGTTTTTTTGTTATAATTGTTGGCTTCGAAATCTTGTCACTTGCGGTGTTAGACTAATCATCTGATTGCTCCCTTTAATCAGTTTGTGTGAAGCTATAATTAGTTTAATGGTTAACTTTTTTTTTTGGACAGTTGCACGGTAATTTTGCTTAATTTTGCCTGGAGTCTTGAGACAATACAACATAAATGTCTTTTGCACTATCTTATGTTGTAGCTTGTAGGTTTTTTTTTTTTTCGTTTTAATAGGCAGCTTGTAGGCTTGGAAAATCACCATAGCTATTTCCAGCTGTGGTCCTCCCCACAGTAAGTAACCTGGTAATTATTTTACTTCAAACAGAATGATTTTCTCCTTCATTATGGGTTAATTGGAGGTTGTTTGTCAACGTGTGTCTTTTCAATTTGATGAAAAAAAATGAAAATACTAAAACAAAGGTGTAACTTAATGGGAATTGGTATTTCACAGAAATGGCCAGGCAATTCTTTGGAGTATATATAAGTTGGGTAGTCTGGTCATGTCAACTTCTTTTTGGTCTATGTTAATCACTATAATATTTCCATTAATTTTGAGTTTTGATAACATTTTAAATAATTGCATTTTTTTTGGGCGATTTTGTACAGGTAAGTAACGAGATGGAGTTACTTTTTGGCAGTTAACGAAGATGGAGTTGAAGGCATTTTGGTAGTTAACCGGCATGTTTTGAGTTCTTTTTGTCATTCGACACCATCTATGGCTATTTTGTAGTTTCTCTAATACTAGTAAATTTGAAGTTTTATAACTGTTGGAGGATGTATGTATTATGAAGTTGGATGATAAATGTTGACTTGTTGGATATTCGGTTTGTATGATAATTTGCTTCTTCGATGTTTTATTTTTGCTTTCAGCTGGATTATAAGATATATGTATTTAAAAATGTGTGCGCAGGTGGAAAATGAAAATATTTTGGATGACACAATTATGTTGAGTGTTGTGACACTAAAATTCTATTTTCTGTGACACAAAAAGGTTGTCACCCTTGTGTGCCCACCTGGAAAGCTTATCGGTGACACCCGTTTAGTTGTCATTGTAGATAAATTTTGGTGAGAAACTTTGTCACAGAAAATCTCTTTTCTATGACACCATTTGCTATCACCATTGCATTCAGTGACAACCCATGTCACAGAAAATCTCTTTTTGGTGACACGAAATTCTTGTCACTGCTGTCATCATTCCGTGACAAATACACCTTTTTGTCACGCTTGACTTTTAGTGTCATGCATACAGGGACACCACGTTCCTCTGTCACCAAAGATAATCAGTGACAAAAATTGGACATTTGGTGACAAATTTTCATGTCACCAAACATGCCTTTTCTTGTAGTGTCCATATTTCTGGTAGCTTCTGCCTTATCCCAATTCCAGGATTCATTTTCCTTGAAAATGACATCTCTGCTGTATATCACCTTCTAAGTGATGAGATTGTATAGCTTGTATCCCATAGTCCAGTCACCGTATCCAATAAGGATACACTTCACTCCTTTGTCTTCAAGTTTAGTTCTGTTTGTCTCTGGAACTTTTGCGTAGGCAATACAACCAAACACTCTAAGATGGGCCACACCTGGCTTGTAAGTGGTCCATGCTTCTTGTGGTGCCTTTGACTTCAGACTCCTCGTAGGACATCTGTTGAGTAGATAGACCGCACATTGAACTGCTTCAGCCCAAAATCTCTTGGGCACATCTTTATCCTTCAGCATGCTTCTCGCCATGTTGAGGATGGTGCGATTCTTCCTTTCAGATACACCATTTAGCTAAGGAGTGTAGGCTGGTGTACACTAGTGTTTGATTCCTTGCTATCTAAGGAATCCATCGAACTGATCTCCAGTGTATTCTCCTCCTTGGTCTGACCGCAACATTTTGATGTAGTAACCACTTTCTTTCTCCACAAGAGCTTTGAAGTTCCTGAACTTCTCGAATACTTCTGACTTCGGTTTGAGAAAGTATACCCATGTCTTCCTGCTATAGTCATTGATGAACGTGAGGAAGTATCTATTCTGTCCATTTGAGATTGGCTTCAACGGACCACACACATCTGTGTGTACTAGCTCGAGCGGCATGCTTGCTCTCCAATCAAC
This sequence comes from Vaccinium darrowii, assembly GCA_020921065.1. Classification (NCBI taxonomy): domain Eukaryota; kingdom Viridiplantae; phylum Streptophyta; class Magnoliopsida; order Ericales; family Ericaceae; genus Vaccinium; species Vaccinium darrowii. The sequence continues at coordinate 37,654,587 of CM037152.1, read as the reverse complement.
TTGCTTTATCCAAAATTGTTCCTGTGTTGTTTGCCAAGAACACAATTTTCGCATACTTTATTCGGATGTTGGATATGAGGTAGGCCTTTGACCATCTTCTTATTTGCCAACAGTTTCAAACTTTCAAAGTTGAGGTGCCCATATCTGAGATGCCATATCCAGTCTTTGTCGTAGATAATGGCATTGAGGCACTTTGGCGTGTCATGAAGAACAGTTAGCAAAAACATCCTGTTCTTTCCCATCTTTACTCGAGTAACCAGCTTCCCTCGAGCATCTGTGATTGACAGCTGCATATCCTTCAGGCTAATTTGATAGCCTTTCTCCAGGAGTTGCCCAAGACTAAGTATATTAGTCTTCATGTCTGGAACATAGTAGACATTGGAGATGAATGCATGATCTCCATTCTTTCATTTGATCACAATATTTCCTTTCCCTTGAACTGGGACTTTGGAGAGGTCACCAAAAGAGATATCTCCCTGAACCTTTTCATCAAGTTCAGTAAAAAGCTGCCTTCAGCCAGTCATATGATTACTGGCTCCAGAATCAAGAAACCATGTACCTTGATCCTATTCGGTGGAACTGTGTGCCTTGAGACTCATTGAATCTCCTCATGCTGGCTCCTTGTCTGCATAGTTGGCAGTTTTGCCAACCTGATTTGATGCTGGCCTTCCTCTACATTTTTTGTAGTAGTGGCCATACTTCTGACAGTTGTAACATTGAACGTTATTTTTGTCAATGTTCGGTCGGTTGTTGTAACCACCTCTTTTTCCTTGACCTCCTCCTCTGTTGCTTTGCTGTCCACGACCACCTCCTTTTGGAGCATGGGTTTGATTTCCTCCTTTGAAAAATCCTTTGCCTCCTTTACCTCTGAAATTTGAACTTCCAAAGCCTCTTCCATGAGAACCATAGCCTCGTCCTCTCTGATATGTCCCCCCTTGCTCGTGCCTGTCTTCGTTGAGGGACAACTTCGTCTGTAGAGCTTGCTCCATGGCTGTATCATCATCTCTGTGCAACTTCTGTTCGTGGGCCTGTAGCGAGCCCACAAGTTCTTCGATAGACATGGTTGTTACGTCTTTAAGTTCTTCCAGCGTAACAACAATAAAGTTGAATCTTGTATCCAACCCCGCTTGAACTAAATTGGCCCGACCCCTTTGATGTGGAATTATTTCCTCCACAGACTTTGAGAGTCACGGTAGTTGGGAGAGTAATTTGAGGGCCCACATGCCTTTAATACTTCTCTGCACCTTGGCTAACTTTTATTACTTCAAAGAGAATACTTCACTGTCCCAAGCAAAGTGATTAAATTGTATTTTTTTTTTTTTGGTAGCCTTTAATGAAGGCAAGTCTGGAAGATAAGAGTAGGAAAAACTCTTATTGCTTCCAACGATGAAAACAATGTCACCGCAAAAGCTTCGAGTTGGGTACGGTAGCGTAAGCTAACCCGTTTGGTGTCTGATGAGACGGCTTGGGCTTCGGCTTGGTAACTCCGACCGCGTCACCGGAGATGAGAAAAAAAAGCAGCCGACAGTGTGTACGAGCAGTGGCCCAAATTTATATCAGACGGGATTGCGGATTCACCTCCAGCGGATGGTTTCAACCAAGCCAACAATTTCAGAAAATTCAAACTTTGAAATAAAAAATGTGAGTTTTGATCCGCTCTGTTTTTTTCTGGTTGAAACACAGAGAGAAGTTGTGCAGTGACTTCTCTTTCTTTTTTTCACCAATTCGGACTATTTTCGAACCGATTGGCTCTGATACCAATTTGTTGGGTGGAGGAGTATAGATCACACACTTTCTATGTATGAAACTTACAAAGAGATTTGAACAAAACACTCACGATTTTATTGATATTTCTCTTACTCCACACTTGATATCAAAATAACAAATTACACGCCTATTTATAGGCTTAACAAGCAGAGAAAACAAATACAAGATAAACTCATATTTAATGCGAATCACAAAATGAATTACGGAAGCATAAAAAGTCTTCGCCTGATATTTCAATAGTAACCCACATTTTTTGTTTGGCTGCTGAGAACCCACTTGTTTCACTTGTTGATCAAGTTTAACTTTTCATCAAATTGGACCACTTGGGATGCAGGTCAGATTAGCAATAGCGGCCCACACTGGATTGGAAATGGAACACTCAATGAAGAGATGATCTAGGGGTTCAGCCAGCTGTTTACACAGAGGGGACATAGGACTATAAAGAACCACCAACCATGAAGATTGTCTTCGTCTCTTAAACTTCTTCTAACATCATTCCACAGAATAAAACTAGGTCTACGAATATTTGTACAGGAAAAAAATATTTTACGCCAAGTGATTAGAAAATAGAGAGTTCTAAGGGCATTCCAAGCATTACAAGCTTCGTATTAACAGGATAAGGCACCCTCCCTTATGACTAAATCAGAGGCATTGGGATTAGGCAGGAAGCCAGTGTCAGGAAGAGAGAGGATGTCCAAACATCATTGGGGATTATAGAAGACTTTAGCTGCCCTTGGAATACCAAAAACCATCATAAACCGATGACTGAAAGTCTGACTATTTCCCTTGTAGAGCACCCTTGTCTTTCATTAATGTGTCTCCCCATATAGAATCACTCCTAAATGAATGGTCCTTGAGCAATTTACAAAAATTGGCATGCAGATTAGAATTAATGTCAGTCCTCAATTCTGTCAAAACCCTTCCATTCCCCAAAATGATGGGTGCAAATCCAGATTATGAACTCTACATCACCTAGTGCCACTTTCTTGATCATACTAAAAGATGTAGATTTGAAAACCATGCTGCCTCCCATGTTGGGAAGTATAGTGAATCCAAATAAAGCTTGAACCTGGTTTGTTTAGCTTTCAAGACAATGTCGTTTACTTGAGATGCCTGTAGGTTTAATTTGGACCGTCAAACACAACTGCTATGTGTAATTTGTTGCCGCTACAACATAAAGCGTTAGCATTACAGACCTGAAAATCCATGTTCTCGGGAAAAGGATGGGCTTTGTCTAGAATTCTTGGCCAACTTTGCTTGTATGAGCTTGTCCAAGATGGGCTAATAAGGCTTAAAAAAAAAAAGGAAACTAGACACATTAATATGTATAGGAAACCTAACAACAATAAGAAACGTAATACTGCAAGGAATCAAATCAACTTAAAAACCATCATCAATGGAAACCTAACACAAATGTTGGACCTCTACCATAAGCATCACCTTGTCACAAATAAAAAAAAAAACAACAATGCAGTTCCTAACCTATTTGATGTGACTAAAACTTTTGTAAGTTCATGAAATTGTTTTCTTCTGAAATGCTCTTTCACTTTGAGTACTTGTGGTTTTTCCGAAGTTTATTTTGTACAGATTTCAATGTTGGGTTTGGTCCCTTAATACTTATAGTTTGAAGGCAACTTTTTGTAAGGTAGAGAGAGAGAGAACTGGGTTTGTTTAAGGGGAGAGAGAGAGTGAGAGAGAGAGAGAGAGAGAGAGCTGGGCTTGTTTTCGGAGGGGAGAGAGAGAATATTTATAACCAACCTATTTGAAGGGATCTTTTTCTAGTAGTCAATGATTTTATTTGGGTAGATATACCTACATCCCCAAAGTATGTGCTTTATGGCGCTTTGGTTAGCAATTTTCTCGTGGAAAAAATACTTCAAAGAATGCTAATTTTTGTTTCTGTTTTCCTACATATCTTATTTGAAAGATCTTTTCTTTCATCCAATGTTATTTAACATTTCTAGCACGTTTCTTTGTTGTTATAGTAGAAATGATCTCGTATAATCTTATGCATATTCCTTTCCTTTGCTGTCTTTTGGCTGTCATATTGTTCTTTTATAGGTGCACCTTCAATAAGTTGGCGGCGACGAGGCCCTACACTTGGAAAAAGAGTTAGAAGGGAGATTGCTTCCCGTAATGGGGAGAGGTTGTCAGTTTATGTGCTAACATCAATGAGGACTTTCGGTGGTAAGAATGCAACCAAGCTATCAAATGAAATTGGGTCTCAAATTAGGAGGATGTAAGGACCCATGAAATCACTTTTTGGAGAAGTTTCGTTTTGGCCGATAAAAAGTCCCGGTAATTGTTCCTTGGATTTTTCTAATAACAACGGTATAATTGGAAGTTATTTTTGAGTAAGGCAAAGTCATCTTTCGCCCATTTTCTTCAGAGAAAAATGTGCTGTTTTTCGGTTTTGTACTAAAAGTGGGGGGATGAGATTTTGATGTGATCTGAATTTCAAAATTCTGGAAATGCCATTGTTTCCAAATGGGGGGTACTTTCTTATTTTCATAAATAAATTAAAGTAAAGAAAACTCAAGATTATAGTCTTTACTTAAGTTTGGTTTGGTTTATGAAAATAAGTGTTATTCTGGAATATGTCTTGTTGGCACAATGTGTAATGACCCATAATTTTTATAATTTTTCGGAAATAAAGTTGGGGAAATGTGAGGAATAAATTGAAATGTTTAAGTGATAGATTAAAGAGTGTATTTGATTAGTTGGGGCCTTGGTGCATTACACAAGTCAATACAAGGACTATGGGTGCAATTTTTAAAGTATGTGTATATGTGGTGTGAGAGAGGAGTGAGAAAATCACTTCTCATCCTCCCCCAAATTGGCTGACCACCCTCTCTCTCTCTCTACCCCCCCCCCCCCCCCCCCCCCCATTGTTCTTCATTTTTTCTCCCAAATTCTCCCAAAAACTCAACAAACCCACTCAATCCTTGCACATATTCTTCAACTCTCAACCATTGGAGCTTGGGATTTGACCTTGGAGGAGCTCAATTTGGTGATTTCTAGAGATTTGAAGTTAGGGTTTTGATCTCACTTGGATTGCAAGCCTTCCTTCACTTGAGGTAGGGAAGTTTCCAACTCTTCTAAGTGTAAATGTGGTATATGTATGTGTTTAGTCAATTGATTGCTTGGGTTTCCATTATCTTGTTGATTTTCATGAGAATAAACCATCTCCACTTGTATCTTGGTGATATGTGGTGTTGTAATGTTGTTTGAATCCTTCTTGCATCTTAATATGTTAATTTGGAACCAAGAAAATGCCCCAAAGAAGCCCCATTGATCATTTCATTGCTGGAAATTTTCGGATCTACTACTGTCCTATGGATAGGACTCCACGTCCTATCCATAGGAGCGTGTCTGTTTCTGTCTTGGCCAATCTGATGCCCCTCCTATCCATAGAACATTTTCTCCTATCCATAGGAGCCTCTGACGCCCTATCCATAGGACTTTTCTCCTATCCATAGGACCCTTTGTGGTTCCAAAGGTGGCCAATCTGATCCCAGTCCTATCCATAGGACCTGACCTCCTATCCATAGGACCCCTTTAGTTCATGAAAAAGAGTTTGGACATTATTTCACTTATCAAGTCTTGTTCGTTCAAAGTTATTGGTTGTATAATGTTATTCGGAAGGGTCATGGAGACTACCTTTGACACTCGGGTTGAAATTTCCTTATTGGCACGTTCGGGTAATATGAAACACTATGTTGGCGTGAAACTAACACTTGAAACTAAGGTGATGGGACATGTGGATATTGAAATGATATTACCGAGCATGAAGTGAAGTACTAATGTGATATTAATGGCACGGGACCCGAGAGGGTATGCCCGGAATGGCACGGGGCCGATATGGCATGCCCTGAAAATGATCTAATGTTTGGAAAGGAAATGAGATGGATATGGATATTGTGTGAAATATATGAGACGTGTTGTGTGTGCGTCAGGCACTAGTTGGGCACGAATGACGGGGGTAAATTAAATCTAATCGATTACGTGCTTTCTTTCAAATCATTTGATTATTCGAACTCCCATTTAACACTTATTACATGACTTATGCTATCTTGTCTATCACCCACGTATATTTTATTTCATTTAGAATTGTTAGACATTTCTCTACTGGGCTAGTGAGCTCATCCTTACAAATTTCAGGTACCCATCAAGGTGCATGATCATGGAGTGCTTGGAATGCGTGCATGCATTATTTTGAAAGCTTATGGAAGAGTTATATCATCATCTTAGAAGTAGGATATTTTTTTTTTACCAAGATGATTTTGTAACTTGATCAAGTCTTCTCTTTTGACAATGGGTTGTAAATTTACTTAAAACTTATGTACTTGTATATTTGGGGTTCGGGTACCCATAGACATCTATGTATCATGTTGTTGACTTTGACTATTTTACTTGAAATTTAACGTAACCCGTGGACTTGTTGACCGTCCACGTGGATTTTCTTAATGATTAACCTTTTATGTTTTGAGGGTGTGACAACTTGGTATTGGAGCTTCAGGCTTGAACACCTAGGAACCGTGGGGAGACTCGAAGTCTCGGGGTTTAAAACCATTGCATAAAACTTTTACTAAGTCATGTTTTCTCATACATTGTGTGTGTGCTTGTGTGACATTCATGAACATGGAGCATCAGGTAGCATCTTGATAGTGTAAATTACCATCTACTGGAGTTGTGTACCCGTGTTGGGAAGCTTTAGAGGGTTGGACCTCGTATGAGATTGTGTTGATCTTGATGATGAATCTTTCTTTCTTATATTCTTATTAGAGAGATGGCACCAAAGAGAAAAGCTGCTCGTGCTAGTGGTGCTATGGGGGGACGAACCACTAGGCGTGGTCGGGGCGGTAGGGTGCAAGATGAGGGTAGTATTCATGATGAAAGGGTGGAGAATGAGGTGACTCAACCGGGGGAAACCAAAAATCGGGATGAGCGACAAACGAAAGCTAGGAATGATAGGCGTGAATAAGAAGTCAATCAAACCGGCCAACTAGCGGCCGAAATCGTGGCTGCCCTTGCGGCCCAAAATCTATTGAAAACACCATCTACGGGTCCGGACGCTAGGGAGAGTATGAAAGATTTCCGTCGTATGGATGAACCAACATTTGATGGGGACACTAGTGACCCACTTAGGCCTAACCATTGGCTTGCCGATATCCGTAAGCTTTTCACCGCACTTGGAATTAACGACGACACAACTCGGGTAAATCTTGTGGCTTGTCAATTAACTAAGGACGCGAATGAGTGGTGGGACTCGGTCTTGGAACTTCGGAAGGATACACGAAGATTGAATAGGTTGGCACGGGGTGTAGAGGAACCGGACATTGAAAACATGACGTGGGTCGAGTTTGAGGCAATCTTTGAGGCTCAATACTTTCCGGAATCGCTCAAGGACCAATTTAAGGACCAATTTGAGAACTTGAAGAAAGGGGACATGCATATTTTGGAGTACTCCATGAAATTCCAGCAACTATCTCGTTTTGCGCTGGAATTGGTTAGCACCGAAGAGGGAAAGTGTAAGAGATTCCTGAAGGGGTTGGAGGATCCACTTAGGAGCCTAGTGATCGCATCGCGTTGCAAGACTAGAAACGGCTAGGACGCTTGAGGTTTCGAGTGGAGCATTGAGTGGGGCGAAGAAAGAAATAGGTAGGCTGACACAAACCACCGTTAGCACACCGTCGGGCCATTATGGGGGGCAAGGGCATAAGAGGTCTCGAGATCAATTCCAAGCTTCGAATAGCCAATCGGGTTTTCGGATGCCTTCTTCTTCGGGTTCCCAGGGTGGTTCGGCTCGACCACCGTTGGTGTGCCACGACTGTAACCGCACCGGTCATGTACGCGCTTCTTGTCCTTTTTTACCGGGTCCTCGTTCTCAGGGTGCTAAATTTCCGGGCACTTGCTTTTCTTGTGGGAAGGCGGGTCACATAGCGAGAAATTGCACACGGGGAGGTGGAGCACGTAGTGGGTCTGGGTCTGTCCAGCAGTTGAGGGGTGGTCACAGTTTCAGTCGGGGTTCACACGGGCAGTCTCAGTTCAGACAGAGTGCTACCGGGCAGGGTCAGCGATTTATTGAGTGGGGTGCGAGTTCTTCAGCACCGAGTCAGGGTTCTGTTCAGAGAGGTGGGCACACGCAGAGTCAGACAGTTCTAGGGAGAGCCTATCATATCACTGCTTCCACACCTTTGCCACCGCCGCCACCACCTACAACTTCTCAGGTTCTGGAGAGTTCGGTTGTGAGGGGTACGTTTCTCCTCTTCAACTCCTTTGCTAAGGTCTTATTTGATTCGGGCGCATCTCATTCGTTCATTGCTTCCTCATTTGTATGTGTGTTGGAGTTAGAAACTGATAGTTTGCATCCTCCATTGTTTGTTGATACACCATTGGGTGGTAGGGCACCACTTGATCGTATTTGTCGGGGTTGTGAGGTGGTCATCTTAGATCGCCGGTTTGTGTTTGACTTCATTGTGTTAGACTTGTCCGGGTTCGATATTATCTTGGGTATGGATTGGCTATCTACTTATCATGCTACCATTGATTGTTATAAGCGTCGGGTCCGAATTTGTACGCCGGAGAGTGGGTGTTTTGAATTCTTTGGGGAACGTCGGGAACCAATTGAGCCGTATTTGTGTGGTCCGCGGGAAAGAGAATCCATTTCGTGTTTATTGGCTAGTTTGACACTAGATGAGGACTTATCTATGCGCGGGAAATTGCCAAGGGTAGTTTGTGATTTCCCGGATGTGTTTCCGGAGGAGTTACCGGGCTTGCCACCTGATAGGGAAATCAAATTCATGATAGACTTATTACCAGGCACCGCACCAATTTCTATGCCCCCATATCGCTTTGCACCGGCCGAGTTGAGAGAACTCAAAATACAACTTCAAGAATTGCAAGATTTAGGCTTCATTCGACCGAGTACGTCACCGTGGGGAGCACCAGCTCTATTTGCGCAAAAGAAGGACGGATCGCTTCGCCTATGTATTGATTACCGTAAGTTGAACCGAGTCACAATTAAGAACAAGTACCCAATGCCTAGGATCGATGATTTGTTTGACCAACTTCAGGGGTGCCACGTGCTTCTCTAAGATTGATTTGAGGTCCGGGTATCACCAATTGAGGGTTCGCCGTGAGGACATTCCCAAAACCGCCTTTCGCACTCGTTATGGCCATTATGAGTTCGTGGTCATGCCTTTTGGCTTAACTAATGCACCCACTACTTTCATGGACTTGATGAATCGAATCTTTCGGGACTATCTTGATCGCTTTGTGGTTGTCTTTGTTGATGATATTCTTGTGTATTCTCCTTCCGAGGAAGATCACCAATCTCATTTCACTATCGTTCTTGAAATCTTGAGAGAGCACCAATTGTATGCTAAACTTAGTAAGTGTGAGTTTTGGTTATCCAAGGTGAAATTTTTGGGCCATGTAGTATCGAAAGACAGGGTGTCCGTGGATCCAGGAAAGATTGAGTTGGTATTGAATTGGGAGCGTCCGAAGAGCGTATTCGAGATTCGAAGTTTCTTGGGTTTGGCCGGATATTACCGTCGTTTTGTGTTAAATTTCTCTCGTTTGGCGGCTCCGATGACTAGATTAACTCGTAAAGGGACGAAGTTCGTATGGGATGACAAGTGTGAGGCTGCATTTAATGAATTGAAGAAGCGTTTGACTACCGCACCGATACTAATTGTGCCCGAGCGTGGAGTTGGCTACTCCGTTTATTGTGACGCCTCGCGGGAGGGACTTGGGTGCGTTTTGATACAGAACGGGAAAGTTTTAGCGTATGGTTCACGGCAATTGAAGGATCACGAGCGCAATTACCCGACCCACGATTTAGAACTTGCGGCGGTCATTTTTGCTTTGAAAGGTTGGAGGCATTACCTCTATGGTGAAAAATTTGAAGTATTTTCGGATCATAAAAGCTTAAAGTACTTATTTTCACAAAAAGAACTTAACTTGCGCCAACGCCGTTGGATGGAGCACATGGAGGACTACGACTTTGAGTTGCAGTATCATCCGGGGAAAGCAAATGTGGTAGCGGATGCGCTAAGTCAGAAACCGGCAATAGTGGCAAGTTTAGCGATCGATGAGTGGAAAATGATGAAGGACTTGGGATTTTACGCATTGCATTGTGAGGAAGTCCGTGAGGGAGTAACCTTATGTAATTTAACGGTCCAATCGACTCTATCTACTTGGGTTATTGAAGCTCAACAAGCGGATGAGGAAGCGGGCAACTTTCGGGTCAAGTTTCTTAGCGGGGGAAGCACCGAATGGGTGGATGATTCACGCCGACCAAAGTATACGTTTCAAGTGCAAGCTATTCGTACCTATCGCGTGTCGCGATGAGATTTTGTGCGAGTTTCACCATTCACCGTTGGCCGTACATCCGGGTGGGACGAAAATATATCATGATTTGCGTAGACAATTTTGGTGGCCGGGGATGAAACGGGACGTAGCTATCTTTGTATCACGGTGTCTTACGTGCCAACAAGTAAAAGCGGAGCATCAACGACCGGCGGGAGAATTGCAACCATTACCGGTAGCCGAGTGGAAGTGGGAAAACGTGACCATGGATTTCGTGATGGGTTTACCGAGATCGCCGAGGGGGCATGACGCCATATGGGTTATAGTTGACCATTTCACCAAGAGCGCTCACTTTTTACCGATTCAAGTCACTGACTCGGTTGAGACACTTAGTCGCTTGTATATCCGGGAGATTATTCGACTTCACGGGATTCCGGTATCGATTGTGTCTGATAGAGATCCGCATTTTACAGCTCGTTTTTGGCAAAGTTTGCAAGCCGCGCTTGGAACGAATTTGTTGTTTAGCACCGCGTATCATCCAGAAACCGACGGGGAATCCGAGAGGACGATCCAAACATTGGAAGATATGCTACGAGCTTGTGTGTTAGACTTTCGGGGTAGTTGGGAGGATCATTTACCGTTAGTCGAGTTTGCCTACAATAATAGTTACCAATCGAGCATCGAGATGGCGCCCTATGAGGCATTATACGGTAGGCCGTGTAGATCGCCGGTGTGTTGGACTGAATTGGGGGAAGCAACGCTAGTGGGGCCCGAATTAGTAAACAAAACCGTTGAAAACATGAGATTGATTCGCAAAAGGCTTAAGGCCGCGCAAGAAGCAACGACCGAGAAGGTCAAGGTGATTCGTCAACGCTTATTAACTGCTCGAAGTCGCCAAAAGAGTTATGCCGATCGTCGGAGACGTCCTTTATCTTTTGAAGTGGGAGATCATGTGTTTCTCAAAATATCACCACATCAGGGCTTGACACGTTTCGGGCGAGGGGGTAAGCTATCACCACGGTATATTGGGCCATTTGATATCATCGAGAAGATTAGGGAGGTCGCATATCGCTTGGCGTTACCACCACGGCTATCGGGGATTCACGATGTTTTTCACGTTTTGATGCTAAAGAAATATGAGCCGGATCCGTCACACGTGTTAGAATGGTCCGAATTGGAGTTTGAGGTCGATGCGTCTTATGGGGAAAAGCCGATACGGGTCATAGATATGCGAGAGAAAACTCTAAGGGGTAAAACGATTCGGTTGGTGAGGGTCTTGTGGAATAACTTTGGAAGCGAGGAATCCACATGGGAACGGGAAGATGAGATGAAAGAGAAACATCCGGACTTGTTTACCGCATAATCTATGTGAGTTTTCACTTTGAAAGTTGTGCATTTCTTTGATACGGTGTTAGATATGATTAGTGATACGGCTGCATATTATACATATCACATGTTGCATATTCATGCAGTGACGCGTGAAATTTTGAGGACAAAATTTTTCTAAGGAGGGTAGAATGTAAGGACCCGTGAAATCACTTTTTGGAGAAGTTTCGTTTTGGCCGATAAAAAGTCCCGGTAATTGTTCCTTGGATTTTTCTAATAACAACGGTATAATTGGAAGTTATTTTTGAGTAAGGCAAAGTCATCTTTCGCCCATTTTCTTTGGAGAAAAATGTGTTGTTTTTCGGTTTTGTACTAAAAGTGGGGGGATGAGATTTTGATGTGATCTGAATTTCAAAATCCTGGAAATGACATTGTTTCCAAATGGGGGGTACTTTCTTATTTTCATAAATAAATTACAGTAAAGAAAACTCAAGATTATAGTCTTTACTTAAGTTTGGTTTGGTTTATGAAAATAAGTGTTATTCTGGAATATGTCTTGCTGGCACAATGTGTAATGACCCATAATTTTTATAATTTTTCAAAAATAAAGTTGGGGAAATGTGAGGAATAAATTGAAATGTTTAAGTGATAGATTAAAGAGTGTATTTGATTAGTTGGGGCCTTGATGCATTACACAAGTCAATACAAGGACTATGGGTGCAATTTTTAAAGTATGTGTAATCCTTGCACATATTCTTCAACTCTCAACCATTGGAGCTTGGGATTTGACTTTGGAGGAGCTCAATTTGGTGATTTCTAGAGATTTGAAGTTAGGGTTTTGTTCTCACTTGGATTGCAAGCCTTCCTTCACTTGAGGTAGGGAAGTTTTCAACTCTTCTAAGTGTAAATGTGGTATATGTATGTGTTTAGTCAATTGATTGCTTGGGTTTCCATTATCTTGTTGATTTTCATGAGAATAAACCATCTCCACTTGTATCTTGGTGATATGTGGTGTTGTAATGTTGTTTGAATCCTTCTTGCATCTTAATATGTTAATTTGGAACCAAGAAAATGCCCGAAAGAAGCTCCATTGATCATTTCATTGCTGGAAATTTTCGGATCTACTGCTGTCCTATGGATAGGACTCCACGTCCTATCCATAGGAGCGTGTCTGTTTTTGTCTTGGCCAATCTGATGCCCCTCCTATCCATAGAACGTTTTCTCCTATCCATAGGAGCCTCTGACGCCCTATCCATAGGACTTTTCTCCTATCCATAGGACCCTTTGTGGTTCCAAAGGTGGCCAATCTGATCCCAGTCCTATCCATAGGACCTGACCTCCTATCCATAGGACCCCTTTAGTTCATGAAAAAGAGTTTGGACCTTATTTCACTTATCAAGTCTAGTTCATTCAAAGTTATTGGTTGTATAATGTTATTCGGAAGGGTCATGGAGACTACCTTTGACACTCGGGTTGAAATTTCCTTATTGGCACGTTCGGGTAATACGAAACACTACGTTGGCGTGAAACTAACACTTGAAACTAAGGTGATGGGACATGTGGATATTGAAATGATATTACCGAGCATGAAGTGAAGTACTAATGTGATATTAATGGCACGAGACCCGAGAGGGTATGCCCGGAATGGCACGGGCCCCCGAGAGGGTATGCCCGGAATGGCACGGGGCCCGAGAGGGTATGCCCGGAGTGGCACGGGGCCGATATGGCATGCCCGGAAAATGATTCAATGTTTGGAAAGGAAATGAGATGGATATGGATATTGTGTGAAATATATAAGACGTGTTGTGTGTGCGTCAGGCACTAGTTGGGCACGAATGACGGGGGTAAATTAAATCTAATCGATTACGTGCTTTCTTTCAAACCATTTGACTATTCGAACTCCCATTTAACACTTATTACATGACTTATGCTATCTTGTCTATCACCCACGTATATTTCATTTCATTTAGAATTGTTAGACATTTCTCTACTGGGCTAGTGAGCTCATCCTTACAAATTTCAGGTACTCATCAAGGTGCATGATCATGGAGTGCTTGGAATGCGTGCATGCATTATTTTGAAAGCTTATGGAAGAGTTATATCATCATCTTAGAAGTAGTGTATTTTTTTTTTACCAAGATGATTTTGTAACTTGATCAAGTCTTCTCTTTTGACAATGGGTTGTAAATTTACTTAAAACTTATGTACTTGTATATTTGGGGTTCGGGTACCCATAGACATCTATGTATCATGTTGTTGACTTTGACTATTTTACTTGGAATTTAACGTAACCCGTGGACTTGTTGACCGTCCACGTGGATTTTCTTAATGATTAACCTTGTATATTTTGAGGGTGTGACAGAGGATGTGTCCAAAAGTTGGTTTCGCCCACACTTGGAAACAAGTTGATTCAATGCGGAAGGAGGCCATAATGCAGCTTGTTCGTGTAAGCCTGTCTAAAAGTTCGCAAATTCATTGATTCAAGTGATAATGAATATTCTTAGGGACTATTTCCACTTACTACATGTTTGTAGGACAACTTTAAAGTCACTGAAAAGGAATCAGTGTTAGGAGAAGACCTTGAAGAAGGAAATGAGCACACAAACTTAGTTGAGGAAGCTTTTAATGTTAAGGCGAAACTATGATATAAGGAATGGAAACACGACATGGGCAGTCATTACTGGAAGATGAAGGATGCAGACGAAGTCGACCCCTATCAGCATCCTTATCGAGGGATTAGCATGGATGAATGGAAGTGGCTTATCGATAATATATTCACCGATGAGGACTGGATAGCCCGCAAAGCAGCTGGCAAACAAAATAGATCAAAAATTACCTCCTGGTCATACTTTGGGTTCAAAATCCTTGGTTGCTGCAATGACTATTTTGGTGAGACATTTTATGCGTGAAAATATATATGCATGAAATTTTATGGAAAAAGGGAACTAATTTATATAGTAACTAATTTATAGGTGATAATTGTCACATTCTTTATACTATGAAAGGGGTATTCATAGTCTCATTTAATCACCTGTTTCTACTGCTATTCTATTGGCTGCATATGACATTTTTAATTTGAATATGTTAGGCTGAAGATCATAAAGTAGTGTTGCCGGATTTTGTGATACATACAAGGCATCACATACATTGAAAGAGAAAGAGGACTGGATCGATGATAAATGTAAGGAGAAACATGTATGTATCCAATCTTGAACCCTTCTATTCCTCTACCTTTTTGTTGTTTCTTTTTTCATTTAACAATGCCTTATTTTTTTGTTGTTTCTTTTCTTTTGCCACAACAGGCTCAAATGGTGGCAATACGAGATGAGGCGAAAGCATTAAACATGGAGGTGCAGGGGAATATCTTTCAAGAACAGTCCTTGGGGAGAGAAAGAATTACTTAAGAGGATTTGGGGTTGGCCCGATGCCCTCATCCTATACTTCCAAATCAAGTTCTAACTCAGCACATCAAGACCAGCTACAAAAGACGGTTGATGCTCAAATGGAGTTGTTTCGTGCAGGATGAGAAAAAGAGCGGGAGGAGGAGCAAGCGAGGCGTGAGGCGGAGGAACAAAAAAGGCATGAGGAGCGAGAGGAGAAGCAAAGGAGGCGGGAAGCGGAGGAGCAAAGGTGGCGCGAGGAGCGCGGAGAGGCAGAGCAAAGGTGGCGTGAGGAGCAGCAAAGGAGGCATGAGGAGGCAGCAAGACAACAGGATGAGAATGCAGCAAGGCTGCAAAGACAAATCAATGACGTCAAATGCAGATACCAAAATAATGCTCATCACAAGGAAGATAACAATATTCTCCCTATCCTTGATGGGAAACAATTTTTGTTTTGTTTGAAATTGTTGGGAAAGAAAAATTAATATTTCAAATGGCCATCTTACCGTTTATAGTATAATGTAACACCTCTCATGACTTGGGACCTCCAAGGGACAACTGCCTAAAAAGATAATCAAGATAGCTAGTCTCAATCGCCTAGTACACGGCTTTCCTCCTATGTGTTAGCTATAGTACTATATGCATCCCAATGAGTTATCTAGCCAGTGAAAACAACCTCCTACCCACCCACCCCTGCCCCCAACTAGCAAGCTATGAAGCAAAGCCGACTTTGGACTAAAACCCGTAAAGCCACCACTTTAGACCCCCAAATTTTGACTATTTTTTGGGCCTCCAATTTTAGAGGTTCATTTAGTAGTTATGCTTTTAAATGACTGTAATGGCTTATTTATGATTTTTTTTTCCTTAGCATTTTAACTCGAGAGTTGAGGGTCCAATTTGAAAAAATTTGTTTTAGGCTCCATTTATCTCATAGTCCGCCTTGCTCTGAAGCTGGAGAGAGAGAGAGAGGAGAATGTGTTTTAATTGTATTTTAGCTGTACGTATTATCACTAGTTAGCATTGTTGAATCTTCAAAGGGGAGATTTTGAGCCAGGAACTTGACAAATTGCCATTTGCCCCACATGCATGTTGTACGATGTACTTGATCTCATGTGTACACATGCCATATATAGATTGTTTCACCCACTTGTATGCTAGTGGGTGGATATTTGAAATGATGCATCACATATCTTCTAAATTTACTAAATTAACCTAGAGGGAGGGCTTCTAGTCCGGACCTCCCGTTTCCGGGCCTCCATGATCCAAATTTTTTTTTGACGATACGAGCCGTCCATGTGTTCAGAAGGTGTTTTCAAGGGTCCTTCGCGGAAAATC
This sequence comes from Vaccinium darrowii, assembly GCA_020921065.1. Taxonomy (NCBI): domain Eukaryota; kingdom Viridiplantae; phylum Streptophyta; class Magnoliopsida; order Ericales; family Ericaceae; genus Vaccinium; species Vaccinium darrowii. Next base: position 37,638,466 of record CM037152.1, on the reverse strand, counting down.
TTCAAAAAAAAAATACCGGGAAGGGCTTGATCTAAGCAGTTTTCGCAAAATTTTTATATTTACAGGTTTTGCGAAAACTGCTTGGATCAAGCCCTTCCCGGTATTTTTTTTTGAAGATTTCTTGCGTGGACCCTTGAAAACACCTTCTGAACACATTGGACGGCTCGGATTTTTCAAAAATAATTTGCAACACAAAAAAAATCAATTTTTTCTTATTCTCGGGAGGTTTGGACTAGAAAATTTGCCTTAACCTAGATTCAATAGAAACATTGCATGTTTCACCCATTTACGTTACTTGGAATAATTCTACCACTTCTACTAGGAATAGCCTTTTTAGTGCTAGTGAAAAGCGGTTTAAGTATCAAAAGGAATTACCAGAGCCAGATACTAAGGCATGTAAGGCCAGAAATACATGTTCCTGGAATGTTGACTGCTTCTCGCGACTTTGTATTTTCTTGAACGTCTAATTGTTTCCTTTGAAGTATTTGAAGAGAAATTAGAACAAAATGTAATGACTTGTGAAGTAATCAGATTTACTAAGGATATATAGATGTGAAAGTTTGACCAAAGTAAATCACATCTTGATCCAGGGTTTGAATTTGGACAAACAAAGCAAATTTGTCATCTGAGATTTTCACTTCTTTTATAGGCGCTATTTCTACAACACAACAACAACAATAACATAACCCATTTAGTCCCCAATAATTAGGGGTATGGGCGGGGGAAGGATAGGAGACAGACCTAACCTTTGGCAATAAATGCAAAAAGTGGCTGCTCCCAGAATACCACTGAAACAGATGGATTGGAGATAAACCCAACTTTTGGCAATAAATGCACAAAGTGGCTGCTCACAGAATACCACTGAAACAGTGATCCCCATATACCGTCGCATTTGCTGCGGAATCATGCCCTCAAATCAAAGCCAAAAGGCATCAGAGAGGGCAGACCCAAGAATCATTTTGATTTATGTGCACATTACCATGCTTCTTTCATTCAGCATCCAGAGCATTGGCGTTGCACTACAAGGAATAAATATGGACTGGTAAAATTGGTTAAACTAGAGATGATTAATCCCAATAGCTATAAGAAATAAGTCGTGATCAACTTTTCATCAACCACGATAGGTTAAAGAGCAACACTACATACACACAAAAAATACCCAAAACTTACCCAAACACACACACACAAGTGTGGCCCCCACACACACTGGAGGTGCAGTGTGTGTGGGGGCCACATTTGTGTGTGTGTGTTTGGGTAAGTTTTGGGTATTTTTTTGTGTGTATGTAGTGTTTTCCTAGGTTAAAATAGGTTAAAAAGTTGAAAACGACTACTAGTGGGAATAGGCGCTATTTCTAATAGCATGAATTATTGGGATCACCCTCACATTATTGAGATCTTATGGGGATGCAAGGAGTAGGTGGGGCCTTTTGATTTCCGAAAGAACTTGCTGGGTGAGGCCTTCAAACTTCCATCTTTTCCCTTTCTCGAGGTTCTTTTCGCCGCAACAAACCCTTTTCTCTAGAATATCTTAAGAATACATATAAGCCTCCTCCGGTGGGTCGAATGTCATTCCCTCTTTCGGCACTTCAATTCCATCTTTACCATTTTCTGGTGCTTCCTTTCCATCCTCAGTATTATTTGTCTCATCACACTCTTGGTTTGAAAGATCACTCCAAACCTGTTCTTCGAGCTCACTGTCTCTACAACACACCTGTTCTTCTCCACACTCTATGCAAGTGCCTCCATATAAATAGTGTGGAGAAGGACAACTGTGTTCTTATCCCAAATTAAATAAATCAAATGAAACCATCACTGATAAACATCTTAAACACCTAGTATTTCCCTTTCGCTTATCCCAAATTAACAAAGCACAGTGTGTGCATCTAAAAACACTTCAAAGTAATTCAATAGACTTCACAAAGGAACTCAATCTATTACCCAAATTAAATAAATCAAATGAAATCATCACTGATAGACATCTTAAACACCTAGTATTTCCCTTTCGCTTATCCCAAATTAACAAAGCGCGGTGTGTGCATATGAAAACACTTCAAAGTAATTTAATAGACTTCACAAAGGAACTGAATCTATTACCCAAATTTAATAAATCAAACAAAACCATCACTGATAAACATCCCATTTGAAATATTAATTTTTCTTTCCCAACAATTTCAAACAAAACAAAAATTGTTTCCCATCAAGGATAGGGAGAATATTGTTATCTTCCTTGTGATGAGCATTATTTTGGTAGCTGCATTTGACGTCCTGCCAACTTAATTTGGGCAACCCGGTAGCGCCTTTTTCGTTTAGCGCTACCGAGTTTCTTTTTTTAGCAATAGGTTTATTTTCTTTTGCGCTACTGGTTTTTCTTCTTGGGCAATCCTGTACGCCTTTTCATTTGCCGCTCCTGGGTTTCTTTTTTTGGCAATCTGGTAGCGCCTTCTTTGTTTTTTTGCTAATTCAAAAATTTAATAAACTAGAAAATTAAAGAGTGAGACACCAACAAGATGACAAAAGGCCCACCCACTCCTAGCATTCCAACAAGATCTCAATAATTCATTCATGCTATTAGAAATAGAGCCTATAAAAGATGTGAAAGCCTCAGATGACAAATTTGCTTTGTTTGTTCAAATTGAACCATAGATCAAGATATGATTTACTTTAGTCAAACTTTCACTTCTAACCTTGCAAAATCCGATTCCTCCACAAGTCATCACCCATTTTTGACCTAGGCAACATCGACATTTTTAATTAGATTATTGGAAACATTTTGTTCTCATTTCTCATCAAATACTTCAAAGCAAACAATTACACATTCAAGAAAATAAACAGTGTTCCACCTTTTCCAGCAAAAGAGTGATTCACAATTAGACATCAACTCCTTTATTCTTACACGAGCACGGCACATTTAGCATTGGTACGGCACGGCATGACACAACATGAACACTAAGGTAGGCCGGGCTAGGTCATCAATTTGGAGCCCACGGCACATACCCTTATAAGGGCATAATAAAATTATAAAAATATTAGTGACTCGAATGAGTAATGAGTCAAAATTTTCTTTGATTAGTGGAAAATTATTGTCTTCATTTTGTATTTTGTTTTAAGGAATTCATATGATTGATAGTTGAGTAGGAGCCAACCTAGTTGGGATGTATTCAAACTACAGTGATGCATTTCTTATTTATAATTGCATTCATTGTATTCCAAAGTTTAGTTTTCAATAAAAAGATTTATATTTTTTAATTAAATGTGGTAATTATCATTTTAAAAAGTAATGACAATTTTTTAGAAGTATTTTTTACCTTCACAAGGCTCGATTGTGCACGGGCATGGGAATTGGCATGAAACGGCACGACACGGCACGGCACGGCACAGATTGTGTTGGGCCATGGATGGGCCGAGGATATTCTAAAAAAGCACGGCAGGACACGGTTATTAAATGGGCCCGGCACGAAGCACGCTAGGCACGGGAATAAATGGGCTGGGCCGGCATAGCACGGCGGCACGGCCCATTCGACGCCTCTATGTGTCATGTGGAGCCCACACCTCATGTGAGTATAGACTATTTTATGTAGCATTCTATGTGGTGTCCCTAACATTGCTCAATAAAGAGTAAAACATTTCACACTTTTATAGAAATACGTATAAACATGCATTCTTTTTCTTCTTTCCAGGCCACAAGTTCCAACATTGTTTTCTAATCGGAATACAAATCGTGTATCGCTTGTGTATCGCTTTTCTCATTTTACTCGGAATATGAAAACGAAGGCCCAGGAGCTGAGCCAAAAAAAAAAAAAAAAAACAAACAAACAAACAAACAAAGAAAACAACGGCCCAGGAGCTAATACAAAAGGCAGATTTCCATGGACTCGAGAAATTAATAGCTCAAGTGAAGCAGCTGAATTTACAGTTAAGAATTTCATTAACAGGACCAATGGATTCCATTGACAATTCCTTTTGACCTGATGCAAATTGCTATGGGTATACAATACCAAAAAGTGGAACTTTCTTAAAAAATAAAATAAAATAAAATAATGTAATCAAACACGTATAATGCTTCATTATGAATGAACGCCCTTCAATAACTATATTACTCTCTGATTATTCCATTGTGAACCATGTTACATGCATAATTAATGGGAAATGCTTGGATAAGCTTATAAAATCACGAGAAGCGAGCGAAAAACAATCTAATATAAATTTTCACACTAATATTACCGTAAATGAAACAAAACAGTAGCTAAGATTATTGATTTTTCATTGACTAAAGAAAACAATTTCAGTGAGTTCTTTTTTTCTGTTTTACCAAATTAACACCGAAAAATGTTTTACATTTTTAGCGCAAAACAAACAAAGCGTTGAGAACTAGAGCAGACAATTGGGCGGAACAATTCTTGAGTGTCTATTCTGGCCTTCACTAAAACCCTTAGCCCGCAATTACTCAGGCCAAGTTTGCCTAGAACATTGGACCATCCCGGCCCTTCTTTATGTTATTCAACTTGGGGCGATTTTTTGGCATGGTTTTTTTTGTTTATTTAGAATAATCTTTCAGTGACTTTTTCTTGTCTTATATGAAATTCAGCTAAGTGGAAGACTGTGATGCAAAAAGAGATGGATTCTCTTCATTCCAACGGTACTTGGCAGTTAGCTTAGCTTCTAGAGGGAAAGAAAGCCTTGCAGAACAAATTGGTTTATCGACTTAAGCAGGAGAGTGATGGCAAGAAAAGGTATAAGGCAAGATTGGTTGTAAAGGGCTTCCAACAAAAAGAGGGGATCGATTATACAAAGATATTTTCGCCGGTTGGGAAGATGGCTACTATCAGAGTGGTGTTGAGTTTGCTTGCTGCTGAGAATCTCTACCTTGAGTAGTTAGATGTTAAAACTACTTTTTTCCATGGGGACTTGGATGAAGAAATTTACATGAATCAGCTTGTTAGCTTCATTGTGAAAGGCAAGGAAGAGATGGTGTGCAGGCTCAAGAAGAGTCTGTATGGTTTGAAACAGGCTCCCAGACAGCGGTATAGAAAGTTTGATGGTTTCATGCATCGCAGTGGCTATACAAGGTGCAGTGGAGATCACTGTTGTTACTTCAAGAGGTTTGAGTCTAGCTACATCATTTTTTTGCTCTATGTAGACGATATGCTTGTAGCAGGTTCCTGTGTTAGAGAGATCAACAGGTTGAAGCAATAGTTGGCAAAGGAATTTGCTATGAAAGATCTGGGTGCATCTAAGCAGATGCTTGGGACGAGAATCAGCAGTGATAGGGCTCAAGGAATCTTGCGATTGAATCAGGCTGAGTATATTGAACGTGTTTTGGAGAGGTTCAATATGCAGGTGCCAAGGCAGTTGGTAGTCTGATGTATATGGCAAAGGGTTCCATATACCTCGGCCATTGGTAGTTTGATGTATGCAATGGTGAACATGAGACCAGATATTGCCCATGCAGTGGGAGTTGTGAGCAGGTTTGCTAGCAATCCAAGGAAACAACATTGGGAAGTAGTAAAGTGGATTATGTGATACTTGAGAGGTACCACTGATTTGCCACTTTGTTTTGGAAGAGGGAATTTGATAGTGCGGGGATATGCGGATGCAGACTTTGCCGGTGATCAGGATACGCGGCGAAGTACCACGGGTTATATCTATACTATGGGTTCAATAGCGGTGAGTTGGGTTTCACATCTGCAGAAGTTAGTGACATTATCCACGATAGAGGCTGAATATGTGGCCGTGACTGAGGCTGCAAATGAGATGATTTGGTTGAATAGCTTCTTGGAGGAGTTGGGTTTGAAGCAAGAGAACTATACACCTTGCCAAAAATCTAGTGTTCCATGCCAGGACGAAGCACATTCATTTGAGGTACCATTTCATTCGTTCGCTTTTGGAGGATGGGGATTTGTTGCTAGAGAAGATTTTGGGGGACTAGAATCCGGCATATATATTGACCAAGCCTGTTACTGTTGAGAAACTGAAGTTGTGTTCAACTTCAGTTGGCCTTCATGCTTGAAGAGATGATGGGCCTAGACCCACACCAAGAGGGGTCAAATGACTACGTCCATATTGATTGAGATTATTTGAGGTTTGCAGTTGTTTGTTTGTTGATGCTTCGGTTATCTTCAAGTGGGAGATTGTTGGGGTGCAGACAACCTTCAGCAGTACCGGGGGTATGGGGGCAAAAATGATATTTGAGGGACCTCGGTGTGTAATTTCGGTTATAGGCCCGACCTAATTATTTCGCTGTCAGTGTGTAATTAGGGTAACACGTTTTCAGAGAAAAAACAGTGAGAGAGAGGCGAGAGAAAACACAGATCTTAGAGAGATTGCGAGAAGACTTATACTTGCTTTTTTTCCCCCCATTTTTTCATTACGCACGATTACTTCTTTTTCTGTTTCTGTGATTCATTGTCTCCAAGATCCGTAGGGGTGTTGCAGGGTTGCGAAAATCCTAACAAAACAGTGAACAAAAATCAGCCCTCAAAGATCTCACACAAGCTGCACTTCGTCTTTTTCCTTTGTCCACCACGTTGAGCACAAAACCACACTGATACACTTCACTTTTCCTTCTCTTCTTGGTCCACCAAAGCTTACACCCACAGACCAAAATAACCCCTTTCTTTCCTTTATTCTCTCTCTCTCTCTCTCTCACACACATCCTTTTTTCTTCGTCTTCTGATCTTCTTTTCAGCTACTGATCTTGCTCATCTCTCATAGAAATAACTATGCCAGAATGTGAGGAATCTTCCAAAAAAGGGTTTTTATATTGTCAGCCCACTAGGCTGACAATAAGGCAACAAAAAAATAAAAAAATTACAAACTCCAATGTACTTTTTTTACTTTTCTATACACTTTCACACATTTCTATACACTTTTCACACTTTTTAATACACTTTTTAAGCCTTAATGTCAACCCCAATGGGCTGATTTTAGAATTTTCCATATCATTTTTTGGGCCAAATATTATTTTTGGGCATTTCTTTCATGAGCAAAAAAAAACCCAACATGGGACGCCCCAACTCTCCTTAGTTATGATCAGTTATACTCGTGCTGCTTGTGTTTAAGGGCTAGTGGCACTAGCAGTGTTCTCTGTTTTTCTTTTAGATTTGTTTGTTGTTAATTGGGATATGCCCCTTTGATCTTGTTTGTTTGCTGGTTTTATCAAATCTTTACGTACGAAAAAAAAAAAAGAAGTCACGGAAAGGACAAGTCAAGCCAAACCATATACCAAGAAGAAAAAGACCGGGGAATGGACTTCTCAGCCCCAGGCAGTGATCCTGTGAGCCTATAGACCAAGTAACCCCAGCCCTAACCCTTTTGTAGGCGACGTCTACCAAGGCAGAGGCATACACAAATGCGGGAAGCGAGATCCAATGACAGAACAAGCGCCAAAGGATTGAACAGGGAAGCGGACCATTGAATAGGACAAGCCCGAACATGTTGGGATCGCTTCTTGTAGAGGAAAGTTCGAGTGGCAGGAGGCTCAGCCAGAGCCCACAGCCCGAACCAACTATAGTGGAACCTTGGCAGGGGACCGAATTGTTGGGTTTGGTTTGCTGCATGCTCTGGTACTGCCAAAGGATATGGAGGCTTTTCCAAAAGAAATCTTCGATGGAATGACTCCACACATATTGCAGGTAGCATTGGTTCTTTGCCTCAAAATTTCTGGTGTTAATTTTCCAAGCTCTCTCATCATCATCAAAGTTTGATATTGTTAGTTTTGTTGGCGTTTTCTGGGTTATGTCAAGCCTTTCGGAGTATGTAATTTGGTTATTGGGGTTTTGGGAGGTAGAGTACTTAGGATAGAGTCTAGATGCTCCATTCAAGAGATCACAAGCTTCATGATCAAGCCAAAGCCATGTCAAGTGTTTTGAAGCTCAATCTGTTAAGGTATAACCATGCATAATCATTCACGCATTTGGATCATTCAAATGTCTCATTTTATCGTGCATGGTTTTGGATTAACTTGGGCTTTGATTTTTCTTTAAGATCCCATGTTTTTAGTGTGAGTTTATGGCTTTTCATTGGCTGCGTTTGCATGAGTCTGCAGACACTTGTTCATCTAGTGGCATCCCTTGACACGTGTTTTAATCTCGACCATTGATAGCCCTTATTGTGCCAATTGTCTTAATCCTGTCGGAGCGTCTACACGCGTCTGCCAGACTCTTTAAGTGGCCACATGTCATGTTTTGAGTGGCTGTCTTGGGGAGCACGAAAATGGGCACCATAAAATCCATTTTTCTTTCATTTTCACACACCCACTTGAGAGAAATTTTTAGGAAGAGAAAGTCTCATCTCTTCTCTCTTTTGCGAACTTGATATTATTGATGATTTGAGTTTGCTCTTCTCATCTTTCTTCAATCTAGAGTTTTTTTTTTTTTTTTGGATAAATTAGCTTGAAATAGAAAAAAAGGATAACCGAATATACAGCCTACAAGGGGCATACCCCAGGAGGAAAAGAAAGAAAAAGAAAAAAGAAGAGAGAAAATCTAAAACTAAACCATAACAAAATAAATAGCCAACAATGCTCAAAGCACACTTCAAAGAAGCAACACCAAAACAAAAGAAGGCCAAGCTAGCTTCAAGAACTAAACTCTTGAAGCCTTTAACATCTTGATTTTTTCCTGAAGCTTCTTTTGTTTTGATCTCTAGTGAATGAAGGAGTTGAGGATTCACCCACCACCTGGTTCAAACTATGTTGAGGTCCAATGAAATCGCCTTCCAAGGGAATCCGTGGAGGCTCACGAAACCGTGTAAACCGATGAAGAGCCACAGGGGGAGGCTTTTGTTGAGTACTACCTTGACCAAGGAGAATCGGGGTAGCATCACAAGATACAACCCGTGCAACATCTATCTTTGTCACCTCCACTACGGATGCGGCACCCGAACCCTCACATTTCTCAAGAACACCAAACATGTTAGTTGTAGAAGAAACACTGCTAGACAAGGAGATGGCCATAGGCATACCCGGAGTTTGATTTTCCTCTTCACCACCTTTACCCAATCATCCTTACTTCCACTAACTAGCCCATCTTTTGCATTTCCCTCATGAGCAACCGGGACGTCTTGTCCTGCACTCTCCTTGACATTTGCTCTTGAACCACTGGGACATCTTGTCCTACTCTCTCTTTGGGTTTCCACACTGGAAGAGGTGAAACTTTGGGCTTAACTGTGCAGGTGTTAGTAGAATGGCCAAAGATCTTGCAGGCTTGAGGTTTCCAAGGGATCTCTACTCCAATTTCGTAAGGCTCTTCCGTAACCTAGATTCACTACGAAGGACTTGGGAATCTCCTTCGCCGCATCCACTTCAACACATACTCTAGCAAATGTCAACCTGCTATGATTTTGCGTGAAATCATCAAGGTAAAGAGGGTTGCCAATGACAGTAGCAATACTACTCAATCCATCCTCTGTCCATAATTCAAGGGGAACATTGTAGAATTTGATCCTCACTGAAACGCTAGAGAAGACACTTTTAGTAAGTTGCATCCCAGGATGCCATTTTTTAATCACAATATGCTTGCCCCTACAAAAGTATGGACCATTCTCAAGAATGGAATCCAACGTGTTCTCATCCCTAAAGTTGAACACAACAAAGCCATTGTCTAAGGTGACCACATCCTCAACATCAATCAATTTAGAGTCTTCCTCTTCATGGATCCACTCTAGGTTGATTTTAGTTTTCTAAAACTTTCATAAAAATCATATCTTTTACACATCGTGCATTGTTGCCTACAAATCTACGTGGCCGGATTGGTCCGTTGGTGATTGATGTACTCATCAAAAGGGGCACCACGCAAAAGGAGATTAATTTGTAGAGTAAGCGAAACACATGAGTGCAATTAACATTCTGAGTTAGAGCTCACAATTCTATGCCAATTCTCCTTCTACTTTTGCCCAATGGGTGCTTAATATTTTAAGAGGTCATTATTTCCTTGCCTAAAAGATAGAAAAATAATTGAAATGTCACCGGCCCTCACGATTCCTTTGAAACAAAATCAGTTCACGACAAGAGGTTACGGGTTCCCTTTTACCGAATCACTTCACTCAACTCCGATTAGAAATCAGAACCACAATTCTGAATTGGAGCACATTTAGTGTCACAGTTTTTTCAGTTTGTGACATTTTGCCCCACCCAAAATTTAAACGTAGAACAGTATCTAATAATCCTCGAGAAAAATTAACAATCTACTTAACTGAAGTGATAGGAAAGACACAAAGAAGCAAAAGAAGAACATCAGAGCTACTTGTTCTTCATCTTCTCATCCAATTCCATCAACAAATAAGACAACTTCTCTTGGTATTTGGAGTGGGTAAAATCTGATTACCCTACTACTGGGCATAAACACGTGCCTATGGCAGTCACCACAAAAGGGTGAAAAGCTCGGCACCACATAGGGTATTCGTGAGCCCTGTGCCGAGCTGGCTTGGCCATGAGTAAGGCCAGAACGACATGAATGAACTAATATACCAGGATGTGCCAGTTCGGTATAAGTCATAAGGGGATGCCCCTGGTACGGCCGAGCTGGGGGAGCTACGGGTAAAGCTTGAATAGCATTCTGGAATACATAGACTCAGATCGGCGTGAGTAGCTGGGTTATGTACGAGTCATGTCGAGCTACGTGGAAGCACGGCACCACCACGGATAAGGCGGTGAGACATTCCAGAATAATCTAAGGCGGTTCCTTATGAGATAAGGGGCAGTCCCGTGAAATGGGGGATTGATATGGGGAGTCCTAATATGGTTAGGAGTGTACCCGAAAGAATCCTATATGGAAAGAAAGGCCTTTGCTAGACGAGATCTAGCAGGATATGGAGACTTGCCCCTAATAGGAAAGTTCTACTAGGAAAAGGATTCCTAAAGGAAATAGGAAACAAGGGGCACGAGATGCCTAAATTGATAAGCATATACACCTATAAATACAAGGCAATAAACATGACAAAAGGTACGTGGTGAAACCTATTTTCATACGCATTGTGATTTGAGCACTCAAAGTACGTGACACTAACTTAGGCATCGGAGGGCCTTTGCCAACGAGAGGCAAAGGTGCTCTAACCCTTTCTCTGTTTTGCAGATTCAGGGTTGACTCAAGCAAGCACGAGATCCAGGGTTACGTGGATTTATCCCCGTACAGTATTTACTCGGAACATCAGAGGTATCTTCTCCGTATTTATAACTGACTCCTGCACCCACGCGATCCTTCGACTCTTGTTTTTTGTTGTCGGCTTGTTGCCTCTTTTCCGGCTTCTAATCCCTCGTACACTCTTACCCAACAACTATGCACAGCACAAGTCAGTATCAAAATTCAAAAATCCCACTTGCATTACAAAAACTGCCATCAATGTCCCACATTCCAATCTCACTAGTAATTTCCGCTCTCTGGGGTCTTTGGGCAACTTTAGAAGGGAAATGCTTGATTTTTCTTTCTGTATATATACGCGTGTTCAGGGAAAAAGAGCAGGGTGAGAGATATATAGATTGAACCAAAAAGAGCGTCAGGTTTTTTTATGAGTTCGTATTTAGTTGATGAAATACAAATCAAGGTTTTCCTCCTCAATTTGTTTGTGTGTGACTCCCGTGGGCACAACAATAATTGTCTCCTAAACGTTATATTCCGAAGAGGGAAAAACCTTTGGAATGGAGGGAGTAACTGAAATGGATTCGGATCAATGCAAAAGATATATTTGACAATGACAAAGGTGGATTGTTTTGACGTTGCTCTCAGAATTGTTGTACGTGTATCTAGTGACTACCAATTGACCTCTTGTTGGTACAAAGAGATTACAAAACAGAGGAAACAAACCAAGATCTCAGAAAATAGATATTCTTATTTCTAATTCGAAAGTGGTCATGAAAGTGTTGAGGCTCATTGGCCTTCAGTTTATAACGTTTGACACCGAAGTGTAAAGCGATATGATAGAAAAAATAAAAAGTAAGATATGCCCATTGCAATACAACCAAATCCTACCTAGTCTGTGTACCGGTTGAATGATAGCTGCTCATGATATCTTTATTATATTATGAGACGATGCTATATGCTTGGAATTCTTCATTATTGTGCTGTTGATCTCAATAGAATTGGCGATCACTTTGCTTGCGGAAAATACCATGGCCATACGTCGAAGATATGAGATCCACAAGGAGGGGAAATTGAAGAGACACGAAACATGTGACAGGTAAACATGCTAATGCAGCCACCGGAACAAGCATCCATGCCTTCCTATGGTCTAGCACAAGATACAGTGAAAAAGTGAAGGCCACCATCATGGTTGTTATAGAGAGGAACAAAGTAACCAGCCCAAGTATCAGCCGCTTCGGAAGAATACAGAGAAAATCACCTTCTGCGTAGCGCGAAGTCAAGATGGACAAAAACAACAACAAAGAAGTGGCGGATGTGAAGAGAGAAAGTGCATCTGAAATGATAAAGACCATGAATGCCAAGTCTCTGGAGAAAACTGGAAGGCCACTCATGTCATGCCTCCGGGAACGGTAATTATAGCTGCAAATACCACGGTGACAATAAGAGCAGCTGAAATGGTGCATGAATTTGCTGTGTCTTTCATCCATTCCCCACCTGCAACTACCAAGTCCTTATGCTCTCTTGTAAATACCATTGCTGGTGTTTCTTTTGCATTGTTTTGCGCCTCTATATAACTGGGTCTTACAAACTTCTCCACTTCCTGCATCGTGGCCCATGAGTTTGAAGGATATCATATATGGGTTTATGTTTATTAAAACATGTACAAAAAAAATGCATAGGTATCAGGGCGGGAAAATGCAATTGTTGTACTTCACTATTTTTAATCACTGGAAAGTAAAAAGAGATTGTCCCTTACCTTAAACCATTGTAACTCACGCTGCATTTGTAGAGCTGCACCAGAAACTAGATTGAGTTTTTCCAGAGGGGCCAATCGTCCAGCTAAGTGTAGGATATTGCTCCCAGACTCATCTATATCCATTGTTACACTGTGTTTATGGTCGCTCATCTGATATATGAGGTTGAAGATATTTTCATGACGCTCAATCACCGCCCGTTGAAATAGGCTACGATTATCTGGGTCTCGAGCGCAAGCTAATTTGGGAACTGATTCCACAATCTCTTCTACAACCTCGTGAATCCCCAACCTTGTTGCATTAGCGATTGGGCCCACCGCAAGTGAATCGTATGCGTATAGGTCGTTTAATTTCATCATTTCTTTAATCAGGCATCTGACAAGTTGAAGTGCTTGGTGATGCATCTGTTTCTGCTCTCGAATGTGTCTAACATGAGGCACTGTATTTGCCAACAAGAAATTAACAAAGGTATTGCATTTGTTTCATTGTGTGCACAAGACAGTTGCGGACACAGAATAGAACAGACAATCAAATGAGTGTTTCAAAATTGGTACTGCATATTCATTACCTAAGAGCATCCTCATCTGGTTATGTAAAACACTGTTTTTGACAAATTACCGAGCAAAACCGTGAAAACCTCCCAAAAATCAGCTTAGCCACTTGGTTGGGTCAAAATATAATTGCTACAGTAACGCGCTATTGGGGCAACGGTACTGTTCACAAGTTAAAGACACTGTTGAGCAAAGGCACTGTTTTCTTCCGTGCAACAGGAGACAGCGAGAGAGGGAGGAACCATTCTGCTGCTGACACGCGCACCTACATACCCCTTTCCTCTGACAGAGAACTCCCAAGTGGGGAGGAGTTGAGTTTTTTAATGGAAAAGAATTTTTTTTAATAGATTTGTGGAGGAATAGTTTAATATAGTAAAATTTGGATAGAAAGTCTGATTTTTTGAGTTTTTGATAAAGTGGCTTGCTAAATTGTAAAAGGTGTTTTTGTGGTTAAATTTGGTGTTTTTTTTGTTGAGTCTGATGAGGATGCTCTAATAAAGCAAATACTTCCCAAAGCATATCGTGCGATTTTTGGCTCACTGTATGGCATAAAAAACCAGTTAAATTGTAGGGCATAATGGAATGAAAACTAAATTCAATAAGTTAATTTCATCTGAAATATTATGGCTAGCTATCATTTCTTTGAAAGGATTATAGTCCAATGCTTGAATGGATTCTAAACCCTAGATCTCCTTCCTAAATAGTTTCACATTTTTAATTATTGCGCTCTTTAGTTTAATTATTTCACACTCAATCAAACAACTTTTTACCGAATTAAATTGGAAGTTAATTGGAGTTAATGCAACTCAGCCAATTTGTCCCCGTGGATCGACACTCGGACTTAACCGCTATTCTCCATAATAGAAGTTAATTCCTAGTTACTAAATATTTATTTTTGACTCAGCACAACACGGTCAAATTTTGGCGCCGTTGCCGGGGACAATTTGCACAGTTGCTTAGTTTCGATTAGTTTTTATTTTAATTCTTAGTTTAGGATTTATTTATTTATTTATTGTTATTATTATTTTTTTGGTTCTTAGTTTAGGACTTTTTAATTTTGTTTGTTAGTGTGATTTTCAAAGTGCGGGTTGCAAGGATTGTGCAGAGGATAACAGATCAATAGCAATGTTCAAAGGAAGGCACCATCACTGAGGGTATCAAATTAATAGTTTGCAATAGGTTAGATTTGTTATGAAAAATATGGACTGCACCTATGCTCCCCAGTATCCTGAATATGTCCAAGAGCAGTTTAGTGGTGCCCAATGGTTTCCTGAACCGAATTTTGATTGTTACTCCGACAGTTGTAATTCAGAATGGGAAAATCATTCTAATTTTTCATGGACACAACACCCTTCGGACTCATATTATGCCACATCCCCAAGGCCTAACTTTTCTAATATTTCCGATCCATGGGCCTACTACCCTACTTCTCCACAACATTCATATGAGCAACCAGCTCCCCCGCCACCTCAAAAATATTCTTTAGATTTTCAGGAGAAAGATGTTGCAAGCTCTTGAGGAGTTTGCAAGCTCTTGAGGAGTTTGAGGCTAATAATCAATGTTTCACCCAAGCGCTTCACTCGCAAGCCCAATCTCTCGTAAATATTGAAGGTTATGCAAACCAAATAGAAGCAATTAATCGATGGGATGAGGAAATATTATTAAACAATGAGCAGGAAGTAGGCATAGGGCATGATGAGGATGCATGGAAAGTAGTGGATATTGAACAGGTAGAGGATATAGATTATGGGGAGAATATAAGGGATGTTGGACAATTGATCATCAATTTTGAAAACTCTAGGGTTGAAGAGGTGGTGTTGCCAAAAGGGAGTGTCGATTCCCTTCCTCCTTCATTGGGCTTTACTTTTGAGACCATGCCAAGTGACCAAAGCACAGAACTTGTGTTGACTTCACAACATGCATCTATGTCCGTAGATATTGGACCAATATAAATTCTCATAGTCCCACATTTGCATGACAATCACTCCACAGGGGAGAGGGAAGAGAAAATATTGCCTAGTCAAACCGTTTCTAATCTGATGGGTTCATGTGGAGTCGAGAGCTTGCAAGTGAATGAGGTTTATTGTGAGCAATAAAATGAAATAATGGACCCTAGGAACAGGCATGTAATAGATATTGAGTCTGAGAAAGATATGAGTAAAGTGGATGTGTCAGTTTCTAACTCTACAGGTGCTAGGGTTGATGTCATTGTTGAGGAGCTTGATATTCCTATGGAGAACAAGGTTTTATTAGAATGTGAGTTTCTTTCATGTGAGGGTGTTTTGGACTTGTTTGATCCTATTGATTCTCCACAACTGCAAAGTTTTAACAAGTTAGAACAGATTGATTTTCTGGGTGTCGATAATTTTGATTTGGTATACAACCCACGTCTAATGAACATTGTCAACAGTCTGAAAATCAATTCGATTTGGATTATGCACTTGGTGGAGTTTAAATTTCTAATGCAACTACGGCTATTGCGGTACTCGAAGTATCTCATTTTGTGGCATGGTCGAGTTCAGTTTTTGAAAGAGAGCTTGAAGGGGGGTGATATGTTCATGGTAGTAATTTTTCACAGTGTGACTGGAGTTCGTAATCCACGAAAGCATAGTGTCTTTAGTTTTTTTTATTAATATTTTTTTTTATTTAGTTTTTTTTTTCTGTGTTCTTTTTGTTTTGCTTTTTGTGTTGTCAATCTAATATTGCAGGTTGCTTTCATTCAAGTTAAGGGGTCTCTCCCCCACACCTTCTTTTGCTTGCTTAGTTCTTCTTCACGATGTGATCTCTTTCCTTACTTTTACCTTATTTGTTCTATCTTTTTAGTGGATGACATTCAATGAGGACATTGCATGATTTAAGTTGGGGGGAGGGAACACTTTGTAGCATTGCATATTTAGAGTCTTGAAAATAAAAATTAAAAAATTTGAAAATTTGAAAAATCTTAAAAAGTTGGCTCTTTTGGCATAGAATTCTGGGGCTTGTTGTGCTTACTTGTTGATTGACTGAGTTGAGGCATGCTGCTCTTGCATTGGCATATCTTGTGTCACCATATTTTTGTTTGCTAGTTTGTTTCAAGGGAGGCATCAAGGCACTTAAGCATGGCACAATTGCATATCACGTTTATTGGGTTTGATCATTTGTGAACTTTGCTTTGTTTGTTCTCAAAGGCTATGATTAGTGGAGACTTATGCCCTAGTGAGCTTTCGTTCCTCAGCTTTCTTTTGGAGAGGTGTCAAAATAACTCCTTGTTTGTCTCGAAAAGAACTAAGTTTGTTGTCAATCTCATTATCTTTCACAAAGTATTGGAATTGCATGTTTCATATATCTCTTGGGTTTGGTTTGTTACTTGGATGTTACACCCCTAGAAGATGATCACGGGCATTCTTTAGAAAATTTGAATCAGTTTGTCTCTCTTGTTTACATTATCCCTTGCGCACCATTTTGAGCGTTAAACACTCAGCCTTTTCTTTGTTAAACCCCACCTTCCATATTGTGTATTGAGAAAGGCAAGAGTGTAGAGGTATAATTTTGGGAGAAAGGTGAATTTTGTGTTTGATGTGTGGTGTCCTCAAAATTGAAAAAAAAAAATGCAAAGAATACAGTATGTTGAAGAGAGGGGACACCAATGTGTAGAAAGAGGATTGGTTAAATGGTGGTGGAATGTTAGGAATGAGGTGGTGTTGAAATAGTGTTTGAAGGGGCACACATTGTATATTTGCCTTAACATGAGTGTCTTGTTATACTTGCTTATTCTCGGACACGTGGTTGTTTCACCCTAACCTTGCGAATTTATCCAGTGCCTAATGTTATAACCTTGGTTAAGACCTGTTTGATTCTAGGGGTGTTGGGGTGTGGATTGATGGATTGAGATGGTTCCAATACTCGATGTTTGTTCATGAGATTGTGTGTCCACTATATAGAGCGTTCTTTTCGTGTCATAGTGTGCGGAGTATCTTGCTTCATGTTCATAAAACCTCCAAACTGCACACTTGGGAGTTCATAATGCACCTTGTTTCGAGCGATTTTACTTGTTGAGTGCATGACACGGTGAGAATTGAAGTCGAGGCTCGGTCCGGAGAGAATGGTCATTCTTTGTTCACTTGTGATCACGACCCATATTCACACACACACGCTACGCTTAGGTGCCATGATTTCTTTCTCTGGACTTAATAGCATTTGGAACTAGGTTGGCTTGTTTTGCCTTTGTGATAGCCCCACATTCTTGACTTGTGATGTTGGCAAGTGTATGATAGGTTTCGGATTTCATGTTGAGGGATTCCTTGTGTTTTGTGGGTGATCACTACTGAAAACCCTCACGAGACTTCACTCGTCCTACCGGGGCCGCCTGGGGGTTTAAAAGAGCTATCATTTAGTTGCATTTAGTTGGTAGTTCAGTTGTTTCTTTGCTAGGGACAAGCAAAGTGTAAGTTGGGGGGTGTGATAGGTGCCAAAAAGCACCCGTTGAGCCTCGTTAACTCGCACTTTGTTAAGCTAATTTAGTTGATTTTTTATTAGCGTTTGTTGGTGATTGGTGTTACAGGTGCCGAGTGCCCAAAGACGTGGAAAACATGCTTTGGAGTGGTCTAGAAGCGCTAAGGATGCGAAGAGGAGCAAAAGAAGACCAAGGGACCACTTTCTGACTCAATAGTTCGGACCATGGTTTTCCCATCCGGACTATGATACGGTAGTCCAGACTATGAATTTCCCGTCCGGACTATGGGTGCCACGACCGTCAGTGAACTTTCTGTATTGGTAGTCCGGACCACCCTTTTCTTAGTCCGGACTATGGTGTCAGGAATTAGCGTTTTAACTGGTTTTTTATGTAATTTTGAGAGCCCTAGGTATAAATAGAACAACCTAACATTATTTTAGGGTTCCCAACTATTTTGAGAGGCTACTTTGAGAGAGAAAGCTAGGGTTTTTCATGTTCTTCAAGCGTTCTTCAAATCAAAGCTTGTTGATCATCGCCATGTCCGGCTAAACCCCTTTTCTAGGGGGAGGATGAAGCTCTACACCAAGTAACCTTGTTTTTTTTGCCTAGATTATGGTTATTATTCGGATCGGATTACATGTTAAGAACTCAATTTCATCTGATCAATGGAATTATGGTTTTATTCTTCCAATCTATTGTGTATATGTATTCATGTGTTCAAATACCGTAATCATGTAATTATTTTCAATGGTGCAATTGGAGTTCTGAGATGGATTATGCTCGTAAGACGGATCGTGCCGCGATAGTGAGACGGTCCGTGCTATGGGATAGTCCATGCCTTTTAACCATCGCTATATCTTCTTGACGATTATCGTCAGGGTTTGCAAGCCCTAGCGATAATCCTTTGCGATTCGAATATTAATCATATCTATGCGATGCTTGGTTATGCGGTATGAACGGATTATAAACCCTAGATCTCCTTCCTAAATAGTTTCACATTTTTAATTATTGCACTCTTTAGTTTAATTAGTTCACACTCAATCAAACAACTTTTTACCGAATTAAATTGGAAGTTAATTGGAGTTAATGCAACTTACCCAATTTGTCCCCGTGGATCGACACTCGGACTTAACCGCTATTCTCCAGAATAGAAGTTAATTCCTAGTTACTAAATATTTATTTTTGACTCGGCACGACACGGTCAGTATGCACCCAAAAAGGGGTGTGTACCATAGCATTCCCCTTCTTATAAAAGTATGAAATGTTTTACTCTTTATTGAGCAATGTTAAGGACACCACATAGAATGCTACATAAAATAGTCTATACTCACATGAGGTATGGGCTCCACACAACACCTAGAGATGTCCAATGGGCTGTGCTGTGCTGGCCCAACCCATTTATTCACGTTGTAAGGACCCGTAATTTTGCATAATTTTTCCGGAATAACATTGGGTTAATGTGAGGAATTAAATTTTAACTAAAATGGGTCAATGTGTGGGTAGTGGATTGCATTTGCGTCTTTTTAAAATACATTTGGAAGTTAAGGGATGTAAGTGTACAATGGTGTGTGTATATATATACACATGTGTTAGTCATTTTTTTGTGGACAAGAATCACTCTTCCCCTCTCTCTTCCACCCGACCTCTCCCTCTCTTGTCTTTCTCTCAAATTTTCTCCATCATCTCTCTACAAATCCACTCCCCTCACTCAATCTCTTCAAGAGCCAAGTTCAAAACCTTCATCTACGCGTCAATTGGAGTCGGGTTCACCGTGGTTCTTCATGAAGATCAAGCATTTCGGTTTGGGAGCTTCACAACCTAGGGTTTTGCTTTTCTACTCATTTGAAGCTTCAATCTTGAGGTAAGAGAACAAATTCTACTCGCTCTAGTTGTATTTATGTGATGTGTTGCATATATCTTGCTCTTGTTCTTCAATTTCTCCAAAATCATGATTTTCTCTCCTAAGTGGGTTTGGTTCAATTTGGGTTTGTGATCTATGGATTGGGTTGTTGTTTGATGCTATGGTTGGTTGTTTTACACTCCCTCCATGTCCATTAGTTGCCTGACAATTCTAATTTTTGGTCAAAATCATCAAATTAGGACTTGGGTTGAAATTCCACCCCAAAGGGGGTGAAAATTTGAAATTTTTGGGTGCCCAGAATCTTCTCGAGCCGCCCGGGCGGAAAATCCAGCAGCTTGCATATTTTTTGGTTTTGTCCCGGTTCGTCCCTTGATGCTTACATCATTAATGATGCAACAAGTGAAGGGACAAGGCAATTTGGAATCAGGTTGATGGTCACAATATTGGTACGTAATTATGATCTCTCTCTCTCTCTCCCTCTTCGAATCTGAATGGAAAAATCATTGTACCTCGCACTCTGTTTTAGTATTACGTAGTTTTTTATGCTTCAAAAATTTATGTCTCCAATGGAAGGAGGCATTCCTTAGATGTTTCTGCTCAATTAATGTTTTGATGTTCTGTCTCCAATGGAAGGAGGCATTCCTTGGATGTTTCTGCTCAATTGATGTATCTTGCATCTTTGTGGAAGGCTTTGTTTGACATGTTTGGGGGGTACATTCCCCTGGACTTGCTGCTGCCCCTATGTGCTAGCTTATATGCTGCCGTATTGTGAATTGTGGCTCTGTTACTATCTGATACTTGTAGATTTGCTGCTCTGAGTTTATAAGTGCAGTCTGTTGGATTTGCTGTCTAATACATATTCATTTTCATGGGTTGAATGCTGTCCAGTTCACTGCTAGATATCACTGAATTTGCTGTCCAGTTTGCTTAGGCAGTTTTACAGTTTGCTTATGACTGGGCAGTGGCAATGGTTTCAGGTGTGGCATTTTAGAATGCCAATTCTGAGCAGTGCATATTAGTAAGCAAAATCTGGGCAGTGCATCTTAAGGACTTATTGTGGTAAATTTTGTTGTATTCTTAGAGGTTTTATTGTATAGTTCCCATCTTCTTTTCTCCAGTTTGTGGGCCTTATCTCCCAGAACCAAAATCTTCTACTCTCGTCATTGTTGGGTACATTTTCCGTTTTGTGTTATCGTTTTAAATATAGATTTGCAAGTCTATATTTTAATGAATATCATAAAATCATTTCTCATATAGTACCAAATACAGGTTCCTTTGCAAAACTTATTTTTCCAAAATGTTTTTAGGAGTGTTTGCTACGAATTATTTGAAAATGAAGATACTTCAAGAAATGAGACTATCCAAACAAAGGGTATTATCATTTCAGAGTCTTCAGTTGCGTCAAAATGAATATGAAGGGGTATCATAGTTCACTTTGACCATGTATAGGGTTCTTTACGATCCAAGTTTAAGGAACACGTTGTTCATTTGAAATTACAATGCTTTCCCACATTGTTCATTTCATTTGATGCAATGCTAGAGTGTATGAAGATTTGTTTAGGAGTACGAGATTGAATAAATGCCCTTGCTGTGAGGGTCCGTACCAATATTGACTATTAAATACCCTAGTAATTCTCAATACTGACAAATCTTAGAAAAAAAAAGTCTCAATAATGAAAAAAAAAATCATTTTGAAACTTTTATCACTACCACAGATACTGAAATTAAAGTGGAAATGCTTCACTCAAAGAAGCTTGGTGGTCATTTAAAAAAAAAAGAAGCTTGGTGGTTTTGGCCATCATCAGCTGCCTACGTATATTGGGATGGAATGGAATATACATTGGCCGATATAGCATTTTAGCAAGCGAGATAAAACACTTGATATTTAGGAGTACCATTGAGTTTTCAAAAGAAAAATAGGAAGATATTCTTGTTGAATTTTGGCTCCATCCTCTGGCAAGAAAGTCATTGGCAGCATTGAATTTTGGATATCCAAATTGATAAGGGCGGCTGTTTTTTGTCTGGGCAGATTGGTTGCCTTTGCTCTACTGTTCCAGCTACTAGAGTAATTGCAGTAGGTGGAGTTCTACCTATTTAGACAGACCTTGGGTCTTTGTATTTTAGATCACCATAGGAGTGGTCTTGTGTTCTCCGAGAGGGAGACTTGTGTCTCTGAGTGTGAGAGCTTGTGAGGTTTGTTTGTATGAGCAATTTTGTGTAAAATCAGAGTGTAGTGAGAGAGAGTCACTTGTAAAGCTTGTGGTTTTCCGGTTAATGGATTGATTGCTCCGGTTACCTCCGTGGACGTACCTGATTTTGGGGAACCACGTAAAGTACTTTGTGTTTGGTGTGCGTGTGTTTCTTTGGTTGTGTGTTTGGCTTGATCCGTGGGCACAACAATTCTATGGCATTATCGATAAAGATAAGGTTGCATTGCCCTTTAGGCTAAATCATTCCCACTACAAGAAAAGTGACAATCTGTGAGGAAATGCTGGTGAGGAAAATAAAATTCGTCTCCAATTATGTCTTTTTTGTGACGAAAATCATATTTCGTCACTAATTTATAGGGAAAACAAATTTAAGGTGAGGAAATTTTATTTCCTCACTAAAATTACTAAATGGGCGAGGAAAATTATTATTTCGTCTCTAAAAGAGTGGACAAACGAAAGTTTAGGCGAGGAAATAATAATTTTCCTCGCTAATATGGTCCCTCCATACCGTCCCCGGGCGCGCGAAACCTTGAAATCCATTGGACGACGAAATAATCCGTCTCTAATGAACTCACAATGGGCGATGAAATATTTTCCTCGTTAATTTTTATGGACCGAAATTTTTTTTTTACATTATTTTACTTGGCCAAATTGGACGACGATATAATTCCTCACTAATGTACTCACAATGCACAAGGAAATGTTTTCCTCGTTAATTTTTATGGACCGAAATTTTTTTTTTACAATATTTTACTTGGCCAAATTGGACGACGAAATAATTCCTCACTAATGAACACACAATGGGCGAGGAAATGTTTTCCTCTCTAATTTGTATGGACCGAATTTTTTTTTTACAATATTTTACTTGGCCGAATTGGACGACGAAATAATTCCTCACTAATGAGCACACAATGGGCGAGGAAATGTTTTCCTCGTTAATTTGTATGGACCGAAATTTTTTTTTACATTATTTTACTTGGCCAAATTGGACGACGAAATAATCCCTCTCCAATGAGCACACAATGGGCGAGGAAATGTTTTCCTCGTTAATTTGTATGGACCGAAATTTTTTTTTACAATATTTTACTTGGCCGAATTGGACGACAAAATAATTCCTCTCTAATAAACACACAATGGGCGAGGAAATGTTTTCCTCGTTAATGGTTTGGAGCGAAATTTTGGCGGGCTGAATTTGTTTTGGGCGGGTCCTGAAATGTTTTACAAGAGCCTTATAAAAAAAAAAAAAAAAAAGCCCCAAATCAGTCTAACATCTTCCGTCTTCCTCTCTAACTTAATACTCTTCCATTCCGAAGCCGAGGCCGTAACCTCTCCATCTCTGCCGCTGCTACCATCACCGACTGCTACCTCGCCATGTATCTCCTGGTATGAATTTCTCTTTCTTCTCTATCACTTTCCCCAGTAAACCATTAACGAGGCCTTTTACTGGCAGTCAGAGAACAATCAGGAACTCCTAGTATAACCAGGAGAAATTCATATTGTAAAAGGCCCCTCAATGATTTACACCCAAACAAACCATCGCACCCAATCTCCACCGGTTAATGCCCATGGTCCTGCATTGGGGTTTAGGCTTTGCCGAAACATATTCGACGTTCATGTCTCTACCTGCCGACGCCGGTGAACTGCGAAACCAAACCCAGGATATTGTTTCCAATCGGGTGTTGGAATAGTTGCACTTGGGCTCTTCTACTATTAGAGGAGATGAGGTTGTCCCGAACAGAAATTCTGAGATTGACCCAACTCTTCAAATCATGGCTGTTCAATCCCTAATCTTGATAAATACCCCTTTACCGATTTGTTAATGGTGGATTAACCCTTGATTGAAGTCTCACAAGTTGTATTTCGACCCCACTAGCTAATTTTGTCTCTAGTCCTAGGTGGTTACTGACTTAGGATAATTATTTAGAAATATCTCGTGTTAATAATCATTAGTACGTCTCTATCAAGGTACAAATTCAATGGAGTAACTCTCACGCATGACGGGTTAGCTAGGCACTTCTATTTGGTGAGTACGCAATACCTTGGTTACATGCATTTGCTCAACTATTTTTACATCAAATGCTTCTTGCTTTTAAAGCTGGAAAATGTGAATCACGTGTTTTGTTTTGATACTGGCTATATTGAATTGAATTGCGATACAATGCATGCTATTTTAATTAAAACGTGGATTATCGGAGTGTGGCCTGTTCACATGCCATTTTATTACGGATGATTTAGACCATGGGAAGCCTAACTAAAGCCTTTTACAGGCTTTTTGGGTTCATGAGAGCTCATTCAGTTTTATACTTCATGTAAGTCATATAAAATATGTAAAATATCCATTTTCGGCTTGCTATCCAATTCGTCTCCAATTATGTTCTGGCTTTTGTATTCCGGCTTGTTTGATCGATCAGAGAATTTCAGTGTCAGCATGGATACTAGGAGACATATGTTTTCGACTGATTTCTCTCTCTTCTCTTATTTTTGTCTGAATTTCAGAGCAAACCTTGAGCAAAATAGAAGCCCATCAGCTAGGAATAACGAAAAATGTTCCAGTAAGTCCAGCAACTCTTGTTTGGGTTTTGATTTGCAGCTCTTGTTTGGGTTTTGGTGCTCTTTTTTGCTCAAGGACTTTATGGATCATAGGAAGGGATGGAAATTGCTAGAAAAATTAGGAAATAATCAATAAAACACCACAACATAAGTACCGCAACTAGTTTTACCAATTTATCTTTCATAAAGTTATTTGTCTCTGCTTAATTAGTCCAGAGTTACCATGATCCCAATTGCCACTGAAATTTCATTTAAGTTAGTAGGCTCAAACTAGTAGTTCTGAGGGTACTCAGAATAGCTCGGGCCGGTTATATAGGGCTGGGTAGCCCAAATTGCTCCCCCGACTGAAACACCATTAGGAGTATAACAGGTTTGTGTTTGAAAAATCAAGAAGTGAAAATATTAGTTTTATATCGTAGAAAAATGGAAAATTTAATTAGACTTTGAAAAAACCTAACTTTTATGTATACCAAAACAGAAACCCATTCAAAATGGCAAAAATCAAAACGTATAGACTGGGGTTCTTTCGTCCTTTCACCTTAATAACTAATAAACCATTGAAGAAATAAAGAGTGTAGCCTTCATCAATCGATTCTGGATTTTGAGTGTGTTAAAGTCTGGTTTTAGTGTGTGATAGTTTGGGTTTTGTCGATCTAGAGAATAGAAAGAAGGGGAGGATTGTGCGGGACTTAGGGTTGAATAGTAATTTTCCCTTTTGAGTTGGGAGAAATTATGGCATGGCCATTCATCTAATTTTTTTGGTTAGTTTTCTAACTTCCGTTAGCAATTTGACTAAATGCAATGCTATGTGATAGTTGGAGGACTATACTAAATGCAATGCATGATGTGTAGATATTTTATGCTTTGTATATGTGTATGTGGATCTTGACATGTGTTAAAATATATGCTTAGTTTTTGAAGTTATTAGTTCGCATTATATATTTCATTTTCATTTATCTTGGTATGCATATATTTAGTTTAAAATGTTGTGTTATTTATAATCATAGTTACACAAAATGGCGAAAGGAAGACCTATTCTGCTCAGACCAGGTTTTCTAGCCAATGATGTCGTACCAGATTATGAGAGATTAAGAAACGAGAATATAAAGAGGAACAATGAGAGATGTAAACAGCATGGGGTGAAAACTATTGCAACGTCTATGGTAAGTCCAGTTCAGGCTGAACGTGCCAATGAGAGTGGAAAGCGTAATAGGGGTGAATTGGATGACGGTGACTACAGACCGACGAGAATGACAATGACTATGACCATGAGTTGGACGATTCTTTTGAGGAGGAGGTACAATATTTATTTATAGTTATTGATAGACAAAAAAATAATGAATCACACATTTTATATTTATGCCTCTGCATTTTGTATTGCATGTTTGTAAGTCTCAGAAAGGGCCACCCGATCTACACCACAACCTGACATGGATACGGATACTCAGGACATGGATACTCAGGCCTTACAATCTGCACAGTCACAAAGCGAGCCATTAGCTGAAAATGACGTTGGTGGGTGATTTATTTTGGCTGCTATTTTCTGCTTTCTACTTAGTCTTTTGATATTTTCACTGCTCCTATTTTCTACTTTTTTTTAGTCTTTTTAGGTGCTATTTTCTGCTCCTTTTTAGTCTTTTTAGTGTAGCTTTTTAGTCTTTCGATAAACTTGCATAAATGTCCTTATAAGGTGATTGTTAAGGATTCAGATTCATCTTGTGGCAAACTAGTGAGAGCATTAAGGAGAACTAGTGAGACCTCACTAGTTTTAGAAAAATTAGTGAGACCTCACTAGTTTTGGAAAAGGGTATTTTCCTCCTGTAAAATGATCGTAACTGATCGTAACTCAGCTGGAATATACTTCCATTTTCTCTCTCTCTCTCTCTCTCTCTAGACATTCTTTAGAATTGAACGGATTGATTTCTAAGAATTTTGTTGTGGTATCAAACCTTCTATGACGAAAGTCGATTAAGGTCTCACTAATTTTTCCAAAACTAGTGAGGTCTCACTAGTTCTCCTTAATGCTCTCACTAGTTTGCCACAAGATGAATTTGAATCCTTAACAATCACCTTCTTACTCATAGCTATATTAGACAAACACATTAAAGAACAAGGTGCTGAATTATAATGCAAAAATATGCAAAAATGCAACGTTAACAGTGCAGAAATGCAATTTTCAAATGCAAAATGTAGTTTTCATATGCTGAAAATACAGTTATAGAGTGCGGAAATGAGATTTTCAAGTGTAGAAATGACGTTTTTAAGTGCAGAATGTGCTGAAAATGCTGTTTTTAAGTGCAGAAATGCAATTTCCAAATGCAGAATGCAGTTTTAACATGCTGAAATTGCAATTTTAGAGTGCAGAAACGCAGTTTTTTAGTGTAGAAAGTGCTGAATATGCAGTTTTCAAGTGCAGAAATGAAATTTTCAAGTGCAGAAATGAAGTTTTTAAGTGCAGAAAGTGCTGGAAATGCTGTTTTTAAGTGCAGAAATGCAATTTTCAAATGCAGAAAGCAGTTGTAATATGCTGAAAATGCAGTTTTAGAGTGTCAAAATGCAGTTTTGCAGTGGAATGATAAGAGGTGGCAGGTAATCTCTCACAACATACATCTCTCACAACATACATAGCCATGGGTTTTTCTTGTTGCATCTTAATCTTTGATGGTCTTAAACTTGAACCTACCTCATAGTTTATTGTATCTCTATTGGTTTGTGATCATTTCAAGCTCAATCACTTGTAAACACCAGCAACAGGGCGTCTGAGAAACACTTAAAGCATAGATGTGGATCAAAGTCACTTTCAGTTAGGGTTGCCGCTGTGGTGCGTTTCACATTATATCTTTTGTATTAAACTATGAACAAAATTTATTTATATCTTCAATTTTATTAAACTATGAACATGCTTAATTAACTTATTTGTTGATGAAATATTACATTAGATGAAAGATGGTGTCGTGCCTCCATTGAAAGAAATATACCAATCAACCCACTATAATAAAGACACAAATGAGTGGATCTCTCCAGGATGCAAGGATAAGTTTGTATGTGTACTTTGTTGTGTACTTGTGTTAGCTAATTTATTACAAGTTGAATCTACTAAATTTCTCGTACTTAAATTATTCAATTTACTTTAAAATGACAGGATGAGATGGAAAAAATAGAGGCTGAACATAACTCGCAGGAAGGTGCAGTCCCGATGACGCAAGAGGATCTATCTATCAAAGTATTCAAGAAAAGGTCGGGTTATATCATGGGACTTGGCATGAGGCCTTCCTCCTCTGTTAGGTCCTATGTGAACAGTTATGAGTACGTAACAAACCTCGAGAAAAAGGTTCAAGAGCGGGATGAGATAATTCAGGAGCATGTTGAGAAAATTGAAGTAGCAAACGCCACAATAGTCGAGCTAGTGGCGCCTAAAGAGCAAGCCAACGCCACGATTGCCGATTTAGTGGAGGCAAAAGAGCAACAAGGGAGGACTTTGGCTAGTGTTTTGGAGTTTCTGAAACAACAAGGGTACACTGGAGTATCTTAGAGTGTTGGCTCGTGAAGCTCATGATTGACTTGCAGGTTAGTGCGTCATGCTTTTCCACTAGCAGAACTAAATTGATAAATCTTTCTATCTTTCATATTTTGTCTCTCCAAATAAATACTTTCTGCACTTCTTTACATAATTGGAGAACAAAGAATTTGCTGACTTTTTGATTGGCTATGCTTGGTCTAAAAGATTATAAATATTTATAAACTTGGCTTCAGCTCCTCAATTTTCTTGATGTCTATATTCCATCTGAACTCCTTAAAACACACAAACATATCCTTCAATTACCAAATTCCAACCAAATCAATTCCAAATATAACTCATGTGAGCAGACCAAAGTATAGAAATAGCACTATAACAAGTTTTGACACGTTGATGCCTCCGTTTAGGCCGTTTTCCGGGGGCAAAGGCATCTAATCATTGAATTTTTACCAAACGCCTGGAAACATTAATTCCCCAAAGTCATAAATACATGATAAAACTCGTGTGAGTGGAATAACTCGGGGAATTCGCAACGGAATGAGTTTGGACATGCCGATGGTGCCATTTCGGGTCTTTTTGGGTCTTTGGAGTATCCGAATCTTGATCTGCTAACAAACGCACAAAACAACAATATCACCAAGTCATAAACTGATGATATAACCTGTTTGAATAGCCCAAATCAAAGAAATAGCCTTATAAGGAGTTTTGACGCGCCGGAGCCTTGTTTTAGGCCGTTTTTCGGCTTAAAGGTACCGAATTCCCGATTTGTTGGTTGGGGCGCGAAACGATGCTTCCTCCAAGTCATAAATGAGTAATGTAACCCGTGCGAATGGACCAAATGACAGAAATAGTGTCATGGCATGTTTTGACATGTCGGCAGCTTCGTTTTTAGGCCATTTTTGGGCCTCAAAGGGTCCGATCTTTGAACTTTTTAGCCAACATGCAAAGATACACTTCCAAAAAGTCATAAATGCCCAATGCGACTTGTTGGAACCATTCAAACTGATAAAATGGCAGTAGAATGCAATCCGGCATGTTAATACTTCATTTTAGGCCATATTTGGACTTTGGAACGTCCAATCAATGATTTCTCAAGCCGTAGGTGAAACGATACTTCCATTAGGCCAAAAATACTCAATCTGGCTTGGGGGAACCATCTAATGTAAGAAAACAGTGGTGGAGCATAGCCCGATACGCCGACACCTCATTTTTAAGCCTTTTTTGGATTTCATAGTATCCAATCATCAAATTTTTGAGCAACGGGCGATATAATGCTTCCATAAAGTCACAAGTGCATAAAGTGACTTCTGTGAACTATCTAAATCAAGAAAATTGCAGCAGAGTGGGATTTGGCATGTCAACGCCTTGTTTTTAGGCAATTTTTTGGATTTTGAAGTGTTCAATCAATGATTTCTCGAGCCGTAGGTGAAACGATGCTTCTAGTAGGCCAAAATTACTCAATATTGCTTGGGGGAACCATCGAATGTGAGAAAACAGTGGTGGACCATAGCCCGATACGCCGACACCTTGTTTTTAAGCCTTTTTTGGATTTCATAGTATCCAATCATCGAATTTTTGAGCAACTGGCAATATGATGCTTCTGTAAAGTCACAAGGGCATAACATGAATTATTTGAACTGTCCAAATCAAGAAAATTGAAGTGGAACAAAATCCGGTATGCCAACGCCATGATTCTTAGCCGTTTTCGGGCCTCCAAGCACCCGATTTGTCGATTTCCTGTGCAACGGGCGATATTTTATCTCCATAAAGTCACCAATACATGACGTGGCCAGTGAGAGCCATCCGAGTCAAGAAAATACATCAGAGCAGAATTTGACTTGCCGACGCCTTCGTTTTAGCCGTTTTTCGGCCCTCGGGGTACCCGATTCATCAATTTCCCGAGCGACGAGCTATATTTTGCCTCCGTGAAGTCATAAATACTTAATATACCTGTTTTGGGCCATGTATGTCAAGAAAATACCTTCAGAGCATAATTTGACTTGCAGACGCCTTGGTTTTAGCCGTTATCGGCCCCCGGAGTGCCCGACTTACTGATTCTTTGAGCGACGGGCAAAATTTTGCCTCTTTAAAATCACAAATATGTAATATGACTTAAGATCCATCCAAGTCAAGAAAATCGCAGTGGAGTAAAGTTTGGCACGCCGACGGCTCGATTTTAGCCGTTTTCGGGCCACGAGTGCCCGACTTACTAATTCTTCGAGCGACGGGCAACATTTTGCCTCCGTAAAATCATAAATATGTAATATGACTTGCATGAGCCATAAAAGTCAAGAAAATTGCAGTGGAGTAAAGTTTGGCATGCCGATGGCTCAATTTTAGCCATTTTCGGGCCACGAAGTGCCCAACTTACTGATTCTTCAAGCGATGGGCAACATTTTACCTCTGTAAAATCACAAATACGTAAATACGTTATGTAATACCCGACTCCTAATTTACGTTAATGTGTTCAATTTTGTGTGTGTTTATCTTAATTTTGTGCATCACTTGAGTGAATTGGCATCATTTTAAAAGTATGCAAAACGGAATATTTCCATTGATTGGAGCATCACAGCATCATAAGATGTGTAGCATGGGATAATTTTTCCTTTGCAAGCTTATATACTTCCACGTCCCTTTTCCTTTCCTTAGTCATACTGTAACGATCCGCCCCCGCCTTGCACAATATTGTCCGCTTTGGTCGCCCAAGCTCCTTGAACTTCTGGTCACCCATCCCTGGATTGCTCTAGGGTGAGCATGCTTAACTGTGAAGTACCAATGAGCTTTGACGCCCTCACGGCTTTAAAAGGCCTTGTGCATGATCTATCTTCTTATATCATGGAACTCCGTTGCATCCATGTGGGTCATGGGCTGTCACACATACCCACACTTGGCTCATACATAGAGTACGCGAGAGAGAGAGAGAGAGAGAGAGAGAGAGAGAGAGAGAGAGGGAGGGGGGGGGATAAGAGGAGGGAATCAACTGCGTTTTCTTACCTGCGCTTGATTGAAGCTCAAACCTAGGTAAATACACGTGTTAGACTTGAATTCAATGTTTCTAGTGCTTTAATTTCATGTATTTATGTGAACTCTTGATGGGTTATGCTTCTAATTGAAGTTTCTAGGTTAAATTCACCACTGAGGTTGCTGAAACTGTGTAGTTAAGTGCAGGAAACTGTTTTGTAGTTGCTAAAAATGCCTTTTTAAGGCTGAAAATGCTGCTGTAAGAGTTATTTAGATGCAGGAAACTGCTCTTAGTTGCAGGAATGCATTTTGAAGTGCTGCAACTGCCCTATTGGGTGCTGATCGAAACGGACCTGTTAGGGGCTGAAACTTGCTGGAAATAAAGTTTAGTTGCTGAAAGTGTTATTTTTATGCTGTAAATGACCTGCGTAGCTGCTGTAAATGCCTATTTAGCGCTGATACATGCTGGAATTTACATCTTCTTACTGGAAATAGACTCTTAAGTGTTGAGAACTGAGTCGAGTCGCGTCCACTACAGGTTTTGGTCGTGTGGTTGCACCTCGCTCGAGTGATGCGGGTCGGGGCTTGGTTATATGTAGATAGTGATGGTTTTGTTGGCCAAGAGGGTCTATCCCCTGGCCTTGTATTTAAGCGTATAATCTTGTTTTTTTTTTTTGTTCACGTATGTCAGTCTTCCGCCGTACATTGTAAGACGCTCTTTGAAGTTATAACTAATGAACTGTTTAACTTTTTAATCTTTTGTTTGTGTGAGCTAAGGTTGGTCTGATTGGGCCGGGTGTCACGCGTTGTGTCGGGATGGGCCAATTGGCGCTATTCCGAGACGGGGCGTGACACATTATATTTGTTAAGTTTACATAAATTTTCCTATTCTATTATCAAAATCGTAACAATATTTTGTAATCTTGTTTGATGTTTTGCAGATTGAATAGGCAGAAGGTTGGATAGTGGGAAAGATGAGAGTATATAGTTTTTATTGAAGACTTCTTTTTTGGATATATCAATATGTGACGACCTGTTCTTTTTCTTTTTTTTTTTTATGAAGATTGGGTCTTCTTTTTGGATGATGCATAGGATAAGAACGTGATATGGTCTAGTTTGATTATTTTTGACTTTTTGTCTTTGGAACATGGATGCATTAGATTCTACGGTGGATGAACTAATTGGTGTAGAATACTAAATATTTTGAAGGTTTATGAATATATGGTAGTTATTTTGGTGAAATGTAATGTAATACAGGGTTTTTGTTTGATATCTATTGAATTCTAAAATGAACAGGATTGTATTTTCAAAGGAATGTGACAATTTATTTTTCACCTATGCTCCTCATATATATTGTTTAGGTGATGAAATTTTTTCTCACTAAAGAGGTTTCTCTAAGAAGCTTTCTAATATTTAAATTAAATTACTCGCCGAAGAAAAATTTCCTCGCCTATGTAATTTTATAATATTTAAATTAAATTACTTGCCCACGAAAAGTTTCCTCGCCTATGTAATTTTCCAGGATCAATTTCCATCATTATTGGCGAGGAAATTGATGAATAATCGACAAAAAATCCTTGATATAGGAGACAAAATATTTTCTCGCCAAAACTCAATATAGGAGAGGAAATTATTTCGTCGTCAAAAACTCATTATAGGCGAGGAAATTCTTATTTCCTCGCCATGTGACCTTCTGCGACAACCCTTTGTCGACAAAACTGGTGACAAAATATTTTCCTCGCCTATACCATTGGCGAGGAAAAGTGTGCCATCTATGACGATTTTCATTCCTCGCAAATTATGATTTTTCTTGTAGTGTCTTCACTATTTTTCTTAAGTGAGCCTATACCCAGGGACAGTACTGGGCGCTCTACTGAGAGCCATTACAAAAAGACAAGCAACAGACGACATCGTGAGGGAATAGACGTCGGCGTCATCCGTCTCTACTCTGGGAAAATCGCCATCTTTGATTTGCTTTGATAAGACGGGTCTAGAAAATTCAGTGTCAACATAGAGTTTCGCATTTGCGTCTCGATCTCACCTCGTCCTCCACTATTGAATCGACCGGTGAAGATGATTGGGATACTCCATTTGCACTTTGAAAGCTTCTTCATCAAGCAAACCAAGGAAGTAGTTGATATTGGATTCGATTGGATAAAATGAAGTTGAATGGAGTGGTGGATACATTCAACTGATCAAATGATTTAATTAGCTTCTTCGTTAAACAAATAGAGGGAAAATCAAATCTTGATTATTTCTTTGTTTCCATTTATAATATCCACTCAGTGTGTGTGAAAGCCGAAATTATTTTCATCTGTTTATACTGTCAAGCGCATGATATATGCATGCTGGTTTGATTTATTTTCAAGGCATAAATTGGAGAACTTTATCATAAATTAAAGTATGAATTTGTCAAGAAATCTGATTGTATTATATTCAAATTTACCATGACTGTTGTCTTGATTCAACCATGAATCTACTGGTTTGGTTTGTCCATGAAATTTACCATGAAATCCTATGTTTTGGTTCAGTTCACTTTGAAATTTATCACGAAATTTGAAAAAATTTAGCATGAAATCTTATTGGATGGAATTTAAATTTACCAAGAAATGTATTATGAATTTTGGATGACATCCCATCCGATTCATGATTCATATACAAACTTATGTTCACTTGAATTACCATGTTTACTGGTAGGGACATTTCTTTTTTTTTACCATGATTACAAGGTGCATGGTCAGTTTTCCAAGTAAATATGATAAAAATTTTCATATGTAGTGAAAACTTTATATTCAACTCAAAACTAATTGGTAATGAATGGAGAGGCTCGTGTGGCCACTTTTTGGGTCGCTAGTCTGTCATCGTGAGACGTGGATTGTGATTGCTTTTTTTAAATGTGGGGTGGAATGGGCTCTGCTCTGATACCATGTGGAAACTTTATATCTAACTCAAAACCAATTGGCAATGAATGGAGATTCCAACATATATTAAGTGATCACCTATTCCACTCCTAAGTAATGTGGGTCAATATTTCTTGACACGTATATCATTAGGTAATAATAAAAGTAGTACAAAAGGTCCCACGAAAAATAATGAAATATAACTGTTTAAATTTACGAGATATCCAAAAAAGAATAATTATTTAATTTACTCTGTTTATATATTTCTTAGTACAGTTTCTAACGTGTAGTTTTGGATTGGGTCTTAACGAAATCATATATATTCTGCAGACATTGCAGATTCGTTTCATTTCTGATTTTACCTTCTTCTTTTGGTTAGCTGGTTAGGGGTGTTTTCAATTGTTTATGCACACCTCGACTATCGGTTTGGTAAAAAACAGACCATTTATGCTGGGACAAGGGGTCAAGGGCCAGTCTTGGGGCAAGGCCCAGCGGCCAGCAGGCCACCATCTGAGCCCCCAGTTTCAGGCCCATTAGTAGGCCCATTGCTATTCCCATATTTCTTCTTACATATTGAGTATTTTCTTCTGACTTGACTCCAAAAATGAAACCTTGGACGATGTGAAGAGCAAATCCACCAACCAACATGACTCAAACATGGGGCTTATGCTTCCGTATGTACATGTCCAAAGGTTCTCTACGTAAACTGTAAATTTCAATAGAGAATAATGTCTGGAAGGGGGGCCCATATAGTTTCAATTTTAGAGGCAATAAACTGTAACGGCCCCCATATACATTCATGTTTTCTTGTTTTCCTTCCAGAGTCGCAATATGATACAGCAACTAGCCAACTAGCACGCAAGAAATGGGAAAATGTGTCATATGGTCTCATGTTCGAAATTGTTCAGGTGCTATTAACTCTTTTCGAGCAAGTTCATATGGAGCTTTTGCGCCAAATTTAATTGAGCTCCTCGCACATGGGAGGTGGAATTGGGCCCCCGGGATACAACAAAATGCGAGATACGACAAAAGCTGGCTCGAAGATCTGAATCATCAAAAAAGAAAAAAGGGAAAATGCGAGAGTTCACTAGATTATTTTGTTTGAATCCGTTAGATCATGTATATGTAAATGGATTTGGTTAGAAAATTGTGGTGTTTTTGGCACAATAAACATATATATTATAAAAAGGCTCAGTTTTTTGAATCCGCTATATTTTCTGCCATTGGATTTAATGGATGGTCGAGATTGATTTTCACGCCAGTCCTTAAGGGCTTAGATCGATTAAGCTTTTAGTTGATGGCCAAGATGCATTTTCGGGCTCAAATTTTGCCGCCTAAATGGTCTACCATACTTGGGAAGCAAAAAACGTTGCCTATTTTGATACTCTCTCTCTCTCTCTCTCTCTCACTCTCTCTCTCATGTGATTAGTGATTTGGGAACACAAATTTCCACTGTCTCTTCATCACGTAACAGCCATAATTAGAAAGGAAAGATTCAATCACGTAACAACAACAACGAAAATTAATTACGCCTTCTGTCTTTTCCATATCCCCACCTTAAGCAATTATCACTTTTATTCCTCTCTTTCTCCCCCTACCTTATTCCTTTTCCGATTTTCCAATCATAATCTATATTACTAAAAGGGCTCAATTTTTTAAGTCTCTTATATGGTCAGCCCCTACTCCATCGACGCTATTGCATCGGTTACCTCCGACTCATGCAGAACCTCTGTCTCCATGGCCACTACATGTGTCTTCCTCTCCATGGACAATTGAATCCTAAACATTAATCAAGTATGGAGCTAAAAAATATTTCTTATACTACGTTTCAGAGGTAAAGCTGATTTTTATTGTTGTTCTTCTTATGGGAATGATCCTGTGAAAAGATGTTTTCTTCATTACAGATTTGCATTTTTGGGGTCCTCTAAACGTACTACATGTTTGGCTGAGTTGGTGAGGGTAGGTTAACAACTTATATTCATTGAGAAATATGTGAGTCGGTCAGCTGGTTTGTTGTTGGTTTTTTTTTTTCTTTTGTGTGTGTGTGTGTGTGTACCAATCTATAATTTTCATCATATGATGTTTAGTTGTGATGCTCTATTATTTTGCATCTTTCTTCGGAAACCTTCTACAATTGGGTTTCAGAATGTCATTCAAGTATTTCATACTCAAATATCGTTTGGTAGAGTGCCTTCAAGCACGGGCCATTCGCTAGTTAACATATATAAACGAGTCCCTTGAGCGTGTGCTCTCTTTGATTTCATAAATTGGCATAGTACAAGACATGAAAAAAAAAATAAAAAATGAAAGGAAACATGAAAGGGTATTTGACGACTGAGATCAGTGCACTAAGCAAATCTCAACCATTGGATGCCTTTTCATGTTTCCTTTCATTTTTTTTTCATGTACCAAATTAACACTTTCCCTTTCATTTTCATAAATTTAATAACCCCTCCGATCCTTTTTCAAGTGTGTAGCTTCGTAATTCCAAATTATTAAGAAATCATCATCATTACACATTTCATATCAATTTTTACGCTCACTTTCCATTATTATGCTTGAATTTTCATGCGAAATTATGACTTTTTAAGTATTAGTGAAATCTCACTAAAGTTTTGAGTTGCCAGAAGTGGTCTTGGTCGGTACGAAATTAGAACTTTTAAAAATTAATGAAATATCACTAATTTTTTGGGTCGCAGGAAGTGGTCATCCGGAAGTGGGGTGGTGATTGACAAGGAGGCAGGAGTTGATTTTTCTGAATTTTCTTTACAAAATTGGAACTTTTAAATATTAGTTAAAAGTCACTAATTTTTTGGGTCGCTAGAAATGGTTAGCCAGAGGTGGGGTGGTGGTTGGCCAAGAGCCACGAGTTGTTTTTTTTTTTTTTTTTTTGAATTTTCTATACAAAATTAGAACTTTTAAAAATGGAAAATTCTAAAATCAACCCAGTGGGCTGATTATAAGGCTTAAAAAGTGTATGAGAATGTGTGAAAAGTGTACAGGATTGTTTAAATGTGTATGGAAAAGTAAAAAAAGTACATTGGAATATGTGTTTTTTTGTTTTTTTGTTGTCGTATTGTCAGCCTAGTAGAAAACCCCTTTAAAAATTAGTGACATTTCACTATTTTTTTGTCTTTATGTTCAATTGCAAAAGTTGTTTGTCTTTCCCTTTAAAAATGTCAAATGTTTTCTGACTTTGTGTTCGATTGCAAAAGTTCTCTCTCCTTCCCTTTAAAAGTGTCAAATATTTTGGATTTATGCCTAAGTCTCCCATGTACATACATTTATGTATAGGCAAATGATAATGACAAAACCCAAATTGTTCTCACCAAAATATTCATTCCAGGTTTTCATTGAACGACTTATTTGCCCTCTTCTACACTAGTTACTTTCACCATCATTTTACTACTCTACAAAACTACCCCTGAATCTCTTCTTTTATCATGTTTTTTATTTTTTCAATTCCATCCGCTCTTAAAGCCTATGACACTCTAATATTAATTAGAAGGTGTAAAGATTTGGAATTCCATGAAAAACTTTTCGAAAGTAAAATGTGGAAAATTATGAAATTACATTTTATTGTTGGTGCATGGGTTAATGTGTTCGGCAAAAGAAATTTATTGATCTTTGAAGAGAAGAACAAAGATTAAACGGATCAAGAGAGATGGAGACAAAAAGCTTCAAAAACCCGAGACCCAAAGGAAAAACAGGTAGCAAGAAGCCAACCAAGCCCACAACGACCGAAGAAAAGCACCATCAAAACCAAACACCCAAACACTACAATATATCAAATCCAACCAAAAAGCCTAAAAAAAACCAAACAGAGCCATAAACCAAAAAAATGAAACGATCCAAAACAATAATAAATAAAAAAACCACCAGCGATGCCCTTGCAAGTCAACAATGAGAACCATGCTTAGAAAAGAGCCAAACATCAAGAAAAGAATCACCGACAACAAACACCAAAGGTAAACAACCAAACCAATTAACCTCCTCCAAACATATCAAAATTAGAATTCCAAAGAAAGGGATGTCCTATCTTTCAATTCAGCAAAATCCCTTTTCATCAAAACATCTAAATCCTTCTTCTCTTTCTCAGCACCCTCCTCTCTCATCCCCTCATGATTTTTCTCACACTCCTCACTAAATTGATCCAAACCAAACCTTGAGAATCCACCTAGATCCACACACTCAAATCCATCATCTAAATGCTTTTGAAGCTCGGGTTTCTCTTGCATTTGCGTGGGGAAGCCATTTTCTGTTGGGTCTTTTGATTGGAGAGTTAGGGTTAAAATTTTAGAATGAGTTACGCAAGAGATTTTAAGCTTCAAAACACAGTTTTTCAATATTCAATGTTTTTGGAACACAACCACACGTCAGGTTCTTCTAAACAATATTGATACGAGGTTCACACTAAGACCCACATCAATGTATGGTGGTGCAGAAGAGGTACTATGTAATTTTTTTCTCCCTCACTTCCCCCATCTATCCATTTGGCACTACAAGTACCATTACAGCTAGTTTTGAATCAAAGGAGAATGAACTGTTAGTACTACCCTTTCTGGGTCACTTTTGGGAATTTCAATTGTTAGAAAATCGGAACACAAACAGACATGCGTAATGGAAGAACGGAAAAGAAAAACGAGACACAAGATAAATGTGGAAAACCTCAACGTGAGGAAAACCACGGGAGCCACACCAATCTACTATGAAATCGAAAAATAAGAGTACAAGTCTTCTTGCAATCTCTCTGAGATCTGCGTTGTCTCTCACCTCTCTCTGTTGTCCCTGTGGGGGCTCTGCCCCTACACCTCCGGAATATACCACTGTTGAAGGCTGTCTACACCCCAGCAATTTCCCACTTGAAGATAACTGAAGCATCAGCAAACAAACAACTGTAAAAATCCCAAATAATCTCAATCAACGTGGACGTAGTCATTTGACCCCTCTTAGTGTGGCTCCCAGCCCATCATCTTTCCAAGCATGAAGGCCAACTGAAGTTGAGTACAACTTCAATTTCTCAACAATAACAGGCTTGGTCAACATATCTGCCGGATTTTTGTCCCCCAAAATCTTCTCTTGTAACAATCCCCATCCTCCAATAGTGAACGAATGAAATGGTACCTCAAATCAATGTGCTTCATCCTGGCATGGAACACTGGATTTTTGACAAAGTGTATCGCACTCTGGCTGTCACTAAAAAGAACACCCTAAGGGGGCTCCGCCCCCACCCCCCGGTGGGGCTCTGATAAGCCCCAAATGTTGTATATATCCGGGCTTATCTCGCTCAATTTTATCACACACACTTGCATAATTTGGTTTTATATGAGTGATTTTGCGCGAGTTGTGTTTTTGATGAGTTTTAGAAAATCGGAGCTAAAAGGGCGTGTCCAAAGCTCCAAATAATCCCCGGTTGTATCCGGAAGTACCCAAGGCCCCGCAATGCCATGGAGGACAATCACCGAAGCTTAGAAGTCGATTCAAGAAGCTTTGGAAGGTTCAAGGAAGGCCCGGAACAAAGGAACAAGAAATCTAGAGTGATGAGCCTTGCGAAAATCTGACCAACCGATAGAAAAATGCTCATTTCTCTCAAGATACAAAGGCTATGAAGATGAGATCAATTGGGTTTGAAAGTAGACTCATAGAGCTTTCCAACGGTTCAAGAATCGCCTCATTCCGAGTTCGGACGAAGCTGGGGCGTGCTCGCGAAGTCGGGTAAAAAATCTGCCTGGACAAAACCCACTGGTATTGATACGAGATCGCAGGGGTATTGATACCAGTTGAACAAGGAAAAAACAGAACCCGCTGGTATCAATACCCCGACGCGGGGGTATCAATACCCAGACGCTTCAGACAGATTTTTGGCCCGACTTCCCTTTTATCTTAGGGGCATTTTGGACCTTTTGTACACGTTTTTGGGGGCTATAAAAGCCACCTAACATCAGATTATTAGGTATTCTTCATCTTCCACCTTCTCTCTCTACCTCCATTTTTGTTTTGCTCACTTGAGCTCCACCTTCTCTCTAGATTTTCATGCTTTTCCATTTGGATTCAAGGTAAATCTTCTTCATTAATGTTGTAGTACTCATCTTTATCTATCTAAATCTTGTGTTTATTTTCATTTTCGTCATGTTTTCCTTAATCACGTTTTTCTCTTTGTTGTGTGCTTTAACCATGTTTGAGTAGTGGTTTAGGCTTGGTTATGGGGTGAATATCACCCCATGACTTCGGTGTTTCAATGGCTTCTCACGTTTTCATGCTTATTGTGGGTTTGTGAATGGATTAATCACTCTATTTTCGGTCTAAACTTGGAGTTGTTAACCTCCTTGATTGGGTGTAGACAAATTACTTGGCACACACAATGCTTTGAGCTATGTCACTTTAGGTGTTCGACAAAATGTCTAAGAGAGTTTCTTTCCATTTACAAACCTCATTCTTGTGGTAAAGATTGGTTTTCATTGGGTGAGTTCAATTATATGTATCAAAACTAGGAGTTGTTAACCTTTTTGATCTTGTGTAGGCAAGGGCTTGACCACTTGCCACACATGATGCTTAGAGCTATGTCACTCCAAGTGTTTGTAAAAATGCCTCAAAGAACTTATCCCATTGTTAAACCAATTTTCTAGAGTCAAAATGATTTTCATTGTCAAATCTTCCGAGTGAGAGCAAGTGACTTTGTCTCTCACTTGAGTTATAGTCGAGAGCCATTGAATATCCCTAGTCATGGGTGGTATGATCCTCTAGACCTTGCCGCCTTTAATTTATAGTAAAATTTCATTTTCAATCCCATTAGAGGTAGAGAGATTCCACCAAACAAAAATCACAACCAAAAGGTTGGCCGTCCTAACGCCGAAACCCCTTCCGTAAAGTAAACCTTTCACTAGCTCCGACCCCTCCCTGTGGATTCGACCTCGGACTTCCGAGTTATTATGCTATGACCGACCTAGCCCTACGCTTGGGGCGACGCTAGCTACAACAACGCTAGGTGTCAAGCATTTTTGGCGCCGTTGCCGGGGAGGGGCAACAAACGGTGAGCTATTAAGGAGTTTGTTTTACCCCACTGTAAGTATTCCGTTTCCTTTAGTATAGTTTAGTTTTTGTATATTTTGTTTTAGTATTTGTTATTATATCTAGTAATAAGCATGATGGACCAAAAGTTCTCCCCTCTGTGTGACGATTCATTTGAAAAAAAATCTCACTGCTAGGGAAATGGACGCAGAGGTGGATTACTTATACTCTTTGTTAGAAAAACAAGATGCATATGGGCCTATTTTTGAGAAGTTACCGATTGTAGAATCAATTGATTTTCTTGGTGTTGATGATTTTGATTTGGTTTACCATCCATTTATAGTGGATTTTGTTAACACTTTGAAATTTGATTTTTCTTGGGCTATGCACTTGGTGGAGCTTAAATTTTTAAAACTAATTCGGCAGTTGCTGTACTCAAAGTATCTTATGTTATGGCATGGTCGAATTCAATTCTTGACAAAGAGCTTAAAGTGGTTTGATCTTCATAATACGATTGCTCTTCCTGTTTTGTCACTTTTAGTTTTCTATTTTGTGTTTTTAGCTCTTTGTAGTTTTTCTTAATTGTTCTTTTTTTTTATTTCTTTTATTTTTTTTATCCCTCCTTATTTTTGTTTCTCATGCATTGAGGACACTGCACATTTCAAGTTGGGGGGAGGGTTACTTCGTGTTTTGTTTATATTTAGACTCTTGAAATTAAAAAAAAAAAAATTAAAAAATTAAAAAAAATTGGTGAATCAAGGAATTTGGATACTTGTGTATGCTTACTCTTAATTGATGGCTTCTACTTAGTGCTATGATGTTTGTTGTGTG
Source organism: Vaccinium darrowii (assembly GCA_020921065.1). NCBI lineage: Eukaryota > Viridiplantae > Streptophyta > Magnoliopsida > Ericales > Ericaceae > Vaccinium > Vaccinium darrowii. The sequence goes on along the minus strand of CM037152.1, from coordinate 37,596,816 downwards.
AGACGGAGTCTTGATACGATTTCATGGATAGACTTAAGCTTGTGAACACGACATTAAAGGGAAACACTTGGTTAAGCCGTATTACCTATAGTTGGATAGCGTATGCTCACTTGAATTCATGCTTTCGTACACGCACTGTCCCACTTAAGCATTCACTGGCTTCGAAATTGGTTCACGTGTCATTGATCCCTCGGTATGAATTAAATTGCCTGTGAAATATTTGGAGCCCCTTTCCATGTAAAAAGAAAAGAAAAAGATGATGCATGCTATATTGTTGATGTTTATCCGGGCGTTCATTGAGTAACCGGGCAATCGGGGTTTGCTCCCACCGTATTGTTCGCGTCAAAAGATGGATAGACCTTGTGAAGGCATTGTCGAATGTGGTTAGCTTGGACCTCACTATAAAGCCTTTTTGACTCGAGCAATTAAGTCTGAGGGGTATCTCAAAACCTGGCACCCTAAGGCCATTTGGCTTGGGGATGGCCGACCTAACGCTCGCTAAAGGGGTCAACTAGAAAGCCCGAGAGGTTCGGGCATTGCACGACCACATATATAAAAAAAAAAAAAGAGATTCATTCGAATAAAGGGAAAGGGTGTGCTTAAAAAAAAAAAAAAATACCGAGCTATCAATAGTGTGAGAACTGTTTTCAAGGTTGGTGAATTTCTATGTGAGGTTTCTATTCACACGCATGCCACTGTGAGAATTCTCTATCCGACCGTAGGTGAGAGGATTGATTTTTGTGCTAAATTTGGTTATGAAGTTCACTTGCTTAATTCTTTCTATGAATGAAGTATCTTGCCATTCACTTGCATGGCGGACATTGTGGTGCTATGTGAGGTTGTCGGTTGGGCATGAGTACACTTAAAGTATTCGATTCCTTTGTGTTTTGTGGGTTGTCACTGCTGAAAACCCTCACGAGACTTCACTCGTCCTACCGGGGCCGCCCGGGGGTTTAAAAGACTTATCCATTTTAGTTTATTTCCATTAGTTGCATTTGTTTTGTTTGCTCGGGACGAGCAAAGTTCACGTTGGGGGGTGTGATAAGCCCCAAATGTTGTATATATCCGGGCTTATCTCGCTCAATTTTATCACACACACTTGCATAATTTGGTTTTATATGAGTGATTTTGCGCGAGTTGTGTTTTTTATGAGTTTCAGAAAATCGGAGTTAAAAGGACGTGTCCAAAGCTCCAAATAATCCCCGGTTGTATCCGGAAGTACCCAAGGCCCCGCAATGCCATGGAGGACAATCACCGAAGCTTAGAAGTCGATTCAAGAAGCTTTGGAAGGTTCAAGGAAGGCCCGGAACAAAGGAACAAGAAATCTAGAGTGATGAGCCTTGCGAAAATCTGACCAACCGATAGAAAAATGCTCATTTCTCTCAAGATACAAAGGCTATGAAGATGAGATCAATTGGGTTTGAAAGTAGACTCATAGAGCTTTCCAACGGTTCAAGAATCGCCTCATTCCGAGTTCGGACGAAGCTGGGGCGTGCTCGCGAAGTCGGGTAAAAAATCTGCCTGGACAAAACCCACTGGTATTGATACGAGATCGCAGGGGTATTGATACCAGTTGAACAAGGAAAAAACAGAACCCGCTGGTATCAATACCCCGACGCGGGGGTATCAATACCCTAGACGCTTCAGACAGATTTTTGGCCCGACTTCCCTTTTATCTTAGGGGCATTTTGGACCTTTTGTACACGTTTTTGGGGGCTATAAAAGCCACCTAACATCAGATTATTAGGTATTCTTCATCTTCCACCTTCTCTCTCTACCTCCATTTTTGTTTTGCTCACTTGAGCTCCACCTTCTCTCTAGATTTTCATGCTTTTCCATTTGGATTCAAGGTAAATCTTCTTCATTAATGTTGTAGTACTCATCTTTATCTATCTAAATCTTGTGTTTATTTTCATTTTCGTCATGTTTTCCTTAATCACGTTTTTCTCTTTGTTGTGTGCTTTAACCATGTTTGAGTAGTGGTTTAGGCTTGGTTATGGGGTGAATATCACCCCATGACTTCGGTGTTTCAATGGCTTCTCACGTTTTCATGCTTATTGTGGGTTTGTGAATGGATTAATCACTCTATTTTCGGTCTAAACTTGGAGTTGTTAACCTCCTTGATTGGATGTAGACAAATTACTTGGCACACACAATGCTTTGAGCTATGTCACTTTAGGTGTTCGACAAAATGTCTAAGAGAGTTTCTTTCCATTTACAAACCTCATTCTTGTGGTAAAGATTGGTTTTCATTGGGTGAGTTCAATTATATGTATCAAAACTAGGAGTTGTTAACCTTTTTGATCTTGTGTAGGCAAGGGCTTGACCACTTGCCACACATGATGCTTAGAGCTATGTCACTCCAAGTGTTTGTAAAAATGCCTCAAAGAACTTATCCCATTGTTAAACCAATTTTCTAGAGTCAAAATGATTTTCATTGTCAAATCTTCCGAGTGAGAGCAAGTGACTTTGTCTCTCACTTGAGTTATAGTCGAGAGCCATTGAATATCCCTAGTCATGGGTGGTATGATCCTCTAGACCTTGCCGCCTTTAATTTATAGTAAAATTTCATTTTCAATCCCATTAGAGGTAGAGAGATTCCACCAAACAAAAATCACAACCAAAAGGTTGGCCGTCCTAACGCCAAAACCCCTTCCGTAAAGTAAACCTTTCACTAGCTCCGACCCCTCCCTGTGGATTCGACCTCGGACTTCCGAGTTATTATGCTATGACCGACCTAGCCCTACGCTTGGGGCGACGCTAGCTACAACAACGCTAGGTGTCAAGCAGGCTCTACCGCCTACACCCCGGGATAGACCACTGCTGAAGGTTGTCTGCACCCCAACATCAACTTATTCATGGAACATCATCATTGCACTTGTCATTTTCAATTTGCAATTGACAACTACTTTATAAAACTAAAATGTATTTAACAATACTATTGGGAAGATATGAGCAATTACAATAAATTACCTACTACGTCTGACTAAAATTTTATTATTTTGCAACAATTATTGGCACATTGCAAAGTGCAACTACACCTACAATTAATTGCTTTTCCTTAGGGTTGAGCTTCCCTCCATACCGTAATCATCCATACTCCTCCAAACTCTTATTGTTGTGAGGAGTATGGAAGGGAACTTAACCATTTTCCCCTATTACTCTGTCTCAAATCACTTCTTGATTTAGGACAGAGAATTGCATCTCGTTTAAAATATCGGAGAATCAGATGGCAGACAATTCACCAGATGAAAATGTTGTTCCAGTAATTCTTGTTCTCTTCAAAATTGCCGCAATAACTTCTAGCGACAATACTGGAGTTTCTGCCGGTGATGGAGGGGTATAGTTGGGTAGGATTGTCGAGCAATATTTCCCCAAGACCTGCTTCCATAATATTTGGAAGCAAAATGTTTTCATTTCCAGTAGCCAAGGAGTCATTATCTGTGCAATATGCCAAGCTCTGAAGCTGCAACAATTCTATGTCCATTCTTTCTTTGAGATCATCTGGAAAATTATTTGGTATTCCCAATTCAGCTCCTGCTTTCCTAATCATCGCTTCATCTGTGTTGGGAAATGACACCATGTTAGCTATTGGAAATGGAAAATGCTTTGGACATATATATATGTACAGGCACAAATACTAATCAGACAGATATCTCCGAAATGATGACAATCTAGTTTTTTATGCCCTCAAGGGATTACCTTTCTGAATTCAAGCCTATGAGGAGTGCTTTAACAGCAAAAGGAGATGTCTTGTTTGACTAGTTAACTACTATCCTAAAAAATGAGGAATCACAGCTTGAGAGAGATGAAGGTTTAGGATCTGTAAAAGTGTTTGTTGCAACATCTAGTGCTTCTGCATCACATATGATGCCAAGTCCTCAAGTAGTTCAATCTGGACCTGGTCTTTTAGGTCCCATGCCACAGTACTATCATGCACCTATGTATCAAAATCCTAATCCTCAAGAATCTAGTGCTTATTTTCCTGTTCAAATTGGTAGACATAACAACTATGGTGGATCTCAGAGACAGAAAGGAGGAAGAGGTTTTCCCTATGGTCAAAACAACAAGGTTGAGTGTCAAATTTGTGGGAAAACTAATCACACTGCTTACTAGTGCTATCATAGACAAAATCTACAATATCAACCTCCACAAAATAATTACTCTTATCAAGGTCAAGGCACTAGAAGAGGACAGTCATGGAATGGAGGACAAAATTCACAGAGGTCTTCTAACAATGGCAGTGAGAATCAATTTTCTTCTGGAGGATTTAATGTTCAACAACCACAGGCCAATGTTCAACACCACATTACATGACTCCATTACTTGGCTCCATTACTTGGTAATTCTGTATCATCAACTAGTGGTTGCTCACCAAGTATGCCTCCTTTCTCATATCAGTCTCAGAATGGATATTCACCTACTCAAACTTTAATGGTTCCAACTTCAACAGTGTATTCAGGAACTCCTTTTGGAAATGGCTATTCAGGAGTATCTCAGGCATTGATGGCAACAGGTCCACATGTTACAGGACATGGTCAGTCTGGACAACCTCTGATTAGTGGACAGCCATCACCTCACTGGTTTTTTGATAGTGGGGCTACAACTCATGTAACCAATGATTTCAGCAATATCAATCAGCCACAGTCTTGCCCAACTGGTGATGGTGCAATTGTTGGTAACGGAACTTCTCTTCCCATTACTTGTACTGGCAATGGTTTCCTCTCTAGTTCACACTATAATTTTCATCTTAACCATGTTCTGCATACACCAGCCATCACACATAACCTTCTTTCAGATTATCAATCCACCAATTAAAGATAACAATTGTGCTCTTGTTTTTTATTGTGATGGATAATATAATCAGGACATCCACACTCATAAAATTCTGCACAAGGGCCCCTGTATACAGGGGTTGTATCCCATCAAGACCTTCTCTAGAGGTTATTCCTTTTCTTCTCATTCTCCTGTATTGGTTAATTCCATTGTTTCTTCTGTTTCCAATTGGCATAAAAAAAAACTTGGACACCCAGTCTTCCCTTGTTTCAGTCTCTAGTTAAGCAATTTAATCTACCAGTGGTCAAACCTCTTAATGTTACATGTTTCAGTTGCAATATTGTTAAAAGTCATAAACTGCCTTTTTAAGTCTCTGAGTTTTGTTCTAAGGCTCCTTTTGATTTACTACACATGGATGTGTGGGGTCCTGCTCCTGTGCCTTCTGCACAAGGGTTTAGTTATTATTTGCTTATTATTGATGATTTCAGTAGGTATTCCTAGCTTTTCCCATTAAGATATAAATCTGAAGTAATGCTTACACTCACTCACTTCAAAGCCTATGTTGAAAATCAATTCCATACATCTGTAAAAACTGTAAGATCTGATAATGGAGGGGAGTTTGTGAACACCTATTTGGCCTCTCTCTTTCTTCTTGCTGGAATCATACATCAAACCTCTTGTCCTCACACCCCTGAGCAAAATGGGGTTGTAGAAAGAAAACATAGACATTTAATTGAAACCACACTCACCTTATTGACTCATGCTGGGATGCCAACACATTTTTGGTTAGAAGCTTTAAATATAGTTGTGTACTTGGCAAATAGGTTGCCACACTCTTCTTTAAAGTTTCAGATTCCCTATGTCATGTTGTTTCATCAAGTACCTGATTATCTTTCCTTGAAACCTTTTGGATGTGCATGTTTTCCATGGTTAAAACCATATGTTCCACATAAGCTTGTACCTAAGTCTATTTGTTGTGTGTTTTTGGGTTATTGCTCTAATTCCAAGGGGTATCGTTGCTATGATCCAATCAAAGATAAAGTCTATATCTCAAGACATGTAAGGTTTGAAGAAAATTCTTTTCCTTATGCTCATATTGTCTCTACTTTCAGTTCTGCCAATCATTCTTATTCATCATCCTTTTCTGTTCCACTAACTTCTTTTGATAACATAGTGGTGCAAGTTCCCCTTTCCTATCCTCTTTGTGACACTTCTATTTCTTCTTCACAGCTTGCTGTCTCTGCTCCTTCTCTTTCCTGTCCTGTTATTTCCCCTACATCTTCTACTTAGGTTCAGTCCACTTCATCTCCTGTTTCTCATGTTCTTCTTATCTCAACTTCTGCCTTACCCTCTACTACTTCTGTCTCATCTCATCATCCTATGCAAACTAGATCTAAATCTGGCATTCACAAACCTAAACATCCACTTTCTCTTATAATTGTTGTACCCACGTCACTCACAGAACCTAAACTTTTTCTTGAAGCAATTCACCATTCCATTTGGCAAAAGGCTATGGCTGAAGAGTATGAGGCATTGGTTAATCAATGTACTTGGGTTTTGGTTCCCCCACCTTCACATGGAAATATCATAGGTTGCCAATGGATCTATAAAATCAAAAGGCATTCAGATGGAACAATTGCTAGATATAAAGCTAGACTGGTTGCTAATGGCATTCAGCAAGCTAAAGGCCTTGATTTTGTTGAGACCTTCAGTCCTATTATGAAGCAACCCACAGTCTGGATAGTGTTGAGTCTTGCTGTACAACATAAGTGGCCTCTCAGACAACTTGACATTTCAAATGCCTTCTTACATGGTGTTATCATAGAAGATGTGTTTATGAGACAGCATTTCGGGTATAAATACCCTGCTCATCCAAACTTTGTCTGTAAACTTACTAAAGCCCTTTATGGTTTAAGGCAAGCACCAATGGCTTGGTTCTCTGTTTTCTCCTCTTATCTTCTTGATCTTGGTTTTCAAGCTAGCAAATCAGATACTTCTCTTTTTATTCTTCACAGAGGTGGTCTCATTGTGCTCATCTTAATATATGTGGATGATATCATTCTTACTGGCAATGATACTGCATTTCTGACTCAATTGATTGAGCAACTTAGTCAAAGGTTTGTTATGAATGATCTTGGTAGCCTGCATTATTTTCTGGGAGTTGAAGTTGCCCATACAGATCATGGATTGTTTTTGTCTCAAGCCAAATATGCAGCAGAGGTGCTTACCAAAGCTGGTATGACAGACTATAAATCTAGTACTTCTCCTACTTCTACCAAGAAACCTATTGATCCATGTGACCCATTGTTTGAGGATGTTACCTTGTTTAGGACTCATGTTGGTTCTTTACAGTATCTCACCATCACTAGACCTGATATTGCATTTGTTGTGAATAATATGTGTCAGCACGTTCATCAGCCCAGACAGAGTCACTTTGGGGTAGCCAAAAGGCCTTTTAGATATGTGAAGGGGTCCATTACCCATGGCTTGCATCTTATCGGTGGTTCACTAACCCTTACTGCATTTATTGATGTAGATTGGGCAAGAGACCCAATGGACAGATGATCCACCACAGGCTTCGTTGTTTTTCTTGGTTCCAATCCTGTCTCTTGGAGTGCCAAAAAGCAATCTACAATAGCTCGTTCCTGTAGTGAAGCTGAATACAGGGCTATGGCCCAGACAGTAACAGATCTTGTTTGGATTCGTCAGCTTCTTATAGAACTTCATGTTCCAGTTGTTACTTCTCCAGTTTTATGGTGTGACAATCGTTCAACAACGGCTCTAGCTTCAAACCCTGTGTTTCATGCTAGAACCAAACATATCGAGATTGACTATCACTACATCAGAGAACAAGTGATGGCTAAGCAACTAGACCTTCATTTTGTGGGGAAGGGGTCTCATAATCAAATAGCAGACATTTTTACCAAGGGTTTACCTATTTCTCGTTTTCTGTTTCTTCGAGGCAAACGGATGGTTGGTTCCCCACCCATCAGTTTGAAGGAGGGTGTTAAGGAGTAGTAGTGTAATGCTTGTAATCTGCATTTGTAATCTGCTTTTACATTTACATTTCATTTGGTTTAGTTTGCACGTTAGCTGCTCTAAGTGATTAGGTGGGAGAGGTGGTTACATGACACCTTAGCAATCCATGTGATAGGGCAGTGGTCCAATAGGATCAGTTCATTGTGCTTGTATAAAAGGAATGTAGTGCTTCTCTTGTATTCAGTTGAGAAAACAGTTAGCAGGTGAATGAAAAAGTGTTCATCAATTTCTCTCTCTCTTCTTTCTATTCAATTTAATAGTGTGAATCAAATTGATAAGTAAATTTGTCATAAAGCGTATGCAAATAATGCAATTGACATCAATTTCAATAAAAGTACTGGAGCACATGGTATTTAAAACTATGCAGTTGACATATTCACCCTATAAAACTAGAGTACTAGGTATTTAAAACCAATATTACGAATACCTACTACTTGGTACTAAAGCTTTATTATTTCGAAAGTTGACGTATTGATTGAAAACTACATTTCGAATTGCTTCTTCCTCACTTGAGAATCCAGAGAATCCGATGGCCAACGATTTGGCATTATCCAAGCTTTTAAGCTGTTCCCTCCACGTTTGTTTATACTAATGTTAATTACCAGAGGGAACAGCTTAAAAGCTTTCAATCAACTCTTATTTTCCCATCAAAGACAGTAATATTTTACACATTTGAGGATCATAAAGATAGATGTAAAATCTTTACACTAACCATCCATTTTGGCTTTTTTGTAATTTTTTTTCCCGAAGGATTCTTTGTATTTACTTGTCTGATTTGGCGCACCCCAGCATGAATCCTACACATATACACACACACACACACATGTATATACGTGTATTTTTTTTATACAGACAATAGACGATATGATATTTGTTAGATTACTACGAGAGCCAACCTTCTATTCATATAAGAGTCGATATGATGTTAGCATTTGTACTTCAATCTTCAAAAAAACACTACAAAACCATTGAGCCAAACCCCAATGTCCATTACTTTCGCATCTAAAAATGGGTTTCGTAGTACACATGTTCTTCAAATAATAAGTTTGGAATGTAAATTTTCGAAAATAGAAACGGATTAGTGTCATTTTTAGCAGCATTTTCTTCATTTTCCCAAAACTCATGCTTTATTGGCCTTAACCATAAGCAAAAACCTCCAACAACTAATACGCAACCATTAGAGTATCCCAGTGACCTAAGCAAAACTGAATAGCCACATCACCTTTTGGGTTATCTATTTAAGTGATTCCTAAAAATTAGCAACGTAGAGGTCCACAATAGCATAATCAAAATTGAATTACCAAAACTTGCCACATCACATTTTCAAATTACAAAATAACTAGAATTTGAAAATGGGAAAAAGTTTTTGAAAACAATTTTTTGAAAATAGAAAAAATTTAATCAGTTTTTGAAAATAGAAAAAATTTCTTAAAACACATTTTTCAAAACAGTTTTAGAAATATAAAAAGTTTTTTAAAAAGCAGTTTTCTTGAAAATAGAAAATAAACGGTGTTTTAAAATAGTTTTTTGGAAAACATTGTTATGAGAGAGAGAGAGAGAGAGAGAGAGAGAGAGAGGTTTTTGTAATTATAGATGTACTTGATTTATGATATGCGTGGTCCATTAAGTTTGGTTATTGTGAAAATGTTACTAGTTTTGATTTAGGTCAAAATTTGATTTTTAGTTGAGAGGTTGCTAATTTTGTTTATTCAAATGTGAACAATTTGTTTAGAACATTGCTAACTTTAGCAACTTTTTAGTTTAGTTAAGACATTGTGGATACTCTAAGAGCATCTCCAATCCAACATTCTCTATTTCTCCATTTGGAAGGATAAAAGTTAATATAGAGAATTTTATTATTTATACAAAGTCCAAATCACAACTCTATATATCTTTATATCTCATTCTATATCAAATACAATGGCACTTTTCCTGTGAACATTATCTCACTTTCATTCCAAATCTAATACTTTTGCATTTCATATTCAAAAAGTGAATTTAGAGTATTTATTTTTTTCCATACTCTATAATTGGAGTATAAAATTTGTCCACCAAAAGAGAGGAGGAAATAAAGGATGTTTTTTTTTTTTTGTTGAAATAGAGCATGGGTTGGAGTAAGAATTTCCTCCGAAATAGAGAAATAGAGGAAGTAATGGAGAAATGAAAGATGGGTTGAAGATGCTATTTAAGGATTCGTGCAAAATTATTATTTTTTGATAATCACCTTGTCTCGCACACTCTGATTAATTTTCGTGCTCTTCGGATTAATTTTAACAGCTCTTTCTGTCACCATTTCGCACGCTTCCGCATTAACTTATATATAGCAACAAAAATTGTTGGCAAAAGTATTAAGTCCTAAAACATTCAGAAGGAATAAGGGCATGCCCAGCAGCTTCTCTATGTGATTACATATGGAAATAATAGAGAGGCAAAGTCCTAATCTGGCCCCCAAAAGTCTCAACCAAGAGCTTGGTAAAGTAACCCTTCTCTTATTGGATGAAATGGTGTAGGTGCCACAAAAAAATGATGTCATACTTACTCAAAAGTATATTGCATGGTAGTAGGACCTGCACCATTTCATCAAATAATAAAGAGGGTTTTGTTCACCCACTTTTGAGCAGGGTGAACAAAATCTCACTCGCATTATCTCTTCAATTGGGGCAAGGTTAGGAGATGCACTGTTCAGCACCCAATGAATAGTACATGAATTCATGTCCCGTCCGAGCTCTCTCACTTCTCTCACCCTCTTCCCAAAGAGAAGAAAAATATTTTAATAAAAGAGAAAATATATTTTAATGAATAATAAGGAAAATGAATGGTACTCCCTTCGTCTCTTTTTAAATGATCTATATGGGAATACGTATAATTTCAAACCCCCTAAAAACATATTTCTCTATATAACTTTTTAATTTATTTTATGCCAAATGAGCACTTTAATTTGGTGCAAAAAAATTTAAAAATGTTATAAGAAAATACATTTTTAAACGTCCGCAAAAATACACGTTTCCCAAGTGAATCATTTAAAAAGAGACAAAGGGAGTAATATCTTATTTTGGGATCCGTCGTGCATACCTGTTTTGTTGGTTGTAAAACACATGCTATATTTACCTATAGCTATATATTGTGCCAAGTAGTACAAGATATAGCTATTGCTATACTTTACTACGCTCCTGTTTTACCCCTCTCATCATGATACCAACAAATTCAATTTGACTTCTTGTGAGAAAATAGAGGAAATAAAATTTGCACTATTAAAGCAACGTCGTTGCTAGATCATAGTCATTTGATATTGTTCCGTGCTATATTATAGTAATAACTATCCAAATAGCAACTCCATTGTTGGGAGATGCTCTAATTACCCTAATAATGTTGTTATTTTTTTTTTATCGGCAAATAATGTTGTTAATGTTGGGGTGCTTGATTTAATTTAGAAGAAAAGTTAGGGATTAATTGGAGTTATGAGCGGTAGAAGTTGCTAGCTAGGAGGGGTTATAATGTATCAAACGAGGGGCTTTTGCATTGATTTTCCAGATAGACCAGGGAGTAGGGGTGAAAATAAAAACCAAAGAATCGAACCGAACCGGAGAACCGGACCGAACCGAGTTTTTTTTTTTCCGGTTTTTTACTTGACCGGTTCGGTTCTCGGTTCAGAAAATTTTAAATTTTTAAAACCTGTTCGGTTCCCGGTTTGCTGGAATTTTTTGGTGAACCGAACCGGACCGAACCAGTATAATACATATATAGCACATATACTTTAATTATAGAATCAAGAACTACTCCCCGGCGGGGAGTACAACTTGCTGTATTAATTATAGAATCAACTTGCTGTAGCTTAGGTTCTACTGCACAAGAAAACTCTTAATTTTGCACATGTTTTACATGTGCTAGTTACAAGGAAATTCTTCTCAATGTCTACACCCTTCTAGACACTTCCAACTTGGATATTTTAATACACATTTCTAGACATTTCTATATTTTTGCTTAAATATTTTTTTACACATTTTACATATCTCTAGAAGATTCCAAATTACATTTGTAACAGTTAAAACAAGGTTTAAGTGTAAAAATTTAAACCTATTCGTCTCAACCTCCCACTCTCGCTCTTTCTCACGCTCTTCTCCCGCTTTAGATGTTAGGGCACTCCGTACGCGAAGGTGCCTCAAAACCAATGCATGATCTCTCTCTCTCTCTCTCTCTCTCTCTTTATTTGGAGCTACAAGTAATTTTTTTTTTGCTTGGCATAAGTCACTATTGTTAATGAGGTTTGAACTCTAGCCAAACCAAGAGTACATGATGCATATCACTGAACCATCGCATACAAATACATTTAGTTCTGAAAGTTTAGTTTTCTACTTAGTAGTATCATTAGCAGAAAAGCCCAATAGAAATTAAATCTTTTAGTTATAGGAAAGGAATGATGCTTGAGACATAGATTCGTACATATGCACCTATTCAATTTATGTGGGTTCCATGTGCTTCGTGGGGGATTCAAAGACATTGGATGATTTGGGACACATCTATGTCTAAATTTATGTTCGGAGACGGGGCATTTGTGTGCCGCATAATTAGTACTGCTGCTGAAGAAGATTTTCCTTTACTATTTTCTTTTCAAATCAGTTCCAAATAAATCACCATTTATTAATCGATAAGAATTTGTTAATAGACAATAATGCCAAAAAACAGGTTTATGTACGTACCATCTAACATATTTAACAGAAAATTGAACTTTCGACTGAAAATAACTAACGTGCAGAAGTTTTCCAAAAGACAATCGCAGTAGTGGTAGTTTTTGCAATTACGAGCATGAGCCATTAGAGTTTTAATTTGCAATACGACTAGAAAATGTCACATAATTTTGAAAAGGTTTTACCAGGAAAAAGGGTTGACTTACTTTTGTCTTACGAAACAGCAAAAAGTGGTGACAGCGTTTTACAGAAAAAACATTTTACGAAAAACAAACAGAGACCTTCGATAGAGAACAATCTTTTTTGTATAATGAAATAACCTTTTTTCGAGATGTTCGACGGTGTTGTAAGGGAGTCAAGACTGCCAATGGTGGCAAAGTTACCGGCCGAAAATTCATTATATCCCGGTGCTTCTAGCCATGACCCTTGCCAAGCTGTTAGTACATCCAGACAGAGTGGTTGAAGTGGCAGATCCGGCAATGGTGCTGTAGTTGTAGCTTCGTGAGCTGAAGCCGAGGAGCTAGGTTGTGTTTGAAAAGGTTTGAGAACTTCAATCCGAACGAGTCGGGCTTCGGCTTCAATCCGAGCACCCTCCCACTGAGCCATGTGGCTAAGGTTGGCAGCGTCCTTCAACTGGTCAGGACCAACGGCTTGGCTCTTCGACTTATGAGTCATTGGATCGATTCCCATCTTGGTTAACCTCTTTTTGAGGTGTGTGTTCCAGTGATTCTTGATCTCATTATCCGTTCTCTTCGGCAAGTGAGCTGCTATTATTGACCATTTGAATAAAATTACCCCAATTAGTTACAATTATGTAAGAAAAATATAGTTTAAACACAATTATCTGTATGAGACAGTATCATACTTTCAATTATGAGTATGAGTATGAGATTTTTTTTATCAAAAGATGTATAATGATAAAATTAGAGGCTGCGACATTAAATGCATTGACTTCGTACGAGATATACAATGACATGGGTGGTGTGCAATTTTTGTTGTATAAATGTGTGTTTACACACATATATGTGTAGGTTGTAATAGTTGTTGTAGTTTGTAGAGAGGTGTGCGGGTATGCGATGGGTGTATTGGGAGATCAATAGACGTATTTATTGGGTAAAAGGCTTGACTTAATAGTCATGTCTATTGAGTTTGAAATCAACGGTTATGTCTTTTAGTAAAAGATATAACACCCATCCGCAGCAGATAACCATGGAAGCCAAAGAAGAAAATTTGGGGACAGAATCAATCGGTGTAATCTGGTGGATTTGGGCTACACAGGCTCTAAATACACATGGTCAAATGGCAGGGTAGGCATAGCCAACATTAAGAAAAGGCTGGACAGAGCTCTTTCCAACCCTGAATGGCGCACCCAATTCCCTGAAGGTATGGTTCAAATCTTACCCCGCATTTATTCGGACCACTCTCCCATTCTTGTTAGAATGTTTGGTATGCCTAATTCCATTCACACTATTAGGCTTTTTAGAATGGAGGCCGCTTGGCTTACTGATATCTCCTTTGCTAATGTGGTTAATAACGCTTGGTGTGGGAATAACATATTTGACTGTATCAGAAATTTTACTAAAGAAGCCACCTCTTGGAATTGAAAGGTTTTTGGCAATATTTTTCGTAAAAAAAGATGGATTAAGGCCAGAATTGAAGGAATTCAAAAAGCCCAAGATAACATCTTTTCACACAGCCTTCAAATCCTTGAGAAAAACTTGATTTCTGATTACAACAACATTCTGAGTCAAGACGAACTTCTTTGGTTCCAAAAATCGCGTTCTAACTGGATAACTGCTGGTGAGCATAATACCAAATATTTTCATTTGACCACGGTCATCTGGAGAAGGAAAGGAAAAATTTCTTTGTTGAAAAATTCTAATAATGCTTGGGTGGAGGATGGGGAGTCTCTTAAAGTCATGGTCCAAGAGTATTTTATTAATCTTTTCAGTAAAAATCGTGGCCCTGGCTTAAGATCACAACCCCTACCCCTGGCTAATACCCTGTCCTCTGAAGACAATGCCAGATTAAATGCTACGGTCACTAATCTGGAAATCTGGAACTCTGTCCAGAATATCAATCCTTTCAAGGCCCCTGGGCCGGACGGTATTCAAGCTGTTTTTTATCACACCTTCTGGGATGTTGTCGGAAATGAAGTTTGTGATTTTGTTAAGAACTGCTTTGATACTGCTTCAGTCCCCAAGGAGGTGAATAAAACCTTTATTGCTTTGATTCCTAAGGTCGATCACCCTGAGTCTCTGAAGTTGTTCAGACTTATAAGTCTTTGTAATGTCCTCTATAAAGTCATCACAAAAATTTTGGTGAACAGAGTTAGACCTCTCTTGCATAAAATTGTTAGTCCCTATCAAAGTAGCTTCATCCCAGGTAGGTCCACTAATGATAATGTTATCATAACGCAAGAAATCCTGCATACGCTTAGGTCAAAAAAAGGGAAGAAAGGTGGTATGGTTTTTAAAATTGACTTGGAAAAGGCGTATGATAAAATCTCTTGGAGTTTTCTTAAAGAAACCTTGATTCTTTTCAATTTTAATGAGAAATGGATTTCTTTGATCATGGACTGTGTTACAAATGTTTCATCCTTGGTTCTGTGGAATGGTGAAGCCTTGGAAGAGTTCACTCCTAGCAGAGGACTTAGACAGGGTGATCCTTTATCACCTTATCTTTTTGTTCTTTATATGGAGAGGTTATCCATCCTCATCAATACCAAGGCAGCAGAGGGTAAGTGAAAAGGTATAAGAGTCTCTAGCAATTTTGCTCCTCTTACTCATCTTTTTTTTGCGGATGATTTAATATTGTTTGGCCAAGAAAGTTTTGAGACTTGTAAAGCTATGATGGATGTTCTTAGTAAGTTCTGTGAACACCCTTTCTCTCGCGGATAAGGCCACGTTGGTTCAACATGTCACCTCCACCAATCCTAATTATTTGATGCAAACTATGGAGTTACCCATTAATGTTTGTATAACTCTTGATAGACTCAATAGAAATTTTCTATGGGGTGACACTGCCAACAGGAAAAGGATTCACCTTGTGAACTGGAATCAAGTCTGTCGTAATAAGGATAAAGGTGGTCTAGGTCTTAAGAAAACCAGGAATCAAAATCTAGCTCTTCTTTCTAAGCTTGGGTGGAACTTAAAGACCAAACATGACTGCCTTTGGGTTGATCTGATCAAGAAAAAGTATCTTAGAAACCACACTGTGGACAGTTGGCCTAGAGAACGTGCTGCTTCCCACACTTGGAGAAGCATTAAGAATACCAATCATATTGTCCAAAGTGGTACTAAGTGGAGTATAGGCAATGGCCAAGGCATTGACTTATGGAATGATTGGTGGTGTGGAGAGGGCCCTCAGCTAAAAAATTCCCAGGAAATCAAGTTAATACGGGGAGTAAGGTTAGTGATATCATGGGGGACAATCAGACCTGGTTTCTTGATAATATATCTCACATTATTGATAGAGAGACTTCTGAGTTGATTAATAATATTTACCTTGCTGGGTTCACCTCTGAATCTGATCAACCTTGTCGGACCCATGCTGGAAATGGTATATTTTCGGCATCTAGTGCTTATGAGTTCATTTGTAAAGAAGGATCTGATCTTTCAGGTTGGAAATGGTTTTGGAAACTCAAAGTTCCCTCCAAATTAAAAACTTTTACTTGGCTAATTCTTCTCAACAAACTTCCAACAAATGAACTCAGGAATCACAAGGTGTCCACTTCTTACCACCCCCAGACTAATGGGCAGGCCGAATTAGCGAATAGGGAAATCAAGAGGATTTTAGAGAAGACTGTAGGTGTGACCAGGAAGGATTGGTCCACCTGGTTGAACAATGCGTTGTGGGCTTACCGCACTGCTTATAAGACCGTATTGGGTGCTTCACCCTATTGGCTCGTTTACGGTAAGGCCTGCCACCTGCTAGTTGAGTTAGAAAAGAAGGCCTATTGGGCCATTCAGAAAGTAAATTCTAGTTTGAGTGAGGCGGGTGAGCATAGAAAGTTACAGTTGTGTGAACTTGAGGAGCTTAGGAATGACGCATATGAGAACGCTAACATTTATAAAGCTAAGGTAAAAGTGTATCATGATAGGAACATTCAGCATAAAACCTTTAGGGTTGGTCAAAAAGTGTTACTCTATAATTCGCGTCTCCATTTGTTTCCAGGGAAGTTGAGGTCACGTTAGGACCGTCCCTACGTAGTGGTTCAGGTGTATCCAAATGGTTCAGTCGATGTTCGCAATTCTAAAGATGATCATGTGTTCAAAGTTAATTGGCAGCGTCTCAAACCCTATTTGGAATTTCAGGAAGTAGGTGAACCTGATGAGGAGTTGGTCGATCTTGTCTATAAGGACGACCCAGTGGAGTAGGCTTCTTTCAGCCATGTTTGGACGGGTAGCTCACGCATACCATGCTCTTCATTGAGTGTGGACCCAGCCTCTAGCACTAGGGGTACCCATCATTGACTTGGGTTTTATAGCTTCGCACGCTGCTATTAAAATAAGGTTCGTGTGCCCAGCTCCGGTTAGTAAAGGCGATTATATATATTCGTGTCTGTTTTTAATTTTCAACAAAAAAAAAATATATTTTTTTTTTTGCATCGTGGTCTTGTATACCCCACCCTTCAATTCAAGTTGGGGGATGGGGAGAAAAGTATTACACGTTCATTGCGTGACGATCTGGGTGGCATGTTTTATTTTTTTTACTTTCTTGTTCTTTATTTTGTCATTTTTGTGGGTGCCCGGATAACACGAGCCGGGCAGGACTAATGTCATTTGCATATTTTTGGTAGTTGTGGTTTCAGTCTTTTGGCAGGGTACGCGTGCTACCACACCAGCCCAGGTTCACTCTTTCTCTCTCTTTGTTTTTCTTTTTCTTTGTCTCCTTGCTCTGGGGACAGAGCCCATTTCAAGTTGGGGGAAGGGGTGTA
This sequence comes from Vaccinium darrowii, assembly GCA_020921065.1. Taxonomy (NCBI): domain Eukaryota; kingdom Viridiplantae; phylum Streptophyta; class Magnoliopsida; order Ericales; family Ericaceae; genus Vaccinium; species Vaccinium darrowii. The sequence continues at coordinate 37,579,377 of CM037152.1, read as the reverse complement.
CTTTGTACACGTTTATTTTTATTTTGAAGCGTTGTTAGTCGGTTTAGGGTTCATTTTTAAATTTTTGGTTAATTTTTGAGTGCGGGGATACGATTGTTATGCCTGTTTGTATGAGTTAGGTGAGCATGCTAGATTCTTTTTGTGTGGGGTATTTTCCAAATATTACGGAAGACGAACGGAGTAGCTCGTCCAGAGCAGCCACGTGACATGCACGAGGAAAGTAACATGGAATAGTATGCCGGCGACCACCAAGCCCATAATCCGGTAATAGCCCAAATCTGCCTGCTCGTCGGATAACGCAGATGGAACGGCCCAATACGGGACAAACCCTAGTAGAAGCCGTCCCTTGTGAAGATAAGGGAGGGAGGAAAGATTCGAAGAGATTCCGAGAATCAGTTGAGCTTGGAAGGATAAGCACAATCTTACTCAGAGATGGAAAGCCGGCCAACTTGCTAAACAAAGAGCGAACTCCCATGTAGGGTAAAGCTCCGAACGAGCAATACGCGGCCATCTTGGCAATGATCCTTATCGAATAAGGATACAGAATCATGCAGGCTGCGCTGCCCAATAAGGAAGAATCCTACCCTTGGAAGGATTCCATACAGAGAAGAACTCCACTGGGAGTGTAGATGCAAACTAATCGCCTATATAAGGATATGACTCCTAAACGCTAGAGGTATGCTAAAACCTAATCTCACACTTATACACTAGTTTGAGTTATACTCCAGTTCGTCGGTACTAACTTAGCCATCGGAGGGCCCTTACCGCCTAGAGGCAGGGGTGCTGTGACAGTTCGTTTGTGTTGCAGGATCGAGGTCGCTCCATTCGAAGAGGATTTGATCTCATAAGAGCAAGGAAATAACTTCGTGAGTTTTTCCCCACTTACACTTTTCTTATTGTTTGCCTGTTTAACTCATTCACATGCATATATCTGGCATCTCTGTTTGAGTAATTCGCACCATGAGCGATGTTGAGTAGGTGTTCCCACTTAGTGTGCAGTGTGTCCTTAAAAGCATCCCATGTTTTCTTTGTTCATCAATTTCTGCACTCACACAAAATAGTAGACGTTTGTACCACATGTCGTAGTCTGAATATTTTGCATGCATGTTGTGAGAGTTGGTAAAGTGCTTAGGGGATGATACAAGGCAGCTCTTGTGTGATTAAATCACTATACGAGTCCGGTTGATCCCATTTTAGACCCGTCCGTGTCAGTTCCTGTGTCAAACCTAGGAAACCGGTGATAGGGTGGAATTAATTTGGTGGTCCAGCTCTGTGCGCATTTAGACGCCTTGAATCATTGGAATAAAGGAGCATCGTCGTTTTGGAAGAATTAAAATGTTGCTTTTGGGTGCCATGACTTTGGGTTAAAAAAAAAAAAAAAAAAAAACTTGTGTTCCAGTCAAAACCCAAAGCCTTAAACCATTTCCTTTCCCCAAATTAACCCAAAAAATAAAATAAAAATAAAAATAAAAATAAAAAAACTACAATAAAAACTGCTTCTTCCTCAGTACCTCCGCAAACCCTAATTTTGCTTATATAACTTAAAACTAAATAAAAGAGGCAAGATTGAGGACAGAGAATCCTGGTCGTTTAGTTTAGAACACCGGAAAATCCGATGGTGAACAATTCACCAGATTCAAAATGTTGTACCAACAATTCTTGTTCGCTTCAAAATTGTCGCCGCAACTTCCGGCGATGCTACCGGAGTTTCCATTGGTGATGGAGGTGTATAATTGGTTGGAATCGTCAAGCAATACATCACCCAGCCCTGCTTCCATAATATTAGGAATCAAAAGGGTTTCATTTCCCATAGCAAAAGAGTCACCATCTGTGGAATACGCCAAGCCCTGAAGCTGCAATATTTCAATCTCATCTGGAAAATTATTTGCTAGCCCCATGGCTTCACCTGTGTTCAGAAACAAACCCGGGTTAGTTATTGGAAAGGAATGATGCTTGAGACCAAGATTCATACATATGTACCTATTCAATTTATTGTGGGTTCCACATGCTTCGTGGGGGATTCAAGAGGATAATTCGTGACACATCTATGTCTAAATTTATGTTCGGAGACAGGACATTTGTGTGCCGCATAAGTAGTACTGCTGATGAAGAAGATTTTCCTTTACTATTTTCTTTTCAAATCAGTTCCAAATAAATCATCAATTATTATCAAATCAGTTCCAAATAAATCACCAATTATTAATCGACAAGAATTTGTTGATAGACAATAATGCCAAAAAACAGGTTTATGTACGTACCAGCTGACATATTTAACAAAAAATTGAATTTTCGACTGAAAATAACTAACGTGCAGAAGTTTTCCAAAAGACAATCGCAGTTGTGGTAGTTTTTGCAATTACGAGCATGGGCCATTAGAGTTTTAATTTGCAATACGACTAGAAAATGTCACATAATTTTGAAAAGATTTTACCAGGAAAAAGGGTTGACTTACTTTTGTTTTACGAAACAGCAGAAAGTGGTGAAAGCATTTTATAGAAAAATATTTTCATAAAAACAAACAGAGACCTTCGATAGAGAACAATCCCTTTTGTATAATGAAATAACCTTTTCTCGAGATGTTCGACGGTGCTGTAAGGGAGTCAAGACTGCCAATGGTGGCAAAGTTACCCGCCGAAAATTCATTATAACCCGGCGCTTCTAGCCATGACCCTTGCCAAGCTGTTAGTACATCCAGACATAGTGGTTGAAGTGGCAGATCCGGCAATGGTGCTGTAGTTGTAGCTTCGTGAGCTGAAGCCGAGGAGCTAGGTTGTGTTTGAAAAGGTTTGAGAACTTGTAGCTTGGATTCCCGAACGAGTCGGGCTTCGGCTTCAAGCCGAGCACCCTCCCACTGAGCCATGTGGCTAAGGTTGGCAGCGTCCTTCAACTGGTCAGGACCGAGGGCGTGGCTCTTCGGCTTATGAGTCATTGGATCGATTCCCATCTTGATTAACCGCTTTTTAAGGTGTGTGTTCCAGTGATTCTTGATCTCATTGTCCGTTCTCTTCGGCAAGTGAGTTGCTATTACTGACCATCTGAATAAAATTACCCCAATTAGTTACAATTATGTAAGAAAAATATAGTTTTAACACAATTATAAGTATGAAACTGTATCATACTTTTAATTATGAGTATGAGTATGAGATTTTTTTCATCAGAAGATGCATAATGATAAAATTAGATGTTGCGACATTAAATGCATTGACTCCGTACGAGATACACAATGACATGGGCGGTGTGCAATTTTTGCTGTATAAATGTGTGTTTATACACATATATGTGTAGGTTGTAATTGTTGTTGTAGTTTGTAGAGAGGTGTGCGGGTACGCGATGGGTGTATTGTGAGATGTGATAGTCAATAGACGTATTTATTGGGTACAAGGCTTGACTTAATAGTCATGTCTATTGAGTTTGAAATCAACAGTCACGTCTTTTAGTAAAAGATACAACACCCATCCGCACATTATAAATACTAGTCATCTTTCTACATATTTTCACATACATTTTTAATCCCCTTTTCTTTGATCAATTTGCATAATTTCGTAGCGGAATTCTGGGATTTTTCCAGAATTGCTATCTGTAGATTTCATAAGTTTTGTTGTATCCTGGAGTCGATTTGCTAGGAACCCAATAGCAAAATCTTTTTGAGTGGGGGCATATCTTAAAGAAAGCGATTTAGTCGTGTCTCAATACCAAAATCAGTTTCTATTCTTCCTTCTATTCTACTTTTTGCCTAACAATTTTTACCCTCAGTGATCACTCTCTGTTCTACGGGACTAATTCCATCAAGAAATCAGCTTGACCGATAAAAGATAAGAGCTTTCTAGGATTCATAGTGTGAAACAGTTTTCCTCTACAAATTTTAAAAAGGCTCTTACTAATATTCTATTTTCTTGATGTTTAACAGGAATCCATGAAAAATTAGTGTTTTGAATCATCTTAAAGGGACCCGAGGTGAGCCCCACAATTGTCCTAGCTATCGTGTGCACACGCATTTTATGGGACTAAATATGTAATAAAATTAAACATTCCTACTCTTAGCCAAACAATCGGGCCTGACTTTATAAAATTCAGTGGTCTTCGATCATTGTCACGTGGGTTTTCTTGATGTTTAACAGGAATCCATTAAAAATTAGCATTTTGAGCCATCATTAAGGGACCTGAGGTAAGCCCCACAAGAATGATCTTGCATGATTTGTGCTAGCTATTGTGTGCACAGGCCTTTTATGGGACTAAATATGTTAATCGGGCTTGACTTTGTAAAATTCAGTGGTCTTTGGTCATTGCCATATGATGTCCTAATCCCCTGTTTAACTATACATTTCCAAAAAGGCCACATGCTTAGTACTAAGCCTCACAGAAATATGTGGTGAATAAGGGTGTTGGGCAAATTTTTATTTTTTTTTGGTAAATATTGTGTCTGGTGTGGATTCATATATAATCATTTGCTTGCTTTTGCAAATAGTAATAAATAGATAAATGTTTCCCAAATCATCAGTTTTGATTCTGACAAAAATAAATGCATTTTCCTTTTTCCCTTGTTTTGGTCCCGAAGAATTAACACCACATGCACGGCCTAACAGGGTATAAATGACCGTACGTACCTCCTTTAGAATGCACTCACAATTTTTTTTTTTTACTGTTTTTGTTTTTTGCATATTTCATTTCTTCTTTCCTTTCATACTAAAGTTGACATTTGCATTTATAGAGTTAGAATTAATGACAAGATAAGTAGTATGAGATCACTCTGAGACTCGGAAATTAAAACATCAGGAATAAATCCAATGAAGAAATGATCTAATAACTAATTAGAAATGTTTTTCCCACTATGACTTTGGTTTTTATTTTGTTTTTCGTTTTTCGGTTTTTTTTCCAAAGAAAGGATGTTTCTGGGAGAAAAAGTGAACCGGAAAATCTATGATCATACTCACTTAGTACGAGTCCCGCGTAAAAACTGAAATAGAAGCACTAAACCAAGGTTTTAAAAATTGGGTGTAACGTAACTGCCATTATGGTTTGACTTTCTGATATCGTTGTATCCCAATATACCAGCTAAATGGAAAATCACACGTATATTGATCGGTTCCCATTACACATGTGTCTATTTCCACTTCACAGCTGTTATGGTCGATTATTGATCATTACCGGTGATTTTGGGAGTTAAATTATTGCTGTTATTTTTTTAAAAAAATTGTGTTTTGGTTTAGTCACCTGTTCCCGAGAAGAGCGTGGAGTTGGATGATGGTTTGTTCCTCTTGCAAACTGAATTTGCCTCTCTTGATATCAGGTCTCAGATAATTCGTCCACCTCAATCTACAACTCTTCCCACATCTTTGGAGGCCTGTGATGATCAAATTAGCTACCAAAATGAGACAAAGTTATACGTACACACGAAGCAAAAATTAAAATCATTTTCAATATGGGAACTTCCACAGGCAAAAACATTTGGCTATCGTAGGTTTGACCTAAATGGAGAAAGTTGAACATGTACCTATCATTTTTGGAGAATGAGTTCTTGGTTTTTCACTTTAGAGAAGAGAAGTAAAAAAGAGGTATTGAGCTACTTTTCACATTCTCCACTTGTAAAATGCATTCTGCACATTTTTCTCAAACATTCCTCTCAAATTTGAAACACATTCTGATCATAATCCAAAAAGCAAAAAAGCTAAAAATTTGAAAATGAAAAGTTGAAAAGTAGGCTCCCAAACACCCGGCCCTACTTTTCAACTTTTCATTTTCAACTTTTTGGCTTTTTGAAAATGAGGTGTTTGGGAGCCTACTTTTCAACTTTTCATTTTCAACTTTTTGGCTTTTTGAATTATGGTAGAATGTGTTCTGAATCTGAGACGAGTGTTTGGGAGAAATGTGCAGAATGCATTTTGCAACCAAAGTAGTGTTTGGGAGAATAATGAAAAATGAGTTATGGATTAGTTGTTTACCATTTTGCCCTTGCTTATTTATTACTGTACTGTTAAAAATGTGTATGAATATTGTTTTTAATAAGTTTTTTAAAGTCATATTGGGAAATATTTTTGTAAACGAGTCCCGTCCAATTTTTTTTTTTTTTTTGTTGGAAATTATTTTTTGCTCTTTGTTTTGTTGGTAATTGAAAGTCTCATGTACTTAATAAAAATAATATAAAATGAAAGCAATTACCCTAAAATGGAAAAAAAAGTTGGACCTAAAAAATGGTGAACATTAAAACATTACGCAAATTAATAACATACATAACATTACACAGATAAAAAAAAAGTTTCATTTGTAATTATAATGTGTATGAAAGATATTTATTTGCAAAAAATGTGTCATTTGAATTATCTCAACAATGAATATCTCAACAATGTCTTGGAAATTAGGAAGAAAAAAAAAATACGTTAATACCAGGAGAAGAGAGGATAATTGTGTCTTTTGGTTAAAAGGGTTAACGAAAAGGCAAAAGTAGAATGCAAAAAAGACCTTCAGAGCAACTTCTGGCTTTTACACTCCTTTCATCAAATTCTGAAACACATTTTGGGTAGAATTTGTTTTACCTCCACCACCCAAACAGCCAAAATGTGAAAAGTTGAAAATGTGAACGAAAAAAAGAGCTCCCAAACAGGCTCGTTTTGGTTGTTTGGGAGAGATTGATGAGGGAAAACTCGTTCTCCTAAAACTCATTCTCCAATTTGATGAAAGGGGTGTTTGGGAGCCTCTTTTCATTTTTTTGGCTTTTTAAATTATAGTCAAAATATATTATGAATTTGGTAGTAGTGTTTGAGATAAATGTGCAAAATATATTTTACAACAGCAGTAGTGTTTTAGGAAATATGTGCAGAACACATTTTATACGTCTTTTTGTTAACGAAAATTAGAAAAGTGGAACTCAAAAGTGGAATGCAAAAAAGAGAATGTGAAAAGCTCCTTTGCACTTCTTTTTGGCTTTTGTTTTCTAGCAACCAAAAACCAGTACTCCTTTTGGTAGATTGGATCATTGGTGATTGCAGCCAAATACTCAAAAGGTGAAAAGCCAGAAGTGAGAATGTGAAAATGGACATCCAAACACCCTTCAAAGGAGAGGAGTTAAAAGTATGTTGGGGAGGAGCTTTTTGGTTTCTCATTTTCCGATTTTCTCATTTTGATTAGCAAAAAGACTTCCTCAAACACTAGGCCTGTTGCAAAATGCATTCTGCACATTTTTTTCAAACACTCCTGCCAGAAGCAAAATAAATTCTAAGTATCATCCAAATGTAGAAAAGGCAAAATGAAAGGAGTCTATCGACATTAATGATTTCTAGGTTGATGATGTGATAGGCCAAAACACATGAAAAGGAAAATGTGAAAAGCAAGGAGCCAAACACCCCCTAGATAATTTACCCCAGGTCAAATTTTTAACTCCGGTGTTAAATTCCTTTGCGATCACAGCTACACAAGCCAATTATGCAACCATAATAGTGCTAATGGAACACAAGCCACATCATCAAATTGCATAAGATGACTTGTTAGAAGTAATACATGACAAACTTGACTTTTTGCAAAGATGATTTCCAACCCATCATAGTATCAACTTAGTATCAACTCGCTCTTTGTTGAAATTGAACTCACGACCTCATTATATCAAAGTGTAGCTATATAGTCGTCCAACCAAGTGCCCCGGTTAAATTTTTCATGTTACAGTGCTAAAAAAAATAAATCTATACAGAATGACGTGGTAGAATCGTAAACAAATCATTTTCTTTTATGAAAGGCATAAGAAATTTTATTAATATCTGAAAGAGTACAAAGATTAAAAGGGACCACGAGAAAGACATCACAACGTGAGGAAACATCCCAACAAGGTTGGCACCCAACCACACGACAATCATTTACCTGCTTTTGCAGGGAGAGCACGCCAACTTCCATGACCATATTGTTGAATATATGCCCAAAGCTTGTGGTCTTCTTCAGGTGTCCATGGCCCTTTCTTCAACCCCACATTCTGACCACATGGTGACCTACCCATTCGAGAGAGAGAGAGAGAGAGAGAGAGGGAGTGATATGTTTTCTTGTTTCTTTCTTTGTTTGTAAAGATTGGAGAGTGATGTGCTTAGTAGAAAGGTACACAATTTATAAGGGTAGAAAATTTAATAGGCTTGATTGATTTCGTACTAGATTAGTTTTTATTTATTTATTTAATTTTAAGGAGGTTGTAGCCTTAATTTCCCAGGAAAAGGCGAGTCATTTTTTTTTAGGATCGAGGATCTATACTCTCAAGCTAAACCATTAACCCATTTTGGCAATTCACACTTTAATGGAAATATGTATTTTATTCTTTGATTTAAAAATCCCATGCCTTTTAACTATATAGCTACTCTAATGTTGTCAGAGTCATTTATATCAAAACCCAGGACACATCCAGAAATCCAACTTGATGGGGGCACCTCATTAATTATAATTGTGGATTTTTTTTTCTTAGTCAACGATATTGCTAAATTCAGACATTTATTATGGACTATAAAATTTATAATGCATGCTTTTTATTTAAAAATAATAAAAAAATGAGCACATAATCTTAGACAACTTTTAGAGTATGGTTTACCTTGACATTGATAAGTCTTTAGAATGATCGAGATGGTTTTATTGATGATTTTTTTTTAAAATATTTCTCTACATGGGTTAAAAATAAAGAAAATAGAAAGACAAATCTTCAAATAAACAAAAAATTTATAAACCATTAATTATGAATGAATCAGTCAATGAAAGTTGAAGCACAAAATTAACTCTACATTTTAATTTTTGAGATACATATAATTGTGTATGCTAAATATAACATTATACTATATGACATAATTGTACTAATTATAATATATATATATATATATATATATATATATATATATATATATATATATATATATATATTAAGCCGGGCACGTACCCGACATGACCCCTTAGATCCCTCCCTCATCAATTTTTGCATTATTTTAATTGGAGAACAACCTCTTCTATGTTGATCGCTCAGTTTATATGCCCGTAATCTTGAGTAGAAATAGGAATTTAAATAACTGGGATAAAATCTATTAATTTTATATCCACACTATTGTGACGTTTTGGATTAATTAAGTAATCTTCTCCACGAATCTCTTTTTTCAGAAATTTGCTGGAGTCAAATGCTTCCCTTTTGTTGGATTGGGCTAGGAATCCAGGATTCCGTTAGGGATTGGAGGGATCAAATTCCAACTTAGTCAAAGTGGTAAGAACTTCATTGATAGAAAACAAAAGGACGAAAGTTATCATCTACAAATAACATCTGTCCTTAATCGAAAGACCAGAAAGCCACAAAGGAGGGTAGCCCACCTAGGTACATACACCAATACCATTACTACCTCTCATAGCCACAGAATGGGCCACCCGATAAACACTTGTAAGCATAAAATGAAATCTCATATGGATCAAACATATACATGGGGCGTTGCTCAATAATGATCTCCACACACTGATGACAAGCGAGTCCAACCCATATGATTCATCATTCGACCATCATCACTACCATCGTCGGAACCCGAAATGGCACCTCATGTTGAATGAGAAGCCGAGAGAAAGGAAAAAAAAGAGAGAAGACAAATAAATTTTTGGATCTAAGACCGAGAGAGAAGACACTCACTAGAAAGGAGGGGTTATGAAACGTGAAAAAATGACCATCACTTGAGAGGGACCGCCCATTGGACTCCCCACCATATCAAAATCTTAGGCCAAACTGGTTGACAGTGCAAAACAAGATGATCAACTGTCTTAATGTAATTCGAACAGAATTTGCAAGTTGCACTAGCCAGCACAAGAATTGATTTTACCAATATGCACTAGCCAACACAATTTGCAGGCCAATCCTAAGAAGGTATTCTGCAGACTTGATTTTACCAAGATGCACTAGCCAACACAAGAATTGAACCCTCTATGGTGTCACATTTCTCCAAATTAAATCAAAAGCTGAATTTGAAGTAAAGGTCTAAGGGTTGGCCAGATTGTATAGAGATTTAATAGAGAAGACTTGAGAAAGGCAGCCTACCCAAACAAGCCTGTCTTGAGAACCATCAGAGACCATTATCCCTGAGCCATCCAGTAATGAGTACTATATATCAATCAACAAATCATTCTCCCAATCATATAGCCTTCTTCTGAAATTGGGCACCCATTGATGTGATTCAGATCTTCTTGCCAATACCCCTCATGACAAACCACTCCGAAAATTGGTGGTAAAGCCTCAACTGAACTTTTGATTAGTTTTATATTTGATAAAAATATTTATAACTAGTCTCATAATTATAATCCACCTAATTTTTAATCCTCTCTATTTCCTACTTAGTTTAAGAATGTAATTTCTCGTTGCTTATGTAATCAAGAATCATATTCCTCTTGCCATTAGTTCCATACGTAGGAAACGTGAAAATAGGGCATCACATTTTCATTTCACTCAAGACCAGTGTCATCTAAACAGAGGCAATATTCAAACACATATATAGAGCATTGAATCTTAAAGATTGCTTCAAAGGGAACCACATGAACCATCCCTTCCCCAATCCTAATTGAGTGAAAGGAAAAAACCTAAGGGGAACTTTAATATTGTATAAAAATTAGGTGGATTATAATTATGAGAATGGTTATAAATATTTTTATCAAATCTAGAACTAATAAAAAACACATCATTATGGAGGTAAATATAAGTCATAGACAGATCGAGCCAAATTATTGCTATGAATCCAACACAGGACAAATTGCTGCAAGTGCATCTTCTCATGGGAGTGATATAGGCGTTCTAAGATGAAAATTGGGGCTCCTAAAAGTCTGCATACTTTACTGCATCACCATTTTTTTCCTGCTTTGTTTACGGATGGTCTGAGTACTGCATGGGGTTCTAAAGGTGCCGTTTGGAAAATCTTTCAAATGTGGGATAAATCAAGTTTTGGTTGTCTTCTTGTCAACTGGAATTTGGGATTGGGGTGTTTCTTTCGCGTTGTGATGCTTGTCTGTTGGTTGTTTGGTTGTCTCCCAGTCAGCATTCAACCTTTTGGGTCATGAGAATCAGGTTATATTCGTTGGTCGTTGGTTTCTTTTTCCTTGTTTTGATGTTTTATCTCTTGCTCCTTCATTTTGATGTTTTATCTCTTGCTCCTTTTAATCTTGTATCTCTGATATTTGATTAATAAAATTGTTTTGCCGTAAAAAGAAAAAGAAAAAGAATCCAACAAAGGACGAGTGTTTACAATGTTTGTGTTTAAAAATCACCTAGATGTTTTCTCTGAATTTATGGATTTAAAGATGATGATAAAAGAGACCCACTGCCCATAACCACCAAATGTTTGTGAATTGATGGTAGCAATTATTTTAAAATTTAATAGGTTCATAACTTTTTTTAAATGGCAATACGCTAAACGATCACAGAGTGATAGTAAATTCGTACTCCTATATTCAATGCAAAGATGTACTGTACTGCTAGGCCTGTTCATTGTTTATTTAGAAATCCGGTGGAGCAGTTTGCCAAATGCCAAAGCCTCCCTATTATGTCATGCGATAAGCAGACTGATTTTGGGTACACCACAAATGTGTATCGAAAGTGAACATTCGGATTGGGTTGTGTGGGACCCTTGTCCAATTGATGTATATCATTAATTTAATTTGTTTAATTGTTTTTCTAAAGTGATTTTCAAAAATAAATTCAATCGAATTTCGGTAAGTGGTTTATCAATTTATTCAATTTTTTTGTCCTTGCAAATTAAGGGACAAAAAATTGAATGACTAAAAATCAATACCGATAGTTTCCTATAAGGTCCCTAATTTTTTTTTTTAACAAATTAAATTACCTGGATTAGTTGAGTGGGAATCTGAGGTAGGTCGCACACAATTCATTGTACGTTAGGAGGGACTCCAGCTAAAGCAATAAAAATGCCCTATATTTGCACTTGTACTCTCTCTATTGTTTGCATAACATTGATTATTCAGACAATTTCGTTGATGTGGTGAATTGGTGGAAAATTAGTTTTAGAATATATATACTTTTGGGTCTATTCAAAAAACTATTTAAGAGTGAATGAGAAATTGACGCCACTGATTTCTATTCCTGAATTGGTTGATCAAGGTCAATAAAGCTTAATATCTTTATGAACTTTATTATTTTTAGATGGATTTATTAATTATCTGCACATACTTATTTGATAGCAGTTTTGACCATGAGATGTTAAGAGGGAGCAAAATCCTAATTTCTAGCTAGATAAGATAATCTTTCAGTAGGACCCTTCGCTATCACTTTCAATCATTGTTCTATGTTGCGCTCTCAAAACATAATTGGAATGTTTCTTCTCGTTGTGATACCTTTGCCTTAGATCCCTTTAATCTTGGGATCCTTTATCAATGTATGTGTGTTTCCATCATTTGCTTTTAGAGAGTGTTTTCCTGGATTGATTTTTCTTATTCATTTGAGTATTGAGTTTTCATATGAGAGAGTGAGCAAAACTCGAGTTGGTTCCGGCCAATCGATTGTAGGGTTGGAGTCCAATCACATGTATCCTTGGAAATAGACATCCAAAAATTCCCGAAGCTAGCGGAGACGAATCTGTCTTATAGACATAGTCTTGTTCATCTTTCATACAATTTCCAAGTTTTATGTATTCATGATTTTGTCAATTATTATTCCATTATTACTAGTACTTCCTCCATCCCATTTTGTTTGTTTAATATTCAGTTATTTAGGGGGTGTTCCACTAAGGGTGTTTCTAGCATAAATTGGTTTTTCACGGTTTTATATGTGATGTATTATCAAAAAATGACATGTCTTGATTTTTGAAAAAAAAATTATTTTTTGTTAGCGGAACACCCCTTATTGTTCCAAAATGTTTGTACATTTCAAAAGTCAAAGTATTAAATTTTTTGTTTTCTTCTTTTGCCCTTCTCTTTTGTACTACTCCTATTGTTACTATTTCGATCTGGAAACACAAAAAGGTTGGGGTATATTGTGAAAAGTGAAGTTTAAAATTTGCACTGATGGTGCCCTTGAATTAGTTTGAAATCCCAAACTGAACAAATAAAGTGGAACAATGGGAGCATTTTTAGTAACACGATATACTCCCTCCATCCCAAATTGCTAGCCCTTTTTATTTTCGGATGTCCCAAAATGTTGGTCATATTTCAAAAAACAACTATCAAATCTAGTTTTATCCTTAAGAGTTCTCTTTCCCTCCTAATTTATTTCACAGTTTTTGAAATTCGTATCATTTCTAAATCGTTTATATGTTTTAGTAGATAATGTTTGTCATGATTTTTAAAACTTTGTATAAAACAACTAATTGAGATCTATTAAACAAGATTCATATTGCATATTTTTTGAGACCCATATTGAAAAATATAAAAAATTTAAAACCACTTAATAAACTTCGCAGTTTTGAAGGACAATTTTGGAACTCTAAGACAATAATTGTCTCCTTAAATAGATAGATTCCACAAAAGAGATGAGCAATTTGGGACAAAGAGAGTACATATTTGATAACTGTTCAGTGTTGCTGAATCCCATGCTCCTCACAAAACCTCAAAAAATCCCCATCCTTGTACTCTGTCCCATTATCTGTCCGGAGGCACTTAATCCGCTCGCTCGTCTGATTTTCCACCTTAGCTTTCCACATTTTGAACGTTGCATAAACCTCAGACTTGTGTCACAAGAAGTAAATTCAGACTTTCCTCAAATAATTATCGATAAAGGTCACAAAATACAAAGATCCCCCTTTCGAGGCTACCCTTACTGGCCCCCAAACATCATAATGAATGTAGTCAAGAATGCCCTTTGTTCTGTGAGTAGCATTCCTAAACTGCACCTTACAGTGCTTCTCCAGAACACATAATTTATAGAATCCCACTTTGCACAATTTCACCCCTTTCAGCAGATTCCTCTTATGTAGCTCCAGCATCCCACGTTTCCCCATATGCCCCAACCGCATATGCCAAAGAATGGTATCATCAGTATCAACCGTTGTGGTGGCAGCAGCTCCACCTACACCTGTACTCCCTGTCAGCTTGTAAATATTACTAGGAACTTTGGAACCCTTCATTATCACCATGGCACCCTTCGTCACCTTCATCACTCCACCTTCTGTTTTACACCCATAGCCATTGGAGTCTAAAGTTCCCAACGAAATTAAATTTTTCTCAACTCTAGAACATGTCTAACATCACCCAAGGTTCTCACAACACCATCAAACATTCTGATTTTAATTGTGCCTATGCATCATTATCCATAAAAACATTATCACAATCCACTAACCTGTAGGTGTCAAACCACTCCCTGTTAGGAGACATGTGATAAGAACATGCTGAATCCTGAATCCAGAATCCATGAGTCTGCCAAGTGATCCGGATTGGCAGAGACTGAAAGCATATCACCATCTTCAGAATCATTCTGCTCCACCACGTTTGCAGAGTTCGATGGTCCATCTTTCCTATCCCCTGCCTTTCCCTGTTTCTTCTTCCAGTTCCCTCCTTTTCCCTTCTGCGGATACTTTTTCTTGAAGTGACCCGGTTCATGACACCTGTAATACTTCAACTCAAAACCTGCTTCGATTTTGATCTCCCACGCTCAACAGATTTTTCCCTCTCCAACCTTCTGCCACACTCCTCGTACCGCTTAACCACCAGTCCTTCAGCCTGTACCGACTCAGTCTATAACCTGCGCTGATTATAGGCCAGAAGGGCTGCAGTAACTTCCTCCAATTCTAGGTTTTCTTTCCCCAGAGTAGAGTGGTAACGAGATTATCCAGAGAACCCGGTAGAGAGGACAAGAACATCAGAGCTTGATCTTCCTCTTTGAATGTTACTTCAATCCGCAACAAATAATTTTTGAATAATCTGATTGAACGTGTTGATATGTTGAATTAGGTCAGAACCCTCGACCATCTTCAGCCCGAATAATTTTTTCTTCAGAAACAGTTTATTAGTCAAGGACTTCGACATATACCTACTCTCTAGCTTCGCCCAAACCCTAGCTGGCGAATCATCGCCAATCACGTGATACATAACGTCGTCTGAAAGACACAGGCGAATCGTACTCACGGCCTTTGATTGCAGATCTTCCCAGTCATCGTTGGACATCTGCTTTGGTTTCTTGGACGCCCCGCTCAACGCCTTCGACAAACCCTACTGCACCAGCAAATCCTTTACCCTCTGTTGCCATAGTCCGCAATTACCAGTCCCGTTGAACTTTACAACATCGAACTTCGACACAGATGTATTCCCCACCATTGTTCTTCGCGTGATTCAATCCGCATGAATAAACCCGCGCTTTGATACCACTTGTTAGAATAATCGCCACATGCACACAACTGAATACGAAAACAGTAAAGGAAATCAACACAGGAATTTACGTGGTTTCCTAAGATCAGGTACCTCCACGGGAGCGATGAGCGAGTCTGTATATTATGATCAAAATTGGCTAGGGTTTTTACAATAGAGAGTATATATATGCACCCCCTTAATTATTCGGCCCTATGGACCATTCGTGACAACAGTTGGACTCGCGAGTCTTTCATTAGAACTTCTTGGTACCTCTCTATATGAGCCAGAAGTTCCGACAAAAATGTGACACTACGGGCATACTCCCTTGTAATATAACACGTACAGTTGATAAAAAAAAATGCCGCATGGAAAATGTTTATGCATCTCTTGTGTAGAACGGACACAACTAACAGTATTTGAGGCACGATAGGATATCGCAAGTTTGGGATTTTTCTCTACGAATCCGACACTACCACGATGGCCCTTATATTTAAATTAGCTTATGTTGAATTTTTGAGAATTTTTGGAAACAGAAATCTGGACTGATCGGGACAGAGTTTTGTAAAGCGCATGTAAGCCTCATCATGCTTATTACGTGGCTATCTTTTTAACAAAGAAGATGACACCTAGGTAGGGATGGCAATCTCGGCCGACCCGCCCCTATCCAACCCGTCCCCTACCTATTCGGGGAGGGGATTCGGGGATTTTTTCTGGGATCGGGTAGGGGATGGGGATTATTTTTAAAAAATTTCGGGGATCGGGTAGGGAATGGTATTGTCAGTCCCCTACCCGATCCCCTCCCCGGCCCTCCCCTCATCCCTGTTCACACACACATATATATATTTATTATATTATAAATTTTTAAAATTTATTTTCCACCACAGCCGCCCGGTCCGTCTGTCTATAAACCTGGTCAGTGGACTATTGGACTGGTCATAACTCATAAGTCATAACTTAAAATTTATCTGTTCCAGATTTACAGAAAAGTTTGTTTTGATATTTGATTGTGCACTCCATTTGTTCGTATTAATTTGTGATCTCACATGGTAAACTCTTCTAGTGGATTGCATGTGATGTGATGGAGTGTTAACTCTTCAGTAGCACATGATGGAAGTGCTGGATGTACATTATTGGGCAAAGTTCCAAACAACTCGAGCTTTTGGGACAGTAGCAAGCTGATTCACTTTAAAGTGTAAGACTATTAAAAAAAAAAAACCTACACATTAAAGAGCAACTATTTTTGGATCCCCGATTCCCCGTGGGGATCCCCGTTCCCCGTATTGGGACGGGGATGGAGGTTAAAATAAAATCCCCGGTGGGGATCGGGGAGGGGATGGGGATTGATATAGGTTCCGGGATCGGGGATGGAGGTAGTGGTATCCACCCCCTACCCTCCCCATTGCCAGCCCTACGCCTAGGCTGTGTGCTTCAGCCATCACCACATGACTAAAATAATAATATTAGTAGCCTTAATAAACCTTAACCATTCTGGAGGTTGACTGATAGAATTAGAGAGAGAGAGAGAGAGAGAGAGAGAGAGAGAGGAGAAATGGAGTACGCTTGAACCAGAGACGCCTAGAACCCTAGGTCGCTGAATGCCACTTCCCGTCCCGGTAAATTTCGCCTGAATTTCCTCACCTGCTCTCACGATAATCCCTCACCTACTCTTTAATATATATAGATTTGAAAGTATATGTAACTATAGCCTTAAGAGGGAGGAAACCCAAATCCTGAACAGTGGACTACCCACATGTGTACGACACACCGGAATTGGCAGCCACGGCTGCCCGCGATTCCAGGAATCTGCCCCTGATTCCTCCTCGTTTTATGCATTGTATTTTTCATCCCGTACCCAACCAATTGAGTTCTTAAAAACGCAGAACCCCTTTTCCTCGACAATTATTTTCAGAATCGGACTCGACCTTGTTAACATTAGTTACCAATAATTAAGCCTCTCATGGATTATCCTAGCAGTCTAAAATTAGTACCCAAGTGATGCCAGCAACCAATCAAGTACTGTAGGAAGACGGAGAGTTCTAAGGAATTACACTGACCTAGTGAAACCACTAATCTGGGATGGTGAGGTCTTGACCCAGTACTCCAATTATAATAGAACGACCGCGAGCTTCAAGTATAGAAATAACTCCTAAGTTACTAACTGTATCCAGTGTTAAATTGTAGGAACCATAGCCCGAATAGTTACGAAATTTAAATATTAGCCTAGTTAATTTAAATTGTATTCACACCAATAGTGATATTGTGAGTAATCGAATTTGTTGTATTAGGTGCAAGCCCTTTGAGTTATTTTACAAGAAGCTAGACGCGATCTTTCGGTGAGTTTCATATACCTTGGATTCATGCATTTTGCTAAATGATTTGGATTGATATTAGTGTTGAAATCACCGGGAAAAATACATAACTCATGTTTTCTATGAGAGTTGATCTCCGATGTTCAGAAATGGTTTTGCATATGTTTATGTTATACTTGAGACCATGGCAACATGTTTGAAAGATTGAAAACTTGATTTGCTGAGACATGCCTGTGATGATATGAGTTATTCGAACGGTGTCCTGGGCACTAGGGGACGTTAAATGGTCTAGTGTGACTGATGAAATAAGGTTGGAGGTGCAGCTAGGCACCACCGGGTATTGATATCATACAACTCTCTAATGGGGTCGCACCCCAACCGATCGACTGGCATAAAAGGAAAACCGTTGAATGGGAGTATTTGAAATGGGCATGTGAAAATGAGATTTGGTCCTCTTTCTTGGACCAAAAGAAATGATCCTGGATAAATGTATATGAAATATTGTTTGCCCTATTAATTATTGTTATCCTTGGCAAGTCATGATTATGATTCGACACTTGTGTTTCTGTGGTCAAACTTGAAACCTTGGTATATGTTTCTCACCCGAGCTTTGACTTATGAAAATTTATTTATTTTTCCCAGGTTGATGTAAATAGCAGGTGGTGGTTATGTACAGTGGATCGAGTAGGCAATAGATGCTATCTTGTGAATAAGGAGTGTTTTTTTTTTTTCATTTCTCCTTTTTTATGTTCTGTAGATATGTCTAGCAGTTGTCTATATGAGATATGTAAAGTTTTGACATTTTCTCTGGAGTTGTACATAAATAAAAAGCTTCCGCTGTCTCTTTGTTTTATATTTTGAAATGCTTTGATTGTTAAGAAGGATGAGGCCTTGGTGACTACGTCACCGGCCAGTAACGTGACCTATATTGGAATTGGGACGTGACATGTAATTTTTTCAAAGTCCTTCCTCGTCACACATACCTTGTGGTCGAGTCCATATCAATATGTGGGAAAGCAAACCATAGAGCACCACGTGGTGTTGCTCGAAGAGCAATTAATTATTCACTTCTTCTACCACTTCTTTTAGTAGCAGTAATTAGTGTGGAGCTCAAACACACTTGAATGTGAAGTATGTGTGGGCTCCACACACCATGTAAGCATGTTGGAGCCCATGTTGGAGTTTTTTGTTGGGTGATTTATGGGTCGGTGCAACCCAACCTCATAATTTACATCTAGGTACAAGCCGCATATCACAGTGCACGGGCAGGTACTGTAGCTTCCATCTCTCTCTCTCTCTCTCTCTCTCTACCCAACCCACACGGACATAATTTTTCTCTCTTCTCAAGCAAATTAAATGAAGCCCGATTGTAAATGGGCCGGGCTTGGGAATGCACTAATCTCGTTATTATCTAGTATAAGCCCGGCCCGAAACCCGGCCCAGCCCGATGTATGTGCACCCCTAAAAGAACCTAAATATTAGGGTACCATGAAAGTTCTTAAACCTAAACCGTAAGGTATCCTATGAAAGTGCCTAAACCACTAAAACCCTATAATAGGAAAGTGCAACCTAAAACTTAAACCCTAGGGTACCTTATAAAAATGCCTAAAACCTAAGGTACCCTATGAAAGTGCCTAAACCACTAAAACCCAATAATAGGGAAAGTCCAGCCTAAACCTAAACCCTAGGGTACCCTATGACTAGGGTACTCAATGAAAGTGCGTAAAACCCTAAGTTACTTTACGAAAATGCTTAAACCATTAAAAACCTATAATTAAAAAGTGCACCCTAAATCTAAACCCCAAAAAAGAGTGACTTACCTTAATGGTAATTTTAAAAAGTGACTCCTTATTGGTAATAATTAGATGTCTCCTTTCAAGATCTAAAAGTAAAAATCTGTTTTTTGTTTTAGATCGAAAGCGCGGAGGTGTAGAAAACGAGTTAAAATCAATATAATTACTTAAATTTTCACCGGAAAAGGCAGAGGCGTTATTTATTTCTCAAGTGACTGTTCCAGTGTGATTTATTTCTTACTACTATCATATTTACAAGTGACCACCACATGCAGTTGTCCAATTTGCTGCGATGGTTCTCCATAAACGTACATCACTTATAGTCCGAGATTGAATAAATGCCCTTGCTGCGAGGGTACGTACCAATATTGAATATTAAATACCCTAGTAATCCTCAATACTGACGGATCTTAGAAAAAACAGTCTCAATAACGAAAAAAAAAAAAAATCATTTTGAAACTTTTATCACTACCACAGATACTGAAATTAAAGTGGAAACGTTTCACTCAAATATAATAAAAGTGGTACAAAGGGTCCCACGAAAAATAATGAAATATAACCGTTTAAATTCACGAGATATCCAAACAAGAATAATTATTTAATTTTCTCTGTTTATATATTTCTTAGTACAGTTTCTAACGTGTAGTTTTGAATTGGGTCTTAACGAAATCATATATATTCTGCAGACATTGCAGATTCGTTTCATTTCTGATTTTACCTTCTTCTTTTGGTTAGCTGGTTAGGGGTGTTTTCAATTGTTTATGCACTTCTCGACTATCGGTTTGGTAAAAAACAGACCATTTATGCTGGGACTAGGGGTCAAGGGCCAGTCTTGGGGCAAGCCCAGCGGCCACTGTCTGAGCCTCCAATTTCAGCCCCATTAGTAGGCCCATTGCTATTCCCATATTTCTTCTTACATATTGAGAATTTTATTCTGACTTGACTCCAAAAATGAAACCGTGGACGATGTGAAGAGCAAATCCACCAACGAACATGACTCAAACATGGGGCTTTTGCTGCCGTATGTACGTGTCCAAAGGTTCTCTATGTAAACTGTAAATTTCAATAGAGAATAATGTCTGGAAGGGGGGCCCATATAGTTTCAATTTTAGAGGCAATAAACGGTAACGGCCCCCATATACGTTTTTTCCTTCCAGAGTCGCGATATGATACAGCAACTAGCCAACTAGCACGCAAAAAATGGGAAAATGTGTCATATGGTCTCACATTCAAGTTTTCTTGTTTTCCTTCCAGAGTCGCAATATGATACAGCAACTAGCCAACTAGCACGCAAGAAATGGGAAAATGTGTCATATGGTCTCATGTTCGAAACTTTTCAGGTGCTATTAACTCTTTTCGAGCAAGTTCATATGGAGCTTTTGCGCTGAATTTATTTGAGCTCCTCGCACATGGGAGGTGGAATTGGGCCCCCGGAATACAACAAAATGCGGGATACGACAAAAGCTGGCCCGAACATCTGAATCATCAAAAAAGAAAAAAAAGGAAAATGCGAGTTCACTAGATTATTATTTTTGAATCTGTTAGATCACGTATAAAAAATTTGTCACGTATACAGGGTGGGCACCACTGCAACGTAAATGGATTTGGTTAGAAAATTGTGGTGCCTTTGGCACAATAAACATATATATTATTAAAAGGCTCAGTTTTTTGAATCCGCTATATTTTCTGCCATTGGATTTAATGGATGGTCGAGATGATTTTCACGCCAGTCCTTAAGGGCTTAGATCGATTAAGCTTTTAGTTGATGGCCAAGATGCATTTTCAGGGTCAAATTTTGCCGCCTAAATGGTCTACCATACTTGGGAAGCAAAAAACGTTGGCTATTTTGATATTCTCTCTCTCTCTCTCTCTCTCTCTCTCTCTCTCTCTCTCAGGTGATTAGTGATTTGGGAACACAAATTTCCACTGTCTCTTCGTCACGTAACAACCACAATTAAAAAGGAAAGATTCAATCACGTAACAACCAAAATTAATTACACCTTCTATCTTTTCCATAGGCCCACCTTAAGCAATTATCACTTTTATTCCTCTCTTTCTCCCCCTACCTTATTCCTTTTCCGATTTTCCAATCATAATCTATATTACTAAAAGGGCTCAATTTGTTAAGTCTCTTATATGGTCAGCCCCTACTCCATCGACGCTATTGCATCGGTTACCTTCGACTCATGCAGAACCTCTGTCTCCATGGCCACTACATGTGTCTTCAACTCCATGGACAGCTGAATCCTAAACATTAATCAAGTATGGAGCTAAAAAATATTTCTTATACTACGTTTCAGAGGTAAAGCTGATTTTTATTGTTGTTCTTCTTATGGGAATGATCCTGTGAAAAGATGTTGTTTTCTTCATTACAGATTTGCATTTTTGGGGTCCTCCAAATGTACTACATGTTCGGCTGAGTTGGTGAGTGTAGGTTAACAGCTTATATTCATTGAGAAATATGTGAGTCGGTCAGCTGGTTCGTTGTTGGTTTTTTTTTTCTTTTTGTGTGTGCGTGTGTGTACCAATCTATAATTTTCATCATATGACGTTTAGTTGTGATGCTCTATTATTTTGCATCTTTTTCGGAAACCTTCTACAATTGGGTTTCAGAACGTCAGTCAAGTATTTCATACTCAAATTTCGTTTGGTAGAGTGCCTTCAGGCACGGGCCATTCGCTAGTTAACCTATATAAACGAGTCCCTTGAGCGTGTGCTCTCTTTGATTTCATAAATAGGCATAGTAAAAGACATGAAAAAAAAATAAAAAAATGAAAGGAAACATGAAAGGGTATTCGACGGCTGAGATTAGTGCACTAAGCAAATCTCAACCATTGGATGCCTTTTCATGTTTCCTTTCATTTTTTTTTTCGTGTACCAAATTAATACTTTCCCTTCCATTTTCATAAATTTAATAATCCCTCCGATCCTTTTTCAAATGTGTAGCTTCGTAATTCCAAATTATTAAGAAATCATCATCATTACACATTTCATGTCAACTTTTACATTCACTTTCCATTATTATGCTTGAATTTTCATGCGAAATTATGACTTTTTAAGTATTAGTGAAATCTCACTAAAGTTTTGAGTTGCCAGAAGTGGTCTTGGTCGGTAAGAAATTAGAACTTTTAAAAATTAATTAAAAGTCACTAATTTTTTGGGTGGCTAGAAATGGTTAGCCAGAGGTGGGGTGGGGGTCGGCCAAGTGCCAGGAGTTGTTTTTTTTTTTGAATTTTCTGCACGAAATTAGAACTTTTAAAAATGGAAAATTCTAAAATCAACCCAATGGGCTTATTATAAGGCTTAAAAAGTGTATGAGAATGTGTGAAAAGTGTATAGGAATGTTTAAAAGTGTATGGAAAAGTAAAAAAAGTACATTGGAATGTTTTTTTTTTGTTTTTTTGTTGTCTTATTGTCAGCTCACTAGGCTGACAATAGAAAAACCCTTTAAAAATTAGTGACATTTCACTATTTTTTTTGTTTTTATGTTCGATTGCAAATGTCAAATGTTTTTTGACTTTGTGTTCGATTGCAAAAGTTCTCTCTCCTTCCCTTTAAAAGTGTCAAATATTTTGGATTTATGCCTAAGTCTCCCATGTACATACATTTATGTATAGGCAAATGATAATGACAAAACTCAAATTGTTCTCACCAAAATATTAATTCCAGGTTTTCATTGAATGACTTATTTGCGCTCTTCTACACTAGTAGAAGGTGTAAAGACTTGGAATTCCATGAAAACTTTTCGAAAGTAAAATGTGGAAAATTATGAAATTACATTTTATTGTTGGAGCATGGGTTAATGTGTTCAGCAAAAGAAATTTATTGATCTTTGAAGAGAAGACCAAAGATTAAACAGATCAAGAGAGATGGAGACAAAAAGCTTCAACAACCTGAGACCCAAAGGAAAAACAGGTAGGCAAGAAGCCAACCAAGCCCACAACGACCGAAGAAAAGCACCATCAAAACCAAACACCCAAACACCTACAATATATCAAATCCTACCAAAAAGCCTAAAAAATCCCAAACAGAGCCATAAACCCAAAAAATGAGACGATCCAAAACAATAATAATAAAAAAAACCACCAGCGATGCCCTTGCAAGTCAACAATGAGAACCATGCTTAGAAAAGAGCCAAACATCATGAAAAGAATCACCGACAACAAACACCAAACGTAAACAACCAAACCAATTAACCTCCTCCAAACATATCGAAATTAGAATTCCAAAAGAAAGGGATGTCCTATCTTTCAATTCAACAAAATCCCTTTCCATCAAAACATCTAAATCCTTCTTCTCTTTCTCAGCACCCTCCTCTCTCTTCCCCTCATGATTTTTCTCACTCTCCTCACTAAATTAATCCAAACCAAACCTTGAGAATCCACCTAGATCCACACACTCAAATCCATCATCTAAATGCTTTTGAAGCTCGGGTTTCTCTTGCATTTGCGTGGGGAAGCCATTTTCTGTTGGGTCTTTTGATTGGAGAGTTAGGGTTAAAATTTTAGCATGAGTTACGCAAAAGATTTTAAGCTTCAAAACATAGTTTTTCAATATTCAATGCTTTTGGAACACAACCACACGTCAGGTTCTTCTAAACAATATTGATACGAGGTTCACACTAAGACCCACATCAATGTATGGTGGTGCAGAAGAGCTACTATGTAATTTTTTCTCCCTTACTTCCCCCATCTATCCATTTGGCACTACAAGTATCATTACAGCTAGTTTTGAATCAAAGGAGAATGAACTGTTAGTACTACCCTTTCTGGGTCACTTTTGGGAATTTCAATTGTTAGAAAATCGGAACACAAACAGACGTGCGTAATGGAAGAACGGAAAAGAAAAATGAG
This sequence comes from Vaccinium darrowii, assembly GCA_020921065.1. Lineage (NCBI taxonomy): Eukaryota > Viridiplantae > Streptophyta > Magnoliopsida > Ericales > Ericaceae > Vaccinium > Vaccinium darrowii. The sequence continues at coordinate 37,555,155 of CM037152.1, read as the reverse complement.
ACACAAGATATATATGGAAAACCTCAACGTGAGGAAAAACCACGGGAGCCACACCAATCCACTATGAAATCGAAAAATAAGAGTACAAGGCTTCTCGCAATCTCTCTGAGATCTGCGTTGTCTTTCACCTCTCTCTGTTGTCCCTGTGGGGGCTCTGCCCCCTACACCTCCGGAATATACCACTATTGAAAGTTGTCTACACCCCAACAATTTCCCACTTGAAGATAACTGAAGCATTAGCAAACAAACAACTACAAAACCCCAAATAATCTCAATCAACGTGGACGTAGTCATTTGACCCCTCTTAGTGTGGCTCCAGGCCCATCATCTTTTCAAGCATGAAGGCCAACTGAAGTTGAGCACAACTTCAATTTCTCAACAGTAACAGGCTTGGTCAACATATCTGCCGGATTTTTGTCCCCCAAAATCTTCTCTTGTAACAATCCCATCCTCCAACAGCGAACGAATGAAATGGTACCTCAAATCAATGTGCTTCGTCCTGGCATGGAACACTGAATTTTTGACAAGGTGTATCGCACTCTGGCTGTCACTGAAAAGAACACCCTAAGGGGGCTCCGCCCCCACCCCCCGGTGGGGCTCTACCCCCTACACCCCCGGGATAGACCACTGCTGAAGGTTGTCTGCACCCCAACATCAACTTATTCATGGAACATCATCATTGCACTTGTCATTTTCGATTTGCAATTGACAACTACTTTATAAAACTAAAATGTATTTAACAATACTATTGGGAAGATATGAGCAATTACAATAAATTACCTACTACTTCTGACTAAAGTTTTATTATTTTGCAACAATTGGTACATTGCAAAGTGCAACTACACCTACAATTAATTGCTTTTCCTTAGGGTTGAGCTTCCCTCCATATATACCGTAATCATCCATACTCCTCCAAACTCTTATTGTTGGGAGGAGTATGGAAGGGAACTTAACCCTTTTCCCCTATTACTCTGTCTCAAATCACTTCTTGATTTAGGACAGAGAATTGCATCTCGTTTAAAATATCGGAGAATTAGATGGCAGACAATTCACCAGATGAAAATGTTGTTCCAGTTAGATTCAAAAAATTCGTGATACAATCAACTATTCTAAGACTGACCAGTGAAATTGTTTCCATGGGGTTAGCCAGTTAGATTTCCAAAAGCTATTATTCACAAACAAAGTAAGAGCTTTACCATTTCCTGTCGCCAAACCATGCTGTTGTGCCCTAACCAAAACCTCACCCTGAAAAACGAAACCCAAAACCGTTAAAAAAAACAGAAATAGAAGAAATCGAGATATAAACATATGGGAGGAAAGAGACGAGAGAGAGATACCGGCATTGAGGGAAACGTTGAACCCAATAGAGATAGAGAGAGTACCAATCGACCGAAAATTTCTCTATGCACCAACGAACAAACATATCAGTCCGCAAAATCAAACAAAAAACCCTAGACCAACCAATCGCGGCCCAAACCCACCTTCACTACAGCGCAGTCACTCAAAACCCTAACGCAATAAATGAAGTTCAAACACAGAAGCAAAATAGAGAGAGAGAGAGAGAGAGAGAGAGAGAGAGAGAGAGAGAATCGACTGGAGACAAGGAGCAATTAATTGAAGCTTGGTAGAATTGTGGCGGATTCGTCGAACTTCATCAGAGGAGAGAGAAAGAGGGGGAAGCAGTGTACTCATCGATGGTGGAGTAAAAGGGAGAAGCAATTAGATGGTACCGTTTTCTCTTCAGATGGTGCCTTTGAGTTGTGCCCCTTTTCTCTTTCAGTCCCGCCCATTTTTCCCTAGGCCCGCTATTTACTTTGAAAATTTTAGAATATGGTCCAAAATTTTAGAATATCATCCATACTCCTCCAAACTCTTATTGTTGGGAGGAGTATGGAAGGGAACTTAACCCTTTTCCCCTATTACTCTGTCTCAAATCACTTCTTGATTTAGGACAGAGAATTGCATCTCGTTTAAAATATCGGAGAATTAGATGGCAGACAATTCACCAGATGAAAATGTTGTTCCAGTTAGATTCAAAAAATTCGTGATACAAGCAACTATTCTAAGACTGACCAGTGAAATTGTTTCCATGGGGTTAGCCAGTTAGATTTCCAAAAGCTATTATTCACAAACAAAGTAAGAGCTTTACCATTTCCTGTCGCCAAACCATGCTGTTGTGCCCTAACCAAAACCTCACCCTGAAAAACGAAACCCAAAACCGTTGAAAAAAAAAACAGAAATAGAAGAAATCGAGATATAAACATATGGGAGGAAAGAGACGAGAGAGAGATACCGGCATTGAGGGAAACGTTGAACCCAATAGAGATAGAGAGAGTACCAATCGACCGAAAATTTCTCTATGCACCAACGAACAAACATATCAGTCCACAAAATCAAACAAAAAACCCTAGACCAACCAATCGCGGCCCAAACCCACCTTCACTACAGCGCAGTCACTCAAAACCCTAACGCAATAAATGAAGTTCAAACACAGAAGCAAAATAGAGAGAGAGAGAGAGAGAGAGAGAATCGACTGGAGACAAGGATCAATTAATTGAAGCTTGGTAGAATTGTGGCGGATTCGTCGAACTTCATCAGAGGAGAGAGAAAGAGGGGGAAGCAGTGTACTCATCGATGGTGGAGTAAAAGGGAGAAGCAATTAGATGGTACCGTTTTCTCTTCAGATGGTGCCTTTGAGTTGTGCCCCTTTTCTCTTTCAGTCCCGCCCATTTTTCCCAAGGCCCGCTATTTACTTTGAAAATTTTAGAATATGGTCCAAACTTATTTTTGTTGGCTCCCGCCCATTCCCCCCCCCCCCCCCGACATTTACTTGGAAATTTTTGGGGGGGTCGCCTGGAAAAAAATTTGGGTACTGAATGGGTACCACGTGTCCATGCCGAGCACAATCTCAACTGTCCAAAAGTATTTTGGATGGGCCCATATTGATTTCCTCTCTCTCCTCTTCCAGACCGTCGGATTGCACTTTGGACGGTTGAGATTGCCGAGTGGGTACCACGTGGGCAATACCCACCCAGCACTGAAAAATTTCTCGGTCGCCTAGGTTTGGTAACAGTTTTTGGGCCGTAATCATTGAAAACTTGTACTATACGGTTCAATCAAAGTAATTCATTTTTCATTGTACCGAACCAATGGTTGTGTGGGACCCACTGCTCCCACACAAATGATCTGAGTCATTCAATAATTTTAAGATATTTGTTTGATTGAGGTCTTAGAAACTCAGCTCAATTGAATACTTATAACTAATGAATTCAATTTTTTAGTTTTTTTATTCAAAATTTAGGATGTCAGGTACTAAATGATAGTTTGCATCCGATCAAATGTCTAACGACATGTGATTAGCTCCATTCTAGTGCAAAATAATCTAATTCATATTGTGCAAAAGATAGACGGTTTTGAAAAACGAAAAAAAAAAAAGAAAAAAGACTCCATGTGGGGCTCAAGGGTATTCTGTAAGACTTTAATGCCTTTGAATGTTTTAATGTCTTCTGATCATATGATTGTCGATAACCGATGATTTTCAACTTTGGTAACAGTGATGGAATAAGAAAAACGTGAAATCCTAACGGTTCAGATTGATCATTATAAAAATAGACTCGTCAATGGCTTTTGGAATCTATACGTTCAACTTGCTTTATAGCATACAAAGTCTTGTGCAATAGGTGGATGTATAGTAGCCACATGACCATGAGACAATCACGACAATCAGGATTGTTGATTCCACTGTGCTTATTAATTAAATCATTCATGTAAATTTTTGGCTCGATCTGGTTCATAGAGCCCCTTCATCGAGATGTGATTGATAGAAACTAAGTGTTGTGCAATAGTTGAATGTACAGTAGCCACACAACCGCTACATAATCATGATGATCAAGATCATTGATTTTGCAGTACTTGCTGATTAAGTCTTTCATGTAAATTTTTGTCTCGATCAAATTTAGAAAGCCCTTTCATCGGAGCGCAATTGCTAGTAAAGTAAGTCTTATGCAATAACTAAATGTACAACAACCATGCGATTGTGGCACAATCATGACAATCTACATCGTTGATTTTGTAGTGTTTGTGGATTAAACCATTCATGAAAATTTTTGAGTGTTATAGCCGCTTATAATTATGTGATAGTCAATAATATTTTTGAATTTGTCTTTATAATATAGTTTTGTTAGCATACATGTAATGAAGGCCTAAAGAGGAGGGTATTTAGTAACAGTTGGATTTGAGCCATTACTATAGGATGATGTTTAGTAACGGTTGTAGGATCTTTAGTAATGGTTGGTTTTGAACTGTTACTAGAGGAGGGTATTTAGTAACGGTTGGTAAACCGTTACTAAAATACATTAATCTACTAACGGTTCAACAAAAACCGTCGCTAAAGTCCTGATTCTAAATAGTTTTAGAACCGATACATTAATCTAAACAGTTTTAGAATCGATACTATAACCAATTTATAACAACAATTTATCCACCTGTTACTAAAAAAACTGTTACTAGATCTTGGCTCTACCAGGATTAAAACCCCTTCATCAAGATGAATCATAGTTCCCCCAAAAGTGGCGCTAGGCAACATTTATTCGTTGACCACATGATTTTGGTCACCAAACTGATTATTCAGTGACCAAATAAATTGGTGGTCATAGAATGTTCTACCTACGGTGAGTAAATTTTGGTTGGTCACTATAAGTACTATAATTAATGACAAGATTATGGTTAGTCACAGAAAGGTTTGAACAATTGGTGACCAAGTCTACATTTGGTCACCAACTGTTCAAACTTTTCTTTGACTAACCATAATCTAATCACTAATTATGGTATTTTCAGTGACCAACCAAAATTTACTCACCATTGGTAGAACATTTAGTGACCACCAATTTATATGGTCACTGAATGACCAATATTTTGTGACCACCGTATTTTTTGGTCACTATTTGGTTGTTTTCCGTGACCAAAACGCGAGTAGTCACCAAAATTGGTCACTAATAGTGTAATTTCTTGTAGTGATATATGTACAGGCACAAATACTAATCAGACAAATATCTCCGAAATGATGACAATCTAGTTTTTTATGCCCTCAAGGGATTACTTTCTGAATTCAAGCCTGTGAGGAGTGCTTTAACAGCAAAAGGAGATGTCTTGTTTGATGAGTTAACCACAATCCTAAAAAATGAGGAATCACAGCTTGAGAGAGATGAAGGTTTAGGATCTATAAAAGTGTTTGTTGCAACATTTAGTGCTTCTGGATCACATATGATGCCAAGTCCTCAAGTAGTTCAATTTGGACCTGGTCTTTTAGGTCCCATACCACAGTACTATCATGCACCTAAGTATCAAAATCCTAATCCTCAAGAATCCAGTGCCTATTTTCCTGTCCAAATTGGTAGACATAACAACTATGGTGGATCTCAGAGACAGAAAAGGAGGAAGAGGTTTTCCCTATGGTCAAAACAACAAGGTTGAGTGTCAAATTTGTGGGAAAACTAATCACGCTGCCTACTAGTGCTATCATAGACAAAATCTGCAATATCAACCTCCACAAAATAATTACTCTTATCAAGGTCAAGGCACTAGAAGAGGATAGTCGTCATGGAATGGAGGACAAAATTCACAGAGGTCTTCTAACATTGGCATTGAAAATCAGTTTTCTTCTGGAGGATTTAATGTTCAACAACCACAGGCCAATGTTCAACAACCACATGCCAATCTTTTGGCATATCACAGTGGTTACATGGCTCCATTACTTGGTAATTCTGTATCACCAACTAGTGGCTGCTCACCAAGTATGCCTCCTTTCTCATATTAGTCTCAAAATGGATATTCACCTACTCAAACTTTAGTGGTTCCAACTTCAACCATGTATTCAGGAACTCCTTTTGGAAATGGCTATTTAGGAGTATCTCAGGCATTGATGGCAACAGGTCCACATGTTACAGGACATGGTCAGTCTGGACAACCTCTGATTAGTGGACAGCCATCACCTCACTGGTTTTTTGATAGTGGGGCTACAACTCATGTAACCAATGATCTCGGCAATATCAATCAGTCACAGTCTTGCCCAACTGATGATGGTGTAATTGTTGGTAATGGAACTTCTCTTCCCATTACTTGTACTGGTAATGGTTTCCTCTCTACTTCACACTCTAATTTTCATCTTTACCATGTTCTGCATACACCAGCCATCACACATAACCTTCTTTCAGATTACCAATCCACCAAAGATAACAATTGTGCTATTGTTTTTTTATTGTGATGGATACTATAATGAGGACATCCACACTCATAAAATTCTGCATAAGGGCCCCTGTATACAGGGGTTGTATCCCCTCAAGACCTTCTCTAAAGGTGATTCCTTTTCTTCTCATTCTCCTGTATTGGTTAATTCCATTGTTTCTTCTGTTTCCAATTGGCATAAAAAACTTGGACATTCCATTGTTTCTTCTATTTCCAATTGGCATAAAAAACTTGGACACCCCAGTCTTCCCTTGTTTCAGTCTCTAGTTAAGCAATTTAATCTACCAGTGGTCAAACCTCTTGATGTTACATGTTTCAGTTGCAATGTTGTTAAAAGTAATAAATTGCCTTTTTAAGTCTCTCAGTTTTGTTCAAAGGCTCCTTTTGATTTACTACACATGGATGTGTGGGGTTCTCCCCCTGTGCCTTCTGCACAAGGGTTTAGTTATTATTTGCTTATTATTGATGATTTCAATAGGTATTCCTGGCTTTTCCCATTAAGATATAAATCTGAAGAAATGCTTACACTCACTCACTTCAAATCCTATGTTGAAAATAAATTCCATACATCTGTAAAAACTGTAAGATCTGATAATGGAGGGGAGTTTGTGAACACCTATTTGGCCTCTCTCTTTCTTCTTGCTGGAGTCATACATCAAACCTCTTGTCCTCACACCCCTGAACAAAATGGGGTTGTAGAAAAGAAACATAGACATTTAATTGAAACCACACTCACCTTATTGACTTATGCTGGGATGCCAACACATTTTTGGTTAGAAGCTTTAAATACAGCTGTGTACTTGGCAAATAGGTTGCCACTCTTCTTTAAAGTTTCAGATTCCCTATGTCCTGTTGTTTCATCAAGTACCTGATTATCTTTCCTTGAAACCTTTTGGATGTGCATGTTTTCCATGGTTAAAACCATATGTTCCACATAAGCTTGTACCTAAGTCTGTTTGTTGTGTGTTTCTGGGTTACTGCTCTAATTCCAAGGGGTATCGTTGCTATGATCCAATCAAAGATAAAGTCTATATCTCATGACATGTAAGGTTTGAAGCAAATTCTTTTCCTTATGCTCATATTGTCTCTACTTTCAGTTCTGCCAATCATTCTTATTCATCATCCTTTTCTGTTCCACTAACTTCTTTTGATAACATAGTGGTGCAAGTTCCCCTTTCCTATCCTCTTTGTGACACTTCTGTTTCTTCTTCACAGCTTACTGTCCCTGCTCCTTCTCTTTCCTGTCCTGTTATTTCCCCTACATCTTCTACTTAGGTTCAGTCCACTTCATCTCCTGTTTCTCATGATCTTCCTATCTCCACTTTTGCCTTACCCTCTACTACTTCTGTCTCATCTCATCATCCTATGCAAACTAGATCTAAATCTGGCATTCACAAACCTAAACATCCACTTTCTCTTATAACTACTGTACCCACATCACTCACAGAACCTAAACATTTTCTTGAAGCAATTCACCATTCCATTTGGCAAAAGGCTATGGATGAAGAGTATGAGGCATTAGTTAATCAAGGTACTTGGGTTTTGGTTCCCCCACCTTCACATGGAAATATCATAGGTTGCCAATGGATCTATAAAATCAAAAGGCATTCAGATGGAACAATTGCTAGATATAAAGCTAGACCGGTTGCTAATGGCAATCAGCAAGCTGAAGGCCTTGATTTTGTTGAGACCTTCAGTCCTGTTGTGAAGCAACCCACAGTCTGGATAGTGTTGAGTTTTGCTATACAGCATAAGTGGCCTCTCAGACAACTTGACGTTTCAAATGCCTTCTTACATGGTGTTATCGCAGAAGATGTGTATATGAGACAGCCTTAAGGGTATAAAAACCCTGCTCATCCAAACTTTTTCTGTAAACTTTTTTTTTGGGTAAATTGTCTGTAAACTTACTAAAGCCCTTTATGGTTTAAGGCAAGCACCAAGGGCTTGGTTCTCTGTTTTCTCCTCTTATCTTCTTGATCTTGGTTTTCAAGCTAGCAAAATAGATAATTCTCTTTTTATTCTTCACAGAGGTGGTCTCATTGTGCTCATCTTAGTATATGTGGATGACATCATTCTTACTAGCAATGATACTGCATTTCTGACTCAATTGATTGAGCAACTTAGTCAAAGGTTTGTTATGAAAGATCTCGGTAGCCTGCATTATTTTCTGGGAGTTGAAGTTGCCCATACAGATCATGGATTGTTTTTGTCTCAGGCCAAATATGCGGCAGAGGTGCTTACCAAAGCTGGTATGACTGACTGTAAATCTAGTACTTCTCCTACTTTTACCAAGAAACCTATTGATCCATGTGACCCATTTTTTGAGGATGTTACCTTGTTTAGGACTCTTGTTGGTTCTTTACAGTATCTCACCATCACTAGACCTGATATTGCATTTGCTATGAATACTGTGTGTCAGCACATGCATCAGCCCAGACAGAGTCACCTTCGGGTAGTCAAAAGGCTTCTTAGATATGTGAAGGGGTCCATACCCATGGCTTGCATCTTACCAGTGGTTCACTAACCCTTACTGCATTTACTAATGCTGATTGGGCAGGAGACCTAATGGACAAACGATCCACCACCTGCTTTGTTGTTTTTCTTAGTTCCAATCCTGTCTCTTGGAGTGCCAAAAAGCAATCTACAGTAGCTCGTTCCTGTACTGAAGCTGAATACAGGGCTATGGCCTATATAGCAACAGATCTTGTTTGGATTTGTCAGCTTCTTACAGAACTTCATGTTCCAGTTGTTACTTCTCCAGTTTTATGGTGTGACATTCGTTCAACAACGGCTCTAGCTTCAAACCTTGTGTTTCATGCTAGAACCAAACATATCGAGATTGACTATCACTACATCAGAGAACAAGTGATGGCTAAGCAACTAGACCTTCATTTTGTGGGGAAGGGGTCTCATAATCAAGTAGCAGACATTTTTACCAAGGCTTATTTACCTTTTTAGTCCCCAAAGTATTCGCGAAATGTCAATTTGGTCCCCAATATTCAAATCGTGTCTATCGAGTCCCCAATGTTCACAATGTGTGTTTAAATGGTCCCTGTGTCTAACGCCGTCCGTCTTCTCCGTCAAATGCAGGGGTAATTTCGAAATTTCACCCCCACAACTTATCTTCAACCTCTAATCTTCTTCTTCTTCCTTAACATCATCTCTCCAATCTCCATAGCCACCACCACCGTATACCTCTCCTACCCGACCGGTACACCATGACCCATCTCCACCGTGACCCCTTTCTCTCTCCTCCACCGTACACCACCATCTATTGCGCAGAGAGAGAGAGAGAGGGAGAGACACCACCAACATCGACACACCACCAACGCCGCCTCTACGACCGGCGAATAGAACGACAACCAACGTGGTCTGTCTCTCTTTCTCTCTCCCAATTTGAGTTATTGGGTAAAAAAAAACCGGAAGAGAGGGGCTCGGTTTTTTTGTGGTGGAGAGATGAATTTCGGGTTGGTGGGTTTCGGTGGTGAGGGGTTATGGATGTGAGGTACGGTCATGGTGGTGGTGTACCACGGTGGTATGAGATGAGAGAGAGGGGGTAGGTGATAGTGGTGTACGGTGGAGGAGAGAGAAAGGGGTCACGGTGGAGATGGGTCACGATGTACCGGTCAGGTAGGAGAGGTGTACGGTGGTGGTGGCTATGGAGATCGGAGAGATGATGTTAAGGAAGAAGAAGAAGATTAGAGGTTGAAGATAAGTTGTGGGGGTGAAATTTAAAAATTAACCCTGCATTTGACGGAGAAGACGGACGGAGTTAGACACAAGGACCATTTAAACATACATTGTGAACATTGGGGACTCGATAGACACGATTTGAATATTGGGGACCAAATTGACATTTCGCGAATACTTTGGGGACTAAAAAGGTAAATAAGCCTTTTTACCAAGGGTTTACCTGTTTCTCGTTTTCTTTTTCTTCGAGGCAATCTGATGGTTGGTTCCCCACCCATCAGTTTGAAGGAGGGTGTTAAGGAGTAGTAGTGTAATGCTTGTAATCTGCTTTTACATTTACATTTCATTTGGTTTAGTTTGCACGTTAGTTGCTCTAAGTGATTAGGCGGGAGAGGTGGTTACATGACACCTTAGCAATCCATGTGATAGGGCAGTGGTCCAATAGGATCAGGTTCATTGTGCTTGTATAAAAAGTCATGTAGTGCTTCTCTTGTATTCAGTTGAGAAAACAGTTAGCGGGTGAATGAAAAAGTGTTCATCAATTTCTCTCTCTCTTCTTTCTATTCAATTCAATAGTGTGAATCAAATTGATAAATTTGTCATAAAGCGTATGCAAATAATGCAATTGACATCAATTTCAATAAAAGTACTGGAGCACATGGTATTTAAAACTATGCAGTTGACATATTCACCCTATAAAACTAGAGTACTATGTATTTAAAACCAATATTACGAATACCTACTACTTGGTACTAAAGCTTTATTATTTCGAAAGTTGACGAATTGATTGAAAACTACATTTCCAATTGCTTCTTCCTCACTTCAGAATCCAGAGAATCCGATGGCCAACGATTTACAGTTTTGCTCTAATTACCCTAATAATGTAGTTTTTTTTTTTTATCGGCTAATAATGTTGTTAATGTTGGGGTGTTTGATTTAATTTAGAAGAAAAGTTAGGGAGTAAATTAGAGTTATTGGAAAAGAAGGTATGAGTGGTAGAAGTTGCTAGCTAGGAGGGGTTATAATGTATCAAACGAGGGACTTTTGTATTGATTTTCCAGATAGACAAGGGGGTGAAAATAAAAACCAGAAAACCGAACCGAACCGAACCGAACCGGAGAACCGGACAGAACCGAGTTTTTTTTTTTTTTTTCTTCGGTTTTTTACTTGACCGGTTCGGTTCTCGGTTCAGGAAATTGAAAATTTTTAAAATCGGTTCGCAGGATTTTTTTGGTAAACCGAACCGGTATAATGCATATATAGCACATGTACCTTAATTATAGAATCAAGAACTCCCTGGCAGGGAGTACAACTTGCTGTATTAAAATTATAGAATCAAGAACCGACTCACTCCACCGACATAGGTAGGACCGACTCACTCCACCGACTAGCTTAGGTTCTACTAGAAAACTCTTAATTTTGCACATGTTTTACATGTGCTAGTTACAAGGAAATTCTTCCCAATGTCTACACCCTTCTAGACACTTCTAACTTGGATATTTTAATATACATTTCTCGAAATTTCTATATTTTTGCTTACATATTTTTTTACACATTCTACATATCTCTAGAAGATTCCAAATTACATTTTTAACAGTTAAAGCAAGGTTGAAGTGTAAAAATTTAAACCTATTCGTCTCGACCTCCCACTCTCACTCTTTCTCACTACCTTCTCCCACTTTAGATGTTGGGGCACTACGTATGCGAAGGTGCCTCAAAACCATTGCATGATCTCTCCTCTCTCTCTCTCTCTCTCTCTCTCTCGCTCTCTCTTCATTTAGAGCTACAAGTAAATTTTTTTTTTGCTTGGCATAAGTCACTATTGTTAATGAGGTTTGAACTCTAGCCAAACCAAGAGTACATAATGCATACCACTCAACCATCGGATACAAATACAGTTAGTTCTGAAAGTTTAGTTTTCTACCTAGCAATACCATTAGCAGAAAAAATTAAACCAATAGAAATTAAATCTTTTAAACCCTAGCTAATTAACTATGCAATTGACCCCGCCCGAAAGTCTGTGAAGTTGCTGTGAGAGGGGTTCTAGGGATTACGTTGAAGTGTGCACAAATTGGTCCGAGACACTCTACATTATCCTAAAAGAAAAAAAAACCTTTGCAATTGACGTCTACTTTATGAAACTGCAAGGGGATTTAACACCACGATTGTGAAGATACGAGCAATTACAATAAATAACCTACTACTTCTACCTAAAGCTCTTGGATGTCTCACACTGCATATCGGGATCGAGTCCCATTCCCCCCTCCCCATGTAATAGATTATGAATGACGAATGACAATAAATAAATAAATAAATAATAAAAAAAATAATAAAAACTACAATAAAAACTGCTTCTTCCTCAGTACCTCCCCAAACCCTAATTTTGCTTATATAACTTAAAACTAAATAAAAGAGGCAAGATTGAGGACAGAGAATCCCGGCCGTTTAGTTTAGAGCACCGGAAAATCCGATGGTGAAGAATTCACCATATTCAAAATGTTGTACCAGTAATTCTTGTTCGCTTCAAAATTGTCGCAGCAACTTCCAGCGATGCTACGGGAGTTTCCGTTGGTGATGGAGGTGTATAATTGGTTGGAATCGTCAAGCAATACATCACCCAGCCCTGCTTCCATAATATTAGGAATCAAAAGGTTTTCATTTCCCCTAGCAAAAGAGTCACCATCTGTGGAATACGCCAAGCCCTGAAGCTGCAATATTTCAATCTCATCTGGCAAATTATTTGCTAGGCCCATGGCTTCACCTGTGTTCAGAAACAAACCCGGGTTAGTTATTGGAAAGGAATGATGCTTGAGACCTAGATTCATACATATGTACCTATTCAATTTATTGTGGGTTCCACGTGCTTCGTGGGGGATTCAATTTCGTAGCGGAAATTCTGGGATTTTTCAAGAATTGCTATCTGTAGATTTCATAAGTTTTGTTGTATCCTGGAGGCGATTTGCTAGGAACCCAATAGCAAAATCTTTTTGAGTGGCGGCATATCTTAAAGAAAGCGATTCAGTCGTGTCTCAATACCAAAATCAGTTTCTATTCTACTTTTTGCCTAACAATTTTTACCCTCAGTGATCACTCTCTGTTCTACGGGACTACTTCCATCAAGAAATCAGCTTAACCGATAAAGATAAGAGCTTTCTAGGATTCGTAGTGTGAAATAGTTTTCCTCTACATATTTTAAAAAGGCTCTTACTGATATTCTATTTTCTTGATGTTTAACAGGAATCCATGAAAAATTAGTGTTTTGAATCATCTTAAAGGGACCCGAGGTGAGCCCCACAATTGTCCTAGCTATCGTGTGCACACGCATTTTATGGGACTAAATATGTTATAAAATTAAACATTCCTACTCTTAGCCAAACAATCGGGCCTGACTTTATAAAATTCAGTGGTCTTCGATCATTGTCACGTGGGTTTTCTTGATCTTTAACAGGAATCCATGAAAAATTAGCGTTTTGAGCCATCATTAAGGGACCCGAGGTAAGCCCCACAAGAATGATCTTGCATGATTTGTGCTAGCTATTGTGTGCACAGGCCTTTTATGGGACTAAATATGTTAATCGGGCTTGACTTTGTAAAATTCAGTGGTCTTTGGTCATTGTCATATGATGTCCTAATACCCTGTTTAACTATACATTTCCAAAAAGGCCATGCTTAGTACTAAGCCTCACAGAAATATGTGGTGAATAAGGGTGTTGGGCAAATTTTTTTTTTTTTTTTTGGTAAATATTGTGTCTGGTGTGGATTCATATATAATCATTTGCTTGCTTTTGCAAATAGTAATAAATAGATAAATGTTTCCCAAACCATCAGTTTTGATTCTGACAAAAATAAATGCATTTTCCTTTTTCCCTTGTTTTGGTCCCGAAGAATTAACACCACATGCACGGCCTAACATGGTATAAATGACCGTACGTACCTCCTTTAGATTGCACTCACAATTTTTTTTTTACTGTTTTTGTTTTTAGCATATTTCATTTCTTCTTTCCTTTCATACTAAAGTTGACATTTGCATTTATAGAGTTAGAATTAATGACAAGATAAGTAGTATGAGATCACTCTGAGACTCGGAAATTAAAACATCAGGAATAAATCCAATGAAGAAATGATATAATAACTAATTAGAAATGTTTTTCCCACTATGACTTTGGTTTTTATTTTGTTTTTCGTTTTTCGTTTCTTTTTTCAAAGAAAGGATGTTTCTGGGAGAAAAAGTGAACCGCAAAATCTATGATCATACTCACTTAGTATGAGTCCCACGTAAAAACTGAAATAGAAGCACTAAACCAAGGTTTTAAAAATCGGGTGTAACGTAACTGCCATTATGGTTTGACTTTCTGATATCGTTGTATCCCAATATACCGGCTAAATGGAAAATCACACGTATATTGATCGGTTCCCATTACACATGTGTCTATTTCCACTTCACAGCTGTTATGGTCGAGTATTGATCATTACAGGTGATTTTGGGAGTTAAATTATTGCTGTTATTTTTTTAAAAAAATTGTGTTCTGTTTTAGTCACCTGTTCCCGAGAAGAGCGTGGAGTTGGATGATGGTTTGTTCCTCTTGCAAACTGAATTTGCCTCTCTTGATATCAGGTCTCAGATAATTCGTCCACCTCAATCTACAACTCTTCCCACATCTTTGGAGGCCTGTGATGATCAAATTAGCTACCAAAATGAGACATAGTTATACGTACACACGAAGCAAAAATTAAAATCATTTTCAATATGGGAAACTTCCACAGGCAAAAACATTTGGCTATCGTAGGTTTGACCTAAATGGAGAAAGTTGAACATGTACCTATCACATCATCAACCTAGAAATCATTAATGTCGATAGACTCCTTACATTTTGCTTTCTCTACATTTGGATGATACTTAGAATTTATTTTGCTTCTGGCAAGAGTGTTTGAAAAAAATGTGCAGAATACATTTTGCAACAGCTAGTGTTTGAGGAAGTCTTTTTGCTAATCAAAATAAGAAAATCGGAAAATGAGAAACCAAAAAGCTTCTCCCCAACATACTTTTAACTCCTCCTCTCCTTTGAAGGGTGTTTGGATCTCTATTTTCACATTCTCACTTCTGGCTTTTCGCCTTTTGAGTGTTTGGCTGCAATCATTGCCTTTTGAGTGTTTGGCTGCAATCAGCAATGATCCAATCTACCAAAAGGAGTACTGGTTTTTGGTTGCTAGAAAACAAAAGCCAAAAAGAGGTGCAAAGGAGCTTTTCACATTCTCTTTTTTGCATTCCCCTTTTGAGTTCCACTTTTCTAATTTTCATTAACAAAAAGACGTATAAAATGTGTTCTGCACATATTTCCTAAAACACTACTGCTGTCGTAAAATATATTTTGCACATTTATCCCAAACACTACTACCAAATTCAGAATACATTTTGACTATAATTTAAAAAGCCAAAAAAATGAAAAGAGGCTCCCAAACACCCCTTTCATCAAATTGGAGAATGAGTTTTAGGAGAACGAGTTGTCCATCATCAATCTCTCCCAAACAACCAAAACCAAAACACATGAAAAAGAAAATGTGAAAAGCAAGGAGCCAAACACCCCTTAAATAATTTACCCCAGGTCAAATTTTTAACTCCGGTGTTAAATTCCTTTGCGATCATAGCTACACAAGCCAATTATGCAACCATAACGCCCCGTTTGGCGACCGGAGATGATTTTAGGTAGATTTGTAATGAGGGCGGATTTGAAGGTGGATTTGTAATGAGGGTGGCCCCATCTCATAAGAAGGGTGGATTTGGTAGTGAGGTGTTTGGATGATATTTTGAGAAGGGGGATTTGGAAGGTAGATTTGATAGAATAAAAGAATAAATTACCTTTTTGCCCTTGGACCGAATATTTTAATAAACTAAATGCATTAATTTGATTATAATAAAAATAAATACATAATAATTACATAATAATTACATAATAATTACGAAAAATACACATTAAATAAAGTAAAAATATTACACCCATATTTTTTTAAAAAATTCCCGGAAAAAAAATTAGGAAGTGAAAATTTGAAAAATTAATAAAAGGCATTTTGTTAGTTTAATTGGAAAATTGGTTTGATTCTATTATAAGTGAAATAAATACATGATAAATATTTATATTAAATTTTTTTTTACAGTATATGTGCCCAAGTCACTAGCATAAATATTTATTCTATTTATAATTGAAAAAATAGTAAGAGTTAAACTAGTTGTGTTATTTTTTTTGACATGAACTAGCTTTTGATATAAAAATTAAATTTGGAGTATTAACTTGTTGCACACAACCACACAGGATAATTTCCCACATCCTTGGTTATATTTAATGGGCATTATCTGATCAAAAGTGGTCTCCTCCTCACTCAAAAAACAGATCTGACCGAAAAATGGCTCTGGCATTTACAGGCGAAAAAAACAGATCTAACCGGAAAATGGCTCCGGCTTTTAATGGCTCTCTCTCTCTCTCTCTCTCTCCAATATGTACTATACAACGAAAGAGGCGACAGCAGACAACCAAAGCGGGTCAGTTCCGGCGACGTCGAGTTAGTTGCGATGATGGTTGACGACGATGGTAATCTCTCCCCTGTTTTGTTATTTTTTGGTTCAAACCCCTCCAAAATCACCCGGATTTGGAGGGATAAAACGGGTATGAATTCATCCAAATCCCCCCTTATTAGCTAACGACAGGGGTGAGGTTGTCGTTAGCTAATCCGGGAGCTCCCGGAGTTGTAATCCCAACAGTGACTTTCGTTTTGCAAATCCGGGGGGCAAAAATGGCGTGCCAGACGCCGGCTTGCGGTGGAACCGGGATTACAAATCCGGGTGTGAGGCAAATCCGGGTGCAAATCCGGTCGCCAAACAGGGCGTAATAGTGCTAATGAAACACAAGCCACATCATCAAATTGCATAAGATGACTTGTTAGAAGTAATACATGACAAACTTGACTTTTTACAAAGATGATTTCTCGTTCACCTTACAAGAATTTATACAGTGCATATATACTATTTTCCAACCCATCATAGTATCAACTCGCTCTTTATTGAAATTGAACTCACGACCTCATTACACCAAAGTGTAGCTATATAGTCGTCCAACCAAGTGCCCCGGTTAAATTTTTCATGTTGCAGTGCTAAAAAAAAAGAAATCTATACAGAATGATGTGGTAGAATCGTAAACAAATCATTTTCTTTTATGAATGGCATAAGAAATTTTATTAATATCTGAAAGAGTACAAAGATTAAAAGGGACCAAGAGAAAGACATCATAACGTGAGGAAACATCCCAACAAGGTTGGCACCCAACCACACGACAATCATTTACCCGCTTTTGCAGGGAGAGCACGCTAGGTTCCATGACCATATTGTTGAATATATGCCGAAAGTTTGTGGTCTTCTTCAGGTGTCCATGGCCCTTTCTTCAACCCCACATTCTGACCACATGGTGACCTACCCTACGGTCATCATATTGGGTGAAATGTTTCAGAATACGTCCGTGCCACATTGCCAATTGCAGGGGTCAATGGTGTTTGTTATCCCTACAAATGCACAAAAAGCAAAACAAACACAATCAATTAAGCACTGAAACTGTATCCAACAGTACTTCCTCAACACCATTCTCATATATAATTTTTGATTTAAATTGTATCCAACATTCTCATTGATCCATTACGCACTGAAAATTGATCCATTAAGCACTGAAATTGTATCCAGTAATTTAAGAAAGGACTGTTAGCTATGGTATCACTACTAGAGAAAAGGGTTTTTGCGTCAAGCCACCCCCGACGCAAAAGGTAACAAGGCCAACGCTAATAGTCTTTTGCGACGGCCATGCGACGGCAAAGTGGGGGTCGCCGTTGGTTGGGTCACAAAAAGTTTTTTGCATCGGCAAGAGCCGTCGCAAATTAATTGCGACGGCCAAGATTATTTTTTGCGTCGGCGGTGATCTGGACTCAAAAAGATTAAAAATATATATAATTATTGGCATCGGGTTGCTTTGCCGTCGCAAATACTATACCTTTTGCATCGGCAATTAGCCGACGCCATAGATCTACTATATAACTCATGTTTTTGCGTCCGAGTTGCTGTCGTCTCAAAAAAGAAAATGAGATCGATTGTGCTTAATCTAAATTTTTTTTCCCCCAAATTACACATACTAAGCTGTATCTATAGTTTAATGGGCATAGAAAACAACCACCAACTACCAAGCATCCAAAGCAATGAAAGCATGTTCTCATTCATTCTCATACAAGAACTCTTTCATCCAGAAACTAATTACATCCATTAATTGATCCATTCAACCAGTTCTAGAAGGAGAGATCCAGATAACATTGTTCAAATAACATGGTTAGGAAGTAAAATCTAAAGTTGGATGTTTGTTCATCAAAGATGCATGTTTTTTTTTTTTGATCGGCATCAAAGATGCATGTTTCTCATATGTAAGCCATCTGAATGGTAACTGTGGCACATGCCATCACTTATCCTTTGAACCATTGTCAAACAGCAGTAGCTAGCATCAACGTATCTCCAAGCAGCAACTCATGTATTGGATAAAGGAACGTTATAACTATAGGCTGAGATAACAGTAGCAGAAGTTTTACTTCATTGTAACATATTTCAAAACAAATCAGCTGAAATGTTCATCTAAGTTTGAACCCAGTTCAGATTCACATTCTTTTTTTTTTTTTAGTCAGACAAGGTGAAGATTTGGTAGTTCAAAAAAAAAAAAAAAAAGACGTGAAGAGTTTTTCTTTACCACACATAAAGTAAGGGGCGTCCAACAGAACATAGTAAACAACAAATCTAGGTGATGAATCAACGCAGCAAATGATATCAAGAGAGAGAGAGAGAGAGAGAGATCAAATTAAGCGCAAAGTCAACACTAATGTAGTATAATGCAAGTTCTATGATCAGATGAGCAAATTTTGCAATTAATGCCTGAAGTGAGGACAAAAAAGACATGCCTGTATCACCTGTGTTTTCCCAGGAAGAAACTTCTCCACCTCATCCTTTTTCCTCCTCAATATGAATGGCCTTATAACCTAGGAAAAGAAAATGCATAAAAAATAGGAATTCAGAAAAAATAACTAGAAGAGAAACTGGAAGCCATCACCTACATGGTGCAGACGGCAAATGATCAATAGTTCTTCTTCATCTGTCAGAGAAACATCGCCTCGATCCACAAAGGGTGCATTAAACCACTCCTCGAAATTCTCAACTGAGTTAAATATGTTTGGAAGGAGAAAATTGAGTAGGGACCATAACTCCTGTAAAGTATTCTGGATAGGGGTACCCGTCAGTAGTAGTCGACGTCGAATGCTGTAGCTGCATACATATGATTACCATTAGATAATCATACTCAATTCCACTAGAAACCAATCCAACATAGAACGAAAAGATAAAGGGCAAACTAATTTGGAAGAATATGAAGGAGAAAGGAACAACTGATGATTTATGAGGAAGGAAACAATGACATACTTTGAGAATGCTCCAATTATTGACCAAACTATTGGGTAAAGAAGAATATGGAGTGGGAACAGATTCCACAAGTACATGTAACACTGCGAATGTGTCTTTTAATCAAAGCACTTCTCGCGAGAAGGAACATGGATAGGCATTTCTATTTAATACTGGCATGCGTAATCTAAGAGCAAAAGAGCTTAAAATTTTACCTGATGCTTGGTGAGACGCCTACGGATGGCCCTGGTTTTCTTGGGACGCATATCAAGTGGCAAGTACTTCTTGTTCTTGTAGACTTCCCTCAGAGCAGTGATAATGCTAGGACCTATATCATAGAAAATCATCATAGAAAATTAAATGAACAGTGATAATGCTAGTTGATTACATAAACACTATGCTGTAACTTGCACCTTCAGATTCACTACATTGTGTGTTGCAGCTGAATTACACAAAACAAGATGCCATGAGCAATCACAGCAGTCAAGTCGATCAAAACCAGAGCTGTTCAGGTGGCTCAACTAAGTAAAGGTGTGGTGATATGTCGGTAGGGGACAAAGATCGGACAAGAGGAAAAGCCTCTGACTTCAAAAAGTGGAGTTTACAAAATGAGGGTCAGATATTATATATAGCCAAGTCTTACAAACGCATTTGCATACTAGTAGTCTCTTTGTAGGGAGTCTCAACAAAATGCTCAAGGAGATGGGCATCAGGAGGTTCCCTATGGAAGGACCCAATTTCTGTTTTTTGAATTCATCCATTTCTGTGTCAACTTTGCAAATAAACAAAACGCGGTTGGATCAAATGCATTTTATACAGGACCAAACATCAAAGGCAATGACTTATTAGCAGTTCCAATAAAACTGAAAAAAGGAAAACAAAAAAAAAAATGCATTTACAGAATAACGGGGCACAAATTAACGATAAAACTAAGTTAAAAACCAAGAAAAGTAACAACCGAGAAAGTAAGAAGAAACTACTAGCATTTGTTTTTCGTGTTTAACAGCCCCTTTAGATTTTGAGGAAGGATATGAAAAGAAAAGGGACTCTTATCTCACTATTTCGGTGAAATTTGGTGAGAATAGCTTAAGGAGACAATCAAAATATGTCGTTTCTGTACTTTTCTCTCTATTTCTCATCAAAGTACCCAATCTGACTTGGCGAGAAACTCTAATCCTATTATTCTTTTCTTATCAAATATCACAATCTAACTTAAAGATTTTTTTGCACGAACCATAGAGGGCGTTTAAGATGAACCTAATCCTTATCTAAAGGGGATTTACAATAGAACATGAAGTTATCCACACGATTCACAAATCTTAAAAAAAAATAAGTGGGCATTACAAGTTGAGCCTAACCCTAACCGAATGAACGGTTGTACACCATCCAACAAAAGGAAACAATGAACTCAGCAATATAAACTGAAAATAAGAACAAATTCCATTTTCAGAAGAGAAAATTGAAGAAGAAATAAACAAATAATGAAAACGGGTCTTATAGCAGAAGAGAAAATGGACAAATCAGAGATCTTAATCCTCTTCTCCAACATAAAACTCTGAGTCTAACCAATATTGTAAAAGAGAGAGTGAAAGAGTTACCAGAATCCAATATTACCAAACTTTACGCGAACAACGAGTCTCAACAGAGAATTAGGGCTTGATTGTGCGCCTATGCTGGCGCAAGCACATACAGAGAGAGAATGACGAGTAGAAAAATATAGCTACTTCGAAAATGGCGCTACTTTTCTCCGATTTAGCTGCTGCTACCTTCCTCCTACCTCAGCAGCAGAAAATGTTAGGGCTGAAAGAAAAGGCGCAAGAGGATATGAGAGTGTGTGTGTGTGTGAGAGAGAGAGAGAGAGAGAGAGAGGAGGGCTCGGGGTTTTGGGGGCAATCAATGTAGGCAAAAATGAAATAACTTGAATAACCCCCCAAAAAATTGAAAACGAAAATTAGAATTTTCGCTCCCCCGCCGATCCTTGGGGAATTACTTTGGTTTAGCGCAAAAAATGGCATTTTTTTTAATGTCGAGTACTCTTTGCTGTCACAAAATGTATATATTTGCCGGTACTTGTTTGCGACAGGCTTCTGGCCGACGCAAACCGTTATTTTTTGAGACAGGATATAGTGCTGTTGCAAAAAACTAGCTTTTTGCGACAGCATTTCCTGTAGAAGTAGAAGAACATGAATTAGAAGTACATGGTTACCATTATGGAAAATCCACAAAGCAAAAACACCGAAAGATACTACAGCAAACACAGCAGCAGTGATGTCGCCCATTTGGTAGTCGTTGGAATTGTCAATTATATTTACCAAACGGTCGTCAAATTAGATTATTTATTTACATTAACCGGACTACAACTAAAGATTTGCATAGTATAGTGAGAAAGTCCGAGTCGATCCACAGGGAGTTAAGTGTGTCAATTCCCAAAATTAACATCTAGCTTAGTCTGTGAAAAAGATAAATGAATTGGGTTTTGAAAATAGAATAGACAAATTGAAATAACATAAAATAAGATAGAGGATGCGATAAAATAGAGAAGGTCCTGGAATGTCGATTCAACGCTGGCTTTGTAACATTAGTATTGTATAAGTTTAAAGTCTCAATCAATTCATTCAATTGTGATCCGTGGCAACTACAAGCCCCACAAGTATCGTCAAGAGGATAAATATAATTATAAACCGACATAGCCTATCTTTGATTAGCACGGCCTGTCTACGCTAAACTAAAGCTAAACTAGGGTCATAGGCACAACCCGTCTTCTCGTAGCATAGGCTATCTCAATTCTCCAATTATATTTTATGTGAAAACTATTGCTTGGCGTAGTGTTTGAAATCACAGAAACCAAACACCCGATCTTAGATACTCGAGAGAATCATTTAGCAAAATGAAAGATAAATAGCCAAACAATTAATTGAACAGATGGAAACGAAACCAAAAATCAAATACAATAACTAAAGTTACTTGGCCAGGATTTCCTCTACATTCCAAGAATAAAATGGAAGAGCATCGTTACAGATTTGTGGAGCAGAGGCAGGGCCTCTGCTCCTGGCGTGAAGCACAGCTCTCTCTTTCTCTTGGCCTCTGCCTAGTTCCTCCTTTGAATTTCTGAATTTCTCTATATGTTCTCCTATATGGCAGCCGAGCTGCTCTTCTTATAGGACAAAAGGAGTAGACAAGCATTTATTTCCCTCATGCCATTTGAGACTTTTGCGTTGGCCACTATCTCTCCCACCAGATTATCCCTTTTGAATAATCAACCAATTTGATACACTGGGATTGTTTGCACATGGGATTGATTAATCAATTAATGAGCCACTGAATATCCTTTTGTTGGGAATCAAACGCAGAGCTCCACTGAGATTTGAATAATCAGCTCTGTCCGGTCTGCGATGCTCTCGACTGATGTTCAAAACGGAGTCCGATTCGAGCGCAGGAACAATCGACTTTTGCGTTTTAATTCCGGGAACAAAACGGTATAACTTTTGCAATTTATGTGCTTGGCATGTGTTTCATAGGGCGAAACAAGATATCATCCGGACTCCGCAATTAAATCTCCATTTCAATTCATTTCCCCAGCACATGCGTTTCTTTTCTGTAATGGGCCACTGACATTGAATTGTTTATTCATAAACAATGGAATTGTTTATTCATTAATTGGCAAAGTTTGGTCAGTGGATGATGATTCGAAAGATAGGCTGGGAAAATGATCCAATGCCATGCTCTCGCGCGTAACTCTCTTAATTTAAGGCCAAATGTGGTATCCTGCCTTTGGAACCTACAATTACAAAAATACAACAAAAGACATTAAATAATAATAATAAGGGACATAACAAATGTATGTTAGGCGGCCTAAATGTATACATTTCGGCACTTATCAAGCAGGTACGAAATATAACTTGTCTGAATATGGTAGAACAGGAACAAATATCTTTTTTTTTGGTTGAATATGGATACCTGATCTATGGTCGAATATGGACTCACAATTTGAGATGCTGAAATCATTCAGAGATTGATATCTTTCCATTTTCAAAATAATACTACGTACCCAAATCATTTGAGGACGGTTGTGTTGGTTGTCTTGGCTGAGACCACTACAACAAAAACTACCTATGGCGACAAAATTTGGTGACGAATTTCAAATTTCCTCGCCAAAAGGGTCTTTTTGGCGAGGAAATCGGATTTGTCGGCAAATAGGAGCTTTTGGCGAGGAAATTGGCTTTCGTCGCCAAATGGGTACCCTTTGGCGAGGAAATGCATATTTTCCTCGCAAAAAGCTGCTCTTTTGCGACAAAATTATCTTTCCTCACCAAAAAGGTTAGGTTTGGCGAGAAATAAATATTTCGTCGCAAAAGAGTAGCTTTTCGAGAGGAAAATCATATTTCATCGCCAAAAGGTATCCGTTGGCGATAAAATTTGTATTTCCTTGCCACTTCTAAGATTTTTTTTTTTATATTTTAAACTGATCATGTCAACCCATGATTGATCCTGTTCTTCTTCAATACATATACGATCGGATGGTGCTATTTTAAAATAAATTATTCATCCATATCTATTATACATAGAATACTTCGAAATTATTGAAAAAATGCTAATGATTTGAATTGTGCAATATTATCAATGATTTGTAAGGTGACTACTCAGTAGTGGATTGAGTGATTTGGAGTTCGAGTAGGAGTTACTTCAAATTTGAAATTTATTTTGCAGTTTGGTAGCTTTAGAAATTTATGCACTTAGAGGGTGTTCTGCTAACGGTGTTCTTAGAATAAACTGACTTTTCACGGTTTTTTATGTGATGTATTATGAGATAATGATTTATCTTGATTTTTTTTTAAAAAACTGTTCTTTGTTCGTGGAACACCCCATATAGTAGTTGTTATGTGGGCGATTTATTTAAGAAATAAATTAAATTATAGTAAAATTCATGCTTTAAAGTAAAATTCTAACAATCAATCATAATAATAGATTTAGCATCGACGCTTTCCTCGAAAAAATGGTGCCCATTGGCAACGAAATTCGTATTTCCTTAATATAGTTTATTTTCTGTTTTGTCGCTTTTTTTATTTTTATATTTTTTGTTGATGTTTTCATTTTATTTAAAACAAAAATTGAACATTAGCTATATATTTATCAAATCTCTCTTTAAAGTAGATTTGTAAAAATCACAATTATGAAATTAGTGTCCACCTAAGCAATTTTGTATTGTTTAATTTCCACTAGTTAAATTAAACTCTAAGGTAAAATACAATTCAATATTGTATTGCAATTTTTTTTTATAGTGATTAGTGGTCTTGACAAACTGAATTGAATTTAAAAAGTAAAAAAATTATGAAAAGAAGAAAAAGAAAATCACTAAAAATGAAAAAAGTTCAAAAATTATGTAATCATGAGGTTAGCTTATGTTAATTTTTTAATCTTCGATGCAGAGTTTAAACACTTTTTTTTTTTATTTCTCTCTTTGATACAAATAATCAAATGAAAATAGATCAAAATATAAACAAAAAAAATTAATATTATTCGCCCGGTAACAACTACATACTCCGATCTAAGAAAAATTAGAACAATAAAAAATATCATTAGTCCAACAAAAATTATTGTCAGAAAGGACAGAAACCGATAGGGCATTAAACATGTTTAGCGAAAAAAATATGTTGCAGCGCCGCCAAAAAACCTCAAAAACACTTAGGCACAATGTTTAAAAAACTAATATGCGCAATTAAAAACATACCAAAAAAAGTATATGTATTAAATAGTCCGAATATGGATCGACATGGAAGGCTGGCGGGGTGGATAAGTGCTACGCGCGTTATTGGAGGTCAAGGGTTCGAACTCCAACGGGAGCAAAGAAGGAAGCTTGGGAAAGCATTAAATTTTTTTTGCATTGCGCTACATTTAGCGACAAAAAATTTCCTCGCCTAAAATGGAATTGGCGAGGAATATTTTCCTCGCAGGTTGTTGTTCGTAGCCGGTAGTATCAAGTGCCGGACGGAAATTTGTTAGAAATGGCGAGGAAAAAATTTGTCGCTAATTGTCTACAATAGGCGAGGAAAATGATTTTTCCTCGCAAATACCTTTTGCGACACAGTATAGGCGAGGAAAGTGGGCGAGGAAATATTTCCTCGCTAATACCTTAGGCGAGGAAAATTGATGCTCTAGCGACAAATTTTTTCCCTCGCCATAGCATGATTTTGTTGTAGTGGACTGTGGAGCCTGGAATGCCTCTGTTGCTTGAGATGGTAGCGTTGCTTGAGATGGTAGTGTTGCATGAGATGCGTGAATCTCCTCCAATGGTCCTACTGTTGGAGCTTGTTCTGCCTCAGATAAACTTATCTCAATTGCCTCAGCCATGGTGCAAGGGCGTTTGTTAGCCTTTCTCTGTCATATCTGCCTTTACACACTACCTAACATTGATACACCACAGTTAGATTTTGTCCATTGAAAAAGCTAGTTGATTACATAAACTCCATAATGCGAGGCAAACATACTTTTTGCACAATGCTACTTGATTACGTAAACTGCCAGTACGCTTTGCATTGCAGCAAAAGACTTGCAATGTTTTTGAATTATATATACAAGCTATATACATTAACCGACAACCTTAATGTACACTGTGTACAGATTGCTAACAGATCAATACCATCAGAAGTTCAGCTCTGTAAATTCAGAAATTGAGACCGGTGAAGACTCATTACTCTTCAGCGAAGGTTAAGGCTTTCTTAGAGAAGGCAGGTCAATCCGCTATTAAGTTAAAAAAACCCTACCATTATGCTTTCTTGACTTCCGAAGTTCAATTCGTATAAAAGTCAATGGATGCAGCGTGGTTACCATAGCTCATGCATTTATTTAAATTTCTGGAAAAGAGTTTTGGGTTTAGGGTACTAAAAAAAAAAAGACTACTCTCTACCCAGCTTTTACCCCGTAGTTGCATTTCTCTTCCGGTTATTAAGTAATAAGCCCTATTTGATCTAGTAAGGGGAAGAGGTTTTTCTATTTCTAAAGGTCACAAAGAAAGGTTCATGCATCGGCTCCACTCTTTCCTTCCTAGTTAGTAGTTATGGATCGAGAGACCAATGTCGCTTTTCCTGGCTAAAGGCCTAAATGAAGGCATAATTCCCATGTTACGTTGTAAACGCTTGAGGAAGTAGCCCATAAGAAACAAAGACTTGAAAGTACACTTGCTACATTAGAGCAATAACAATGTAATCAAAGTGTCCAAATTAATGCATGAGTGTGAAATTTGAAATGAAAAGTACTATAATGAACCATAAAACTACTGCGACGTGAGAGAGAGACACAATTTCCATTTATAAAGGCCAGAGTCCAAAAGCAGGAAAACAACAAAAAAAACTATGACCAGCTGTACTATTACTGGACTTAAAGAGAGGCAGGAAAGGTAATAAGATGATTCTGAAGATTTGTGGGTAGACAATCAATATGTCCACAATGCGGAACAACTTTGCAGAAGTTGAAGAAGAATACGAGTTAGAAAAGCCAACTTCCATTATTATAATGACAAAGAGGAGATTCTTGAAGCCTCACAATTTTCCTAAATGGAACAAAATAAAATATACCTTTAAATTAGGCAAACACGTAAAAAATGAAACTTAGCTTAGCTGAGCCACATTATGAAAATAGAAACAATATATAACTTCTCAAAACCTTCCTAAGTTAAAAAATAACAAAAGCTCACAAAAGGAACGGGCTACACACTAGGGAGCATCAGTAATGTTCTAGTACAATGCCTACAAGATGTACTTGTTGCCCAAATTTTGGGAAAGTTCTAATTTCTTCTCCAACCTGCCACGTTGTTTACCATGCTTTCTAGTTTTTGGCTGCTACACAGGTGGGTGTTGTGCTCAAGTATAAGGCTCTCATCTTGTGTCTTAAACTATATAAGCGCACATATAGCTACACATCAATATTGTATGAACTGCATCATTGGTAGATGTTCCAAAGTATATTAATTTTGCTCCAAGTCAAACAAAGTTCAATTATTCGTACGATCAGTTATATTGCGACTAATTCAAAGGTGGCCAGCCCCTAGTGCTATGCCTAGATATATCAAGTTAACATCTTAGGCTTTTGTAGTTGATGTTGGAAGAAGCAATTTACCAAAACATATATTTAATGTAATGTTTCATGGGGGAAATCAAAACAAGAACAGTAGTTGTGTACATGACGGCCCCACAATTTGTGGCTCCTGGATCTGGCCCCATTCTTACCACTTCAACTCCATCTCCTCTAAGACGAGTGACAGTAACAACAATGCCCATCTAATCCATAATCGATGGGGTGTGGACCTGTGAGGACTGCAGACATATCTACTTTCACAAAGTATGCATAAAGCGGCTACTCTAAAATGCTTTTCTTGTTTTACAGCCGTTTTGGATGGTAAGAAATGGTGAGACAAGAGAGGGGAGCCCTTTACTCACCCAAACTCATGAGAAAGGGTAAGAGCCAATCAAAAAAATTTCATTTTTGTACTTTTCTCCCTATTTCTCTCAAAATTACTCAATCAAAATGAGTGATTTGGCTAAAATCCACAACTCTTTCTTTTCTTTTGTTATGAAATTCCTCCATTTTCGGTTGTGGGTCTTGATTACAGTTTATTCAATGATTTATTTCATGTTCAACAACCATCGATTTCTTTTATACCTACTGGAAAAAAAAAGGATTTATTTTGTACCCGAGCCCACAAAATGTTTTGGCATTTTGCCATTTTTTAATTCCTAAGTGGGTCCTTCAATCTCAACAACAAAGAGTTTGATATTCCCCTGGAGTCAAAAATTCTTAAAGAACTCTCACACTCCATTAAAAATTGAAACCATTCCCAACGGGATGGGGTTGCCCAATAACATGCAATACCATAAATTTGATAGATCGAAACATGGATTGAACACATACACACGCATACAGCTGCTGAAAGAACGAGGAGAAAAATAGCTTCTTTGAGCATACCGATGGAAGGGCGTGGTGTTTGACGGGCGTCGTTGTGGGGCTACCCTGTCTCCAATTAGCAGCTGCTACCTTCTTCAACAACAGAAAAGGTTTAGGCTATGTTTGAAAGTTGAGGAAAGAAGTGGAAAAGAAGGGAAAATTTAAAAATTTTCCTCTCATTTGTTTGGTTTCCAAATAGAAAGAGAAAGGAAAAAGAAGGGAAAATTAACTATTTTTTTTCTCTCCTTCTCTCTCCCATGAATGCAAATTTTCCTCTAATCTTTCACAAACCAAACAAAAGAACATAACAAGTTTCTTCCCCATTTCTTTCCCTTTTCTCCTTTTTTATTTTCTCTTCTCTTTCTCTTCTCTTCCACAACTTCCAAACACAACCTTAGGGCAGAAAGAAAAAGGGTAAAGCGATGAGAGAGAGAGGGTGGGGGGGGGGGGGGGTGTTGGGGGCAAACATTCCTGGGAAAAGTGAAATAGCCTGACATTTAACCCTCCAAAAATTAAAAATGAAAATTTAGAATTTTCGGCTCCCCGCGAATCCATCCTTGTTTCAGCGCTAAAAATCAAATTTTTGGCGTTGGGAGTAGGGTTGGTCATTTCATCCGCCCCGTCCGAATCCAATCCGATCCCCGATCCGAACGGATCGGCAATATGGAGATCTGTTTGGAGATTTGATAGGATATGGGGATTTTTTTTGAAAATATTTGGGGACTGGATAGGGGGTGGAGATAGGCATGTTCCCACCCTGAATCCGCTCCGAATCCGTTCCCCGCTCCGTCCCCGCCCCGCTCCGCCCCGTCCCCGATCTGCCCCGTCCCCGAATCTCTGAAATATAGGGGTCTATTAATGAATTATGAAACTTTGGAGTCTCACTGAATTTTCTCCAAATATATGGGGTTACACCAAAATTTCCTTCCTCGTGCATAGGGTTGGTTTGGTAATTGAAGCATTTTCATCCACTGCAATGGCATGGTTTTAACATATATGTTCCAATCAAAATGACCATTCATGTGATCGATTGCACAAAAAATATCTAGTAGTACAATCTTTAAAAATGTTTCCTGGGCATATCGACAGTGAATTGTAGACTTGTAGTCTCTTTTCCTTTGAAACAATTATGTATGCTATCCACTAGACAACCCATGTTGCATTTAATCAATTTTAATTAATGTCATGAATATACATAAGAACTCTTCATAATTTCTACTTTTCTGCACTCTTTATGTTGTTCTACAAACACATGAAGTTTTACACGCCCAGGGGTTGCCCAGTGATTGGATTTTAGGGAAAATGATTTGTAATTGGGCTTCTATAACTATTTACTTGTTACTCTAGGGAAAATGATTGGATCCCCGAAATCCCCGTTGGGATCCCCGTTCCCCATTTGGAGCGGGGATGGAGAATAAAAATAAATCCCCGTTGGAGATTGGATAGGGGATGGATATGAGTAAGGGGTTTGGGGATTGGGGGTGGAGATAGTAGTCTCCGGCCCCGATCCGTCCCCATGCCCATCCCTAGTTGGGAGCTTTCTGCCGTCGCAAAACGTGTATATTTGCCACTACCTGTTGGCAACGGCAACCTGGCCGACGCAAACCTATCATGAGGTCCGGAAATGAAAAGTCCGGATTAGATAATTGCCTTATATATATATAGGGGTGTAATCGAGCCGAGTCGAGCCGAGCTTCACGTTGTTCGGGCTCGGCTCGCAATATTTTTACTAGGCTCGAGCTGGAAATTCAAGGCTCGAGCTCGGCTCGCCAATTTCCAAACAAGCTCGAGCTCGGCTTGCCAGGCTCGGTTTCCCGTGACAAGACAAGGCCTGGACGTGGCAGGTTGTACACCACTTGCTGGGTTCTTCAATTTATAGCCATTCTTTGGCTTTGAGCTCTCTCAACAGGCGATGTGGGACAAAAGAAAGGCAGCAGAAATGCATTTCACTTGATCCTCTAGGTGTGAAGTTGTCTCACATCGACCAAACTTGTTCCAAGAGGAAGGTTTCCTCTCTATAAAGCCAAGAGGTGGATTGACCCTTCTCCCATGCAATGTAGAGTTGTCCCCACACGACTGATACACATGGCAGTGCAAAAATATTTGAATTATACATATAAAATACATATAGATATGTATATGTATATTATATGTATCGGCTCGCGAGCCAAGTCGAGCCGAGCATTGTGTGGCTCGGGCTCGGCTCGTTTATGTTTCGAGCTAAAAATTTAGGCTCGAGCTCGTTCGTTTATGTGACGAACTGAGCTTGAACGAGCTCTTAGCGAGTCGAACCGAGTCGAGCTCGCGAACGGCTCGGTTCGCTTACACCCCTATATATATATATATATATATATATATATATATATATATATATATATATATATATATATATAAGCCGGGCACGTACCCGACAGGACCCCTTAGATCCATCCCTAATCAATTTTTGCATTATTTTAATGGTTCCGTTTTTGGGGAGGACAAAATATAGGGGCTATTCATGCAATAAGGACATTAACTTTTTTCATAATGCAAACAGGACATTTGCGGAATAGATGACAAAAATACCCTCACAAGGGCCTTGTTTGGCTAACACAAATAATGAATTTTTTTTTTTCCAGATCTGATAGCGCAGATAAGGTTATCCGTTGACCCTCCGGGAAGGGCCTTGCTTGGCTAACACATAAAATGAGTTTTTCATTTTTTTTCAGATCTGGTTGCACAGATTACCTTATTTATTGACCCTCGGGAAGGGCCTTGTTTGGATAACACAGAAAATAAAATTTTCATTTTTTTAGATCTGGTTTTGCAGATAACGTTATCTGCTAAAACAAAATATGTCTTTTTTGTATTTTTTTCCTCAATTAGCACATATAGTTATTTGTTATTTTTTCTATTATACAAAAAATTGATGACATAAATACCCTTATATGTTGATTTTTTAAGGAAATATATAAATAATTTATTAGCATAAATATACTTATTAGTTTTTTTTATATTTAATCACTTCAATTCAATATTTAAGTAAGGAAGAATGCTAAAATAAGCCTCATAGGCTTCTGTTAAAATTTAAAAAAATGTGTTGAAATGTGTAAAAAATGTATGAAAATAGTTATAACTATATTAAAAATTGTAAAAGGTGCATTAGAGTGCTTATGCCAGCAAGAATTTATACAGTCCATATATACTATTTTCCAACCCATCATAGTATCAACTCGCTCTTTATTGAAATTGAACTCACGACCTCATTACACCAAAGTGTAGCTATATAGTCGTCCAACCAAGTGCCCCGGTTAAAGTTTTTGTGTTGCAGTGCTAAAAAAAAGAAATCTATACAGAATGACGTGGTAGAATCGTAAACAAATCATTTTCTTTTTTGAAAGGCATAATTTTTTTTTATTAATATCTTAAAGAGTACAAAGATTAAAAGGGACCAAGGGAAAGGTATCACAATGTGAGGAAACATCCCAAAAAGGTTGGCACCCAACCATACGACAATCATTTACCTGCTTTTGTAGGGAGAGCACGCCAGCTTCCATGACCATATTGTTGAATATATGCCGAAAGCATGTGGTCTTCTTCAGGTGTCCATGGCCCTTTCTTCAACCCCACATTCTGACCACATGGAGACCTACCCATTCGTGAGAGAGAGAGAGAGAGAGAGAGAGAGAGGACAGTGATATGTTTTTCTTGTTTCTTTCTTTGTTTGTGTAAAGATTGGAGACTAGTGGTGTGCTTAGTAGAAAGGCAACACACAATTTATATGGGTAGAAAATTTAATAGGCTTGATTGATTTGGTACTAGATTAGTCTTTATTTATTTATTTAATTTTAAGGAGGTTGTAGCCTTAATTTCCCAGGAAAAGGAGAGTTATTTTTTTTTAGGATCGAGGTTCTATACTCTCAAGTCTCAAGTTAACCATTAACCCATTTTGGCGATTCACACTTTAATGGAAATATGTATTTTATTCTTTGATTTAAAAATCCCATGCCTTTTAACTAGCCACTCTAATGTTGTCGGAATCATTTATATCAAAACCCGGGACGCATCCAGAAATCCAACCTGATGAGGGCACCTTATTAATTATAATCGTGGAATTTTTTTCTTAGTCAACGATCTTGCTAAATTAAGACATTTATTATGGACTATAAAATTTATAATGCATACTTTTTATTTAAAAATAATAAAAAAATGAGTACATAATCTTAGACAAAACTTTTAGAGTATGATTTACCTTGACATTGATAAGTCTTTAGAATGATCGAGATAGTTATATTGATGATTTTTTTAAAAAAATATTTCTCCACGAGGGTTAAAAATAAGAAAATAGAAAGACAAATCTTCAAATAAACGAAAAATTTATAAACCATTAATTGTGTATGCTATATATATATATATATATAAAGTGATTTTCTTATCCGGACCTCCTGGATTTAAGAAAAAACGTATTTTTTTGGCTGCTGATAATGCCAAAACCCCTTTTGTTCCTGCCAAAACTCTTTCATTCCTTGACTGAATTGCCCCTCATCTCTCTCTCTTCCCTCAAACCCACCTCCATCCTCCCCATCTCTCTCATTTGGCTTAATTTTTTGCTGTCTATTAATTGTTACTAGACTAGATTCACGCACCACCTCCTCCTTTGC
Organism: Vaccinium darrowii; assembly: GCA_020921065.1. Lineage (NCBI taxonomy): Eukaryota > Viridiplantae > Streptophyta > Magnoliopsida > Ericales > Ericaceae > Vaccinium > Vaccinium darrowii. The sequence continues at coordinate 37,522,179 of CM037152.1, read as the reverse complement.
TACTTGGAGACCCTATTATTCTTGGAGAACCTGCAGCAGCAATTCTTGGCGAAGAAACCGTAGCATTGCTACCGTGTTCTTATGCTGAAACTAAACATGATTTCCTCCTACACACCTGCGAAATTCGGTTTTCAGATGACATGCAGATTGTTTAATTTTGTGACGGCAATCAATAATTTGATTGAAACAGGATGTGGATGACGTGTTATGAGAGAGAACCCGTTTTGTAACTTAATAAATTTTTTTTTTTAAACAAACCTTTTCCATGGATTTTAATCTTACTTTTTGAGTAAAAAGTAATGATAAACGACGGGAACATCTCCTTGTTAATTTTTTACCAAAATGATGCGACGATACCAAATAACTCAAGTTCAAAGAAACGGCATGGCTACGACATTTTTTGGTGGCATTTTTTAGGATGAATTATATGAAGAGTAGCAGAGAAACGACGGCGTCAAGCTCAATTCGTTGCTTCTGTCATGCCACATGAATGCAAACTCCTTGCAAGAGAAAGCGCTCTTCCCCGACAGCGACCACTTGCTGAGCGGAGGAAGAAGATCGGCCTTTGGATTCGAGATTGTACAACATGGAGCACACGCTGCTCAGTGGGGTAGAATACAAAGCTATTGCTTGGACCACCATGATTCCACAATCGACCTTAATTAGCTCAAAGTTCACAAATTTACGAATTTTTTACGGGAAAAATTAGGGATTACGATTTGGATGTGGATTCGATCAATTCGACATTGGTGATGAGAGATGATGAGCTGCCGTTTAGTATGGACGGTAACTTTTTGGAGTCATGTAGTTTGAACCACCTTATGCTAATGAGTTGTTATTGGGTGCACAATCGAGGCACAATGAAAAAAAGGTACATGGGAAGAGAGGAGGGATGAGGATGATGGAGGTGGGTTTGGGGAAAAAAGAGAGATGAGGGGCAATTCAGTCAAGGAATGAAAGAGTTTTGGCATAAACAAAATAAGTTTTGGCATGAACAAAATGGGTTTTGGCATTATCAGCAGCCTTTTTTTTTTGTTTTGCAAATTGTTTTTGGAAAATCCGAGCCGTCCAATGTGTTCAAAAGGTGTTTTCAAGGGTCCACGCGGAAAATCTTCAAAACAAAATACCGGAAAGGGCTTGATCCAAGCAGTTTTTCGCAAAACTGTACGAAAAACTGCTTGGATCAAGCCCTTCCCGGTACTTTTTTTTGAAGATTTCTACGAAAAACTGCTTGGATCAAGCCCTTCCCGGTATTTTTTTTTTTTTGAAGATCTCTTGCGCAAACCCTTGAAAACACCTTCTGAACACATTGGATGGCTCGGATCGTCAAAAAAATGCTCGGATCATGGAGGTTCGGAAGTCCGGATCCCAAACTAGAAGGGGACTCTATAAATATATATATATATCTTCTGTTTTAAGCCGGTCACGCACGCGACATGACCCCTTAGATCCCTCCCTGATCAAAACCCATTATGCCCTTGAATAATTTGAGTAATTTAAAGTTAGATGAAAAGAGATGACAGTATTGATTTAGCAATAGATGGCGGACTCTGTTATTTCTTGCGCCGTATTCGGCTTACGGCGCAAGAAAGGGCAAAGTCATTTTTTGACTTGAGAAATGGCCTAGGATTGGTCGGCCATTCAAATTTCAGAATGACTCTAAATATATTCTTGTATTAATTGCATTGAAAGGAATACAAAGAATACCAAAAAAACAGATACTTGCATATAAAATGAAGTCTACATCTATTGTACAACAATTCTGAGAAAATTGCAATCACCCTTTAGAATTCAAACGCTGTTTTATTGATCGGAAAGAACAACAAGATAATGGGATAGAAGTGAACTCCTAAATTCTGTCTTCCGGAAAGTTTGTCTCCCATCAATTTTTGCATTATTTTAATTGGGGAACAACCTCTTCTATGTTGATCGCTCAATTTACATGCCCGTAATCTTTAATAGAAATAGGAATTTAAATAACTGGGATAAAATCTATTAATGTTATGTCCACATTGTTGTGACGTATGGATTAATTAAGTAATCTTCTCTTCTCCACAAATCTCTTTTTTCAGAAATTTGTTGGAGTCAAATGCTTCCCTTTTGTTGGATTGAGCTAGGAATCCAGGATTCCCCTAGGGATTTGAGGGATCAGATTCCAACTTAGTTTTTATTTTTAGTTTATATTTTATTTTTGTCAAAGTTGTAAAAACTTCATTGATAGAAAACAAAAGGACGAAAGTTATCATCTACAAATAACATCCGTCCTTAATCGAAGGATCAGAAAGCCACAAAAGGGGGTAGCCCTCCTAGGTACTGACACCAATATCATTACTACCTCTCATAGCCACAGAATGGGCCACCCGATAAACACTTGTTAGCATAAAACAAAATCTCATATGGATCAAACATATACCTGGGGCGTTGCTCAATAATACTCTCCACACACTGATGACAAGCTAGTCCAACCCATATTGAATGAGAAGTCGAGAGAAAGGAAAAAGAAAAAGAAAAGACAAATAAATTTTTAGATTTGAGATCGAGAGAGAAGACACTCACTAGAAAGGAGGGGTTATGTAACGTGAAAAAATGACCATCACTTGAGAGAAAGGAAAACACCTATAAAGCCAGCCCCGCCCACCCACCCCCCCCCCCCCCCCCCCCCCCCCCCGCATTAGGGTGACGAAAACCTTAGGGGGAGGGAGGGGAAGGAAGAGAAAAGGCGGCTAGGATCAACCACTAGATGAAACAAACCACATCACTAGGTTAGCAAGATACCAACCAAAACTGAAACTCTAGGTCATGCCCTAAGAGATTTGGAAAATTAAAACCAAAACATGTTGAACTTGATTACAAGAACTCCAATATGCTTTGAAGCCTGAATAAGAAATCATCCATAGAGAAATCATTGCCCCCAACTTAGACCTTAAACCATAGAGCCACTCTAATCATAATAAGATCGGAGATCTTATCCCAATCAGGAACAGAACCTTCAATAATAATTCTATTGTTCCGGATAGTCCACATGACTGCTAAAGGAATAACGTTCTAGATCACTCTTCTTCCTTTTTTCAATTTCAAATCCTTCCACCGAATGAGAAGTCTAACAATCGATTGAGGGACCACCCATTGGACTCCCCACCGTATCAAAATCTTAGGCCAAACCTGCCAAACTGGTTGACAGTGCAAAAAAAGATGATCAACTGTCTAAATGTAATTCGAATAGAATTTGCAAGTTGCTTCTTCCACATTTTGGATAATACCAATCCTGAGAAGGTATTCTTTGTAGTGCTATACGAAACCTAATTAGACACGCAAACCAAAAAAACACAAAGTATATGTTGTAATTTATGATTTATGATTTCATAGTGAATATTTCTTTGATTCCATTGTACATTTAATTTCCTGATTACATGTTAATTTCTTTTGTCGGTTACGGTGTGGAGCCAACTGGCCATTGGTCTCCATAATAGCATTCACTCGAAATGAATGTTGGGTGATTGTTAGGAACGTAACCGATATGCATTCACTTTATATATTACCGTTGGAATATTAACGTTGGAATATAAGTAACTGATATATAACGGTGGAATTCTCTTTCAATTACCTTGATAATTGCTATTATACCTCTTGTATTTATATGAGGAAAGTAGAGACAAACAAACATGGTCATTTTGAAAAGCTATAGAATGATTTTACACGTGTGAGTTTGAAAAACAGTGTGCTATTCTTACTTCAAACTTTCTGGATTACATTTTGTGTTATCATATATTCCATTTGAGCATACGGGCAATATTCGGTTCGCGGTGAAAGTTTTAGCTGCACACAAAACTTTCCGGGGATTGTTGTATCTTGGGAGTGGAGCGTCGATCTACCCGGTGCAAGAGGGGGACGTATCTTCTCTTAGGAGAGCGCTACACGTGTGCCTCAATCCACATGCTTTTCTATACCCTTAATCCCTTGATTAAATTATTATCTTTGCTTATTATTTTTTGCATCTTCATTTGTTTCTGCAGAAATTGCTGCGTTATTTCTAACAATCTAAGAGAAGATAAGTCCGTTAGAAATTTCTGTAAAACGGAAAATGGAGTCTAATTCGTGCAAACCAAAAAAGTTTATGGACAAAATTTTAGGATGTGGAAACAAGAAGTAAAATTTTGGCTCACAACTCTAGGTCTCTATTCTGTGGTTAGCAAAGCAATTAAAGGGAAAGAAAAAGTTTCAGAACAAGTAGGGAAGTCAGTTGAAGTGGACAAAGACTCTTCATCTACCAAACAATCTGAGACCCATGTAGACGATTCTAAGGAAAAAGATTTACTTTGTCATGGTAGAATTTTGAGTGCATTAGGGCATCCTCATCAGACTCAACAAAAAAAACATCAAATTTAACCACAAAAACACCTTTTACAATTTAGCAAGTCACTTTATCAAAAACTCAAAAAATCAGACTCTTTATCCAAACTTTACTATATTAAACTATTCCCCCTCAAATCTATTAAAAAAAAATTTCGCCTAACAAAGGCTAGTCACGTGTTATAGGCAGCAACAATGATGACAGAAAAAGTCTCTGCCCCTGGGGGGCCCCTCCCTCTTGCCCAATAAAGGCCTGCCACGTGTTAACCCTGCCCCCCTCCCCCCCTCTCTCTTTTACCCATTCTGACGCATGCGGGAATAAAAAAAATAAAACAAACGGCTAACCCATGAACAGTGCTTCTACCCAAATACCGAGTTACTGTAGCGAAGTTGTATTTTTTGCAAATTAGCCCAACATTTGTTGAGGCTGATTTTGGGGTGTTTTCTACCCTTTGGCTCAACAAAATAACTATTTGGGGGATTTGTAGTACCTGATGGGGATGCTCTTATCTGATACTATCTATCCTATTTTTTGCACCACAAAATCTGCTATTGAATTATGGGAAGCTTTAGAACAAAAATATGGGTCTGAGGAAGAAGGATTGAAAAGGTATTCTGTTGAAAAGTTTGTGGATTTTCAAATGGTCGAAGGCAAGTCTATTATGGAGCAAGTTCATGAGTTTGAAAATATTATATATGTTATGAAAATGAAAGATATCACCATGCATGAAACTATTTTGATTAAAAGATTGCCTTCTTCGTGGACCGAATTCGGAAGATCATTGAAGCAAAAACCTGAGAATTTTTCTTTTAATGATCTTTTGGTTTCTCTTAGGATTGAAGAAAAACACTGTGAGTCTCAAAAATTGCTTTTGAAACCCGATTTTCAAGCTAAAACGCTTATTGTCGAAAATCATCACAAACACAAACCCAAACCCAAGATTTTTAAGAAAAATAGCCTTGGCAAGAGCAATTTTAATAATAAGCCAAGAGATAAAAACTTTAATCAATAGATTGTGGGTGGATGTTGGGTCTGTGGAAAAACTAATAACAAGGCCAGAGATTGTCACTTCCGAAAGGATCAACCACCTAGAGCTCGTGGACCTTCGGTAATTCCCAAGCCACAAGCTAATATGATGACTGTAGCGGCCTGCTCCTTCGACCCTGCTCATAGGTATTTTGTTAGTAGCCCCGAAGTAAATGTTACTTTTGAAAATCATGATTGGTGGATTGATTCGGGTGCTAATGTTCATGTGTGCGCTGATAAAAAATTATTTTATTCCTATCAGGACTCAGGCACAAGAACTGTGAGCATGGGAAATGGGAGCTGGGCCAGGGCACTAGGAGAAGGGCAAATAAAATTAGAGTTGTCGTCTAGAAATATCATTATGCTAGACGCGGTTCTACATGTTCCCGATGTTAGGAAAAATTTAGTCAGTGGTTCTTTGTTAGTTCAACATGGTTATAAGGTTGTCTTCGAATATAATAAAGTTGTAATCAGTAGGAATTCTAATTTTGTTGGTAAGGGTTATTTGCTTGGTGGTCTTTCTAAGCTTAATGTTCTGAATTCATATTCACATGATAATAAAATGCTTAGTCCTTCTTGTTCTATTCAAGTTGTTGAATGTTCAAATAGTTGGCATAGTAGGCTTGGTCATGTGAATTTAAACACCATTAGGAAGATGATGAATTTAGGGCTTATTCCCAAGTCTTCTATTGATTCAAAAGGAAGATGTGAAATTTGTGTTCAAGCTAAACAACCTAGAAAACCTTTTAAATCTATTGAAAGAGAAACAAAAATATTGGAGTTGATACACAGTGATGTGTGTGATTCCAATAATGTTTTGACTCGTGGTGGTAAAAGGTATTTTATAACTTTTATTGATGATTTTTCAAGATATTGTACCACGTATTTGATTAATTCAAAAAGTGAGTTGTTTGACAAGTTCAAAATTTACAAAGCAGAGGTAGAAAATCAACTTGAAAAGAAAATCAAGATTTTGAGATCGGATCGGGGAGGTGAATATACTCCGAATGAAATGGTTGATTTTTGTGAAACACATGGGATTATTCACCAATTAACTCCTTCTTATGCACCACAATCGAATAGGGTTGCCGAAAGAAAAAATCGCACATTAATGGATATGGTTAATGCGATGCTGTTGAGTTCGGGCTTACAGAATAATCTTTGGGGTGAAGCTTTATATTCAGCTTGTCATATTCTTAACAGAGTCCCATACAAAAACTTGGCTGAGACACCTTATGAAAAGTGGAAAAATAGAAAACCTAGCATGAATTACCTCAAAGTGTGGGGATGTTTAGCTAAGGTTAATATTCCTATCACGAAAAAAGAAAGATTGGTCCTAAAACTGTTAATTGTGCATTTATTGGTTATTCTTTGAATAGTCCTACTTATAAATTTTTAGTCTTAAATTCAGAAACTCCAGAAATCTCGAATAATACTATAATAGAGTCACGTGATGTAGTTTTCTTCGAAAATATTTTCCTTATGAAAAACAAAATGACAAAACAAATAGGTGAAAGCCTAGAGGAGAATGATTTGAGTTCTAACCTAGACAAAGGAAAGCAAATAAAAGTGAGAAAGAGTAAATGAGCAAGGATCGAGAAAAATTTTGGAGACGATTTTTACATGTTTTTGATAGAAAATTATCCGAAAACCTTTAGTGAAGCTATGATGTCTTTAGAGGCTGCGTTTTGGAAAAAGGCAATTGCGTTTTGGAAAAAGGCAATTGATAGTGAAATGAACTCTGTTATGAGTAAATAATACATGGGTTTTAACTGATCTCCCACCCGGTTCTAGAACCATTGGTTGCAAATGGATTTTCCGGAAAAAATTAAGAACGGATGGCTCAATTGAAAAGTTTAAGGCAAGACTTGTGGCTAAAGGTTTTAGTCAAAAAGAAGGAATTAATAGATTTTTTTGACACTTATTCACCGGTAACTGGAATTACTACAATTAGAATTTTAATTGCTATTGCCACCATGTATAAGTTAGAAGTACATTAAATGGACGTCAAAACTGCTTTTCTAAACGGTGAATTAGATGAAGAAATTTACATGGATCAACCAGAAGGATTTGTTGTGCCAGGACAGGAAAAGAAAGTATGTAAACTTGTGAGATCTTTGTATGGCTTAAAACAAGCTCCAAAACGTACAGTGGCATGAAAAATTCGATAAGGTTATACTTTCTAACGGTTTTAGAATAAATGATGCAGATAAATGTGTCTACATAAAGCAAATAGGCAATTCTTATGTGATTCTTTGTTTATATGTCGATGATATTCTTATATTTGTTACTGATATGGATGTTATTAATAAAACAAAAGAATTTTTGTCTAGTAGTTTTGACATGAAAGATTTGGGTCAAGCAGATGTTATACTTGGGATAAAGTTGATAAAAAATCAAAATAGCATTATTATGTCACAGTCCCATTTTGTTGAGAAATTGTTGAGAAAATTTAGTTATTTTGATTTACAATCAGTTTCTACTCCTTTTGATCCTAATTTACATTTGAAGAAAAATGAAGGAGAAGGTATTTCTCAACATAAATATTCACAGATAATTGGGTCACTGATGCATCTTGCTAATAGTACTAGACCAGACATCGCATATGCAGTGGGTAGATTGAGTAGATACACCAGCATTCCAAATATTGATCATTGGACCGCATTGGAAAGAATTTTTAAATATTTAAAAGGCACTATAGATTATGACATTCATTATTCTGGTTATCCTGCTGTACTTGAAGGATTTTGTGATGCTAATTGGATATCAGATTCAGATGAGACTAAGGCCACTAGTGGTTATGTCTTTACCTTGGGAGGTGGTGCAGTTGTGTGGAAGTCCACTAAACAAACTGTTATATCTAGATCAACAATGGAAGCAGAGTTCATAGCCCTAGATTTGGCCAGTACGGAAGCTGAATGGCTGAAAAGTCTTTTAGCAGACATACCCTTTTTGCCTAAGCCTTTACCAACTGTTTCCATGCATTGTGATAGCCAAGCTACAATAGCAAAGGCTAAGAGTAAAAATTATAGTGAGAAAAGGAGACATATTCGAGTAAGGCATAACTCTATTAAGGAGTTGTTGACACATGGTGTGATATCACTTGATTTTGTGAGGTCTGAAAATAATATAGCAGACCCTCTTACAAAAGGTTTAGCGCGGAGGCTAATCTTAGAATCATCAATGGGACTGAAGCCTATAAAGTAGTCGTCACAGTGGACACCCAACCTTTGTGATTAGAGATCCCATGAAGAAGGTTCAATGGTTAACAACAAAACTGTAGATTGGCTAGAAAGATCGCAATATTAATATTGAGGGGTTTTCCCTAGTCCCATTCCTATGGTGATAGTGATCTTTAATGTGATGGTTGAGGAAGAGCTTAGCTCTGAATGAGTCCGAAGCAGGTATTCTGCGGGGTATTGGTCATAAATAACCCTGAAGGTCTCACCTAAGTGAGTGTGGTAGTGGGGTCGCTACTGTGGGAAAATGGGCTACTCTCTAAAGACACTCATGATACAAGATATGTGCGCATGATCGTAAAGCGCAAACCAGACTAGAACTGAAATGAGTTGTCCGTACTGTGTGTGAGGTATGTTGATGTTTGGTTCAAAGACCCAGTTCAAGAATTTTTTTTTTAAATTCACTGTGGCTCTTCAAACGGAAATTTACCATCACTAAGTGTAGGTTCAAACCCGGAAGGTACCTACACCCATTGCGCAGTAAAAGTGCTCATACATATTATTTTGAAATTTAAATCATGTGGGGGATTGTTGTAATTTATGATTTATAATTTCATAGTAAATATTTCTTTGATTCCATTGTACATTTAATTTCCTAATTCCATGTTAATTTCTTTTGTCGGTTACTGTGTGGAGCCAACTGGCAATTGGTCTCCATAATATATAACATTCACTCGAAATGAATGTTGGGTGATTGTTTTTTTTGCACGGCAAAAAAGTTTCATTAATCATCGAAATACTACAATGACTAATAGGAACAAGGAGAAAACAACAAAATGCCTAATCCGAGACCCAAAGAAAGCAACAACGATTGGCAAGGAACCAATCAAGAAACCCCTAAGGCCGAAGCCTACACCTATTGGGCAAAGCCCACACCCGATGGGCCACAATGCCCAAAATTGAAAAAATTAACCCTAAGGCACAACCACACCCTACTGTCCATACATGTGCCGCCGCCACCCATGTGCCACCGCAACCCACTGCAACCCGCTGTCAAACTCCATGTGCCACCGCCAAACGCCATGAGCACCGCACCTCCTGCAAGTCAAGAGCACCCCCAAATGTACAATGGAATCAAAGACCATTATCCCTGAGCCATCCAGTAAAGAGTACTATAGATCAATCAGCAAATCATTCTCCCAATCATATAGCCTTCTTCTGAAATTGGGCACCCATTGATGTGATTTAGATCTTCTTGCCAATACCCTTCATGACAAACCACTCTGAAAATTGGTGGTAAAGCCTCAACTGAACTTTGGTTTCCCAGCCAATTATGTGCTTTTGATTAGTTTTATATTTGATAAAAATATTTAGAGAGCTTTTTGAGAAGGACATAGTATTGGGGTTATTCATGGAACAAGGACATCAGCTTTTTCAATAAGGCCAACAGGACATTTGGGCAATAGATAACAAAAATACCCTGCAACGGCCTTGTTTGGCTAACACAAATAATGAATTTTTCATTTTTTTCATATCTAATGGCGTAAATAATGTTATCTGTTGACCCTCTGGGAAGGATCTTGTTTGGCTAACACAGACAATGAATTTTTTATTTTTTTCAGACCTGGTTGAGTAGATAACGTTATCTGTTAACACAAAATATTTCTTTTTTGTACTTTTTTGCCTGATTAACACAAAATATGTCTTTTTGTTCTTTTCAAGCAAAAAAAAAAAAAAAGTCGTGCAAAATAATTTTTCTGTCCCGAAATGTTGCTCCTTCTTTCTCTTTTTAATTGTTCCAAAAAAAAGGTGTTATATCTATTAAAAAATAATGGGCAAAAGTTGGTTAGTTTACTTTTTCGCCTTTCACTTTTGAAATTCACTTTAACAAGTTGAATTCCCAAAATAGAACAATAAATTGGGACGAAGGGCGTACTTGAGTTCAAATTTATGTTCCTATGCTAAAAATTTGATAAGCAAATTAATTTGGGCATTTCTTTTTATTAAAATTGATAAGTTTTTAAATCATGCATGTTATTTGATTTTTTAATTTTATTTTGGAGATAAAGTGTGTATTTTATTGTTTCACATAATGGTTTCAAGACTACCTTTCAAATTCCGATGGACAATTTTTATTCGTTTCTCATTCTCTAGTATTATCCATTGTTAGTTTCTTCCAAAATATAGTATCAGAGATAAGATACTGCTTCTGTTTGTGTCGAATAGTGTTGTTTTCGCTTTGTGTTTTTTTTTTCCTGTCCCTAAATGTTGCTCTTTCATTCTTTTTTTTTTAATTGTCCCAAAATAAATGGCCGTTATAAATAGTTAACAAATAAAATTTGGTACAGCTTATTTTTTTAGATTTTTTGAAATGTAAAAAATTGAACTTCTTCAATTTTAATTCTTCAATTTATTTTTAACAAATAACAGTAGCAGATTACCAAATATGTGTATATCTATATTCTGTATCATATAAGCAAATCAAACATATATGGTAGTCTGTTGCAATCTGGCAATTGCTTCATGCAACTAGAAACAGTTTACCAAATATGCGTACATATGTACTCTATATCATGCAGATATGGCAGACATATATGATAGTCTGTTGCAATCTGACATCTATTTCATGCTAATAACAGCAACAGATTACCAAATATGTGTAGATCTGTAATCTGTATCACGCCAATAAAGCAGACATATATGGTAGTCTATGATAAGGACTTCACTATGCATGTCCTTGATGGGGGATCTACGGTGGGTGATGCAAGAGCAGGGAAGTTGCATCTGATGGGGAAGCACGTGGTTTAGCTGAGCCAGCTGGGTTTGTTAGGGGGAAACAGGATAGCTCATCAATCCATTAATTTCTTTAATTTCCTTTTTTTTTTCCATTTTCTGTTACTGTTTGTTGCGAGTAGTTTTCCATACGCAGTTAATTGTGGTTCTTAACTATTATGCTGGGATTACTTGTCGCCAGAAGATATAATCGCAAACTACCCACATTTGGTTATAATTGGAACTGGACTAGCTTTTGGGTTTGTTGTGGTAAGATAAGCTTAATGCAATCGTGTTAGAACGTGGCGTCCTCTCTGTTTTAAACAGTTTGATAATTGCTGTTTATCTATCCATGGAGATTATAGTCGACTCAAATGGAGCATTACAGGAATTGTCTATAGCAATGTTTTAAAACCGGATCTACCGGATTGGCCGGTTGAACCGTTGACCGGTCATGGCTCAGGTCCGGATGAAGCACTAAGCTGCTTAAATCGAAAAACCGGCTTCTAAAATGAAAACCGCTCAAAATAAGCAGTCGAACCGGTTGAGGGTCAACCAAACTGTTGGCCGAAAATTTATGGAATCTGCTTTGGTGTTCGAGCTAATTAATGCTTCCTAGTTGTCATAGGTACCAACGGGTCACCACATCAGCCTATTAAACAAGCGCTCACGACGACTGAGATGCATTGCTTAGGATTTATAGGCATTGGGGATGCCTCCTTTTACTTTTCCAACCGATGTGGGATGGGATTAAAGAGCCTAGTGTGTCTTTCTTCGTCTAGAATAGTTGACTTGCTCCTCTTTCCCTTCAAACTAATGATGGGTATATATATATGTTTGAATATTTTTTGACATCACGGTTCGATTTGGTTCGACCGTGGTTAAACTGGCAATCCGTCCACCCGGTTTCTTTTCCGGTTTGCTTACTGGTCCGGTTTTCAAAAAATTGGTCTATAGATCTTTGTCAGGGACCTATGTGAATAAGTTTTGGCCTCAGCTGCTACTTGTTAAGCTACTCAGGCTACTTGTTGGTCTGGCCACCTTTCATCAATTTAACCCACACAAATTTGTTGCTTCTAAGGTTCTACCAGCGTTGTGCCCATTCAATGCACGGGAAAAAATTATCACATTGGTGTTTTTTCCGGCCCTATGCATCGAACGGGCACAACGCTAGCTAATAGAAATGATACTATTTTACTTTTTTCCCGGTCCCATGTTCAATAATTTTTAAGTAGCAATCAATCAAAAAGAAAATATCTTAAACTCTATTTTAGGAAGGAGATGAAAGTAGAAGAGAAAAAAAGCATTTTTATTTCTTGCTTTGTAAAGACGAAGAACACCATTCCTAATTTCCTACTAACGTATCAATCATAAAAGAGAAAATTATGAACACATATCAAAAGCATAAACTTCCCAGCCCACTCCCCTAAAATCTCTCTCCCCCTGAAATCCAACTTCCCCCTCCCACTCCCCAAGAAACTCTCCCTCCCTCCCACATCTCTCTCTCTCTCTCTCTCTCTCTCTCAATTATAAAAAAATTAAAAAAATCAAAAGTCCACAAAATTTGGATGGGAGGTTTGGAGGCTTGTGAGACACAAGCACATTTTCTATGGAGTATGGACTGTAGTATCTTCAGACATAGCATGCTGGCATTAAATAGGCAATTATGTTTGATAATTAAGATTCATGTTTCTCTGTTGCATTAAAACCCATCTGTTGCTGTTGCAAAATTTGGGAATGGCAATTTGAGTATTATCCTTGTATGAGCCAACTTTTTATTGTAGTATTTCTGAATTTTAGCTTGTTTTTGCAGGGGAGAATGATACTGTCTCACTTGTGTGATGAACCCAAGGGCTTGAAAACTAGTATGTGCATGGTATGTTGCATTGTCTAGTCAAATATTGATGAACCTATGGGTAGATTTCAAAGTACATCAGATTTGTGTTTTTTTTGGTACTGTTATTTGTCTTCCTTTTTGCTTCTGCAATGGTTCCAAAAATCGGCATAGGCTGCCTTCTAGTTTCACTGGATTTGGCAAGAGCGAGCGAAAAGAACCTCGCAAGCTACTCCAGCTAAACAACTTTCTTATGTATAGCTTGGTTTGCGCCCGCTCTGGGTGCTTTGTTATTATAGTTTTTATTTCTCAAGTATCCTGGTCATTTAAACATCATGTCACTGGTTGTAGATGTTGGTAGTTAGGTTCATTCTACTTCCTTTTGTAAGATACCTGTTTTCCTTTCAGATTTCCCTTTTGAAGCATTGGATTAGATTTTAAGATGGAAAAATATTTGTTTGTGATTTTTTTTTCATGAATTTCTGCATTATTATGTAGTCCTTGTTTTATCTTGTTTGGATGAGATCCAAGATTTGCATAACTTTTGTGGTACCTGTTGTGAATTTATGTTGCTTCTTTTTGCAGTCATTGTTGTTTCTTCCCTTTGGCATTGCAAATGCTCTCACCGCCAGATTGAATGATGGGTATTATGTGTTATATATTCGTATGGCGATTGGCTTGATCTATTAATGAAGATTTGGTAGCGCACAGTCGTACACTGATTAGCATTGGGCATGCAATAGAGGTGTTCTTTCAGTAATTGTTCTCTGAACACACGTGAAAATTTGTGCTTTTGTGGCAGGGTTGTTGGAATTATCCCATCACCAGGATTTACGGAATGGTGGGCTTTGGGATTTATCCCATATGCATAATTATCCCATGTGATAATTATCCTTTCGGTGGCTCACATGTCACATAGTGGTGTTAGTATTTTGGATAATGACTAGTAGTGGACTTTCAGTTACAACCATATTCCTTGGTGGAAGGAATAAGGAAGTAGAACTCTAATAGTGGGTCCCTTGCCTAGCCTATATATATGGTGCCTGTGTACTCCATCAGTACGGCAATTTTACAGAAAGGCATAGGCCAGAAAAAAAACCCTCAATTTTTTGCTAACTATTTTCTGTGCTTGTAGACAAGAAAAATTTATTGGCGTGAGCAGGTCTTGATTTAGCAATGGCAGAAGGTAACATAAATTTAATTTCCGCTGCGGCTCTCTATTTTTGAACTAGTATTTCTTTCATGTGGTATCAGAGCCACTTTCTTGCCTTGCTATTTCAGATTATATGTTTGGTTGAGATTATTTGATTTTCTCGCATGAATGTATTGAAATCAATGTTTAAAGCCTTTTAGTTGTTCTTGCATCTTGCAATATTATTGGTCATGTGGCAGTTGTCGACATATGCGGTTTTGAAGGAAAGAAACTGATGGTTTTGCCTTAAAATAAATTTTACATTATTCCAATTAATTTGTTCTTCTAAGTGATGTGTGATTGCATTATAAACGTTGGAATAGATTCCTTGTTTTGGTTCGAGAACCTCGGCAGCCATCAAGTATCGTTTTTGATGTAATGTTTATTAAACTTTCTGTAAAAACTTTCTGCAACTTTTAATTTCATGGCCAATAAGGTTTTGCTAGTTTCGATAAGGAACAGTAAGGGTTAATTTATTTTGGGCGTCTATTTGAGTATTTAGCAAGCATCTTCAGATTCTGGGCGCACATGGGTTGACCTACGTGAGTCGGATTTGACCAACTAAGTTTTTGTTGATTTAGGAGTATGTTTCTTGAAGAATTATTGGTGGGTCAACATAAAGAAATTAGATGCTTGAAGTTGTGATTATTTGAAATAAATTAGGAGTAGCCACAACATCCTCATTTATTGAAAAATAGTCACATAAAGTTGATTGTCTAAAATATTTTGGGAGTAGCCATAGCATCCTAATTTACAATGATGATCATATTAAGTCTAAGCTTCATATAGATAAATATGCATCTGTGTTGTGATTAAATCATAGGATTAGTGACCTGGCCCCACAGGGAGGTTATTGATTTTGTGGTTTAATTAGAATAAGGTAGTTGATTTGGCATTAATGAATAGATTTTCCTAGGCCCACAGGTACGGGGAATTGTATTCATTAGTGTTGGATCGTTCTAGTCTTATTATAAAGTTTTGGTAAATTTATGCGTGATGCACCTCTACTTGTAGTTGGTTAAAATTTACAATTGATGAAATTGACATTGGTTGATTTAAATAAAGTTAATTAGTTCATAGCATTAAAGAATTTTTTCCTTGGTTATTGCAGCTATAAAATTTCCCACTTCACCTTTTGATAATCTTATTCATATTCCGATGCTTACTGGTGACAACTTTTCTGACTGGAAAGAAAGTATTCTTCTAAGTTTGGGGTGTTCAGAGCTTGATT
The DNA here is from genome assembly GCA_020921065.1 of Vaccinium darrowii. Lineage (NCBI taxonomy): Eukaryota > Viridiplantae > Streptophyta > Magnoliopsida > Ericales > Ericaceae > Vaccinium > Vaccinium darrowii. The sequence continues at coordinate 37,506,594 of CM037152.1, read as the reverse complement.
TGGCACTCCGCGAGGATGCTCCACCCGCCCTCACGGAATCAAGTACGCCGGCTGAGAATTTAAAGCATGAACGGTGGGAGCGATCTAATCGCTTATGTTTGATGTTCATGAAATCTCATATCAACAAAAGCATTAGGGGATCTATCCCTGAAACAGATAAGGCTAAAGCATTTCTGCAGGCTGTTGAGGAACAATTTGTTCGTTCTGACAAGGCTTTAGCCAGCACCCTAATGAAGAGGCTATCTAGCAAGTCCTTTGATAGTACTAAAGGTGTGCGTGAGCACATTATGGAAATGAGGGACATGGCGGCTCAACTTAAGTCCCTAAAAATGGAGATTTCTGAGGCATTCTTGGTTCATTTCATTTTGAACTCTCTTCCTTCTGAGTATGGTCCTTTTAAAATTTCTTACAACACACATAAGGATGAATGGTCAGCGAATGAATTGCTAACCATGTGTGTTCAAGAAGAGGAGAGATTGAAAACTGAGAGGCCTGAAAGTTCTCATATGGCCACTCATTTTAAAGGAAAGACCAAGAAATTCAAAGATGTCCTAAAGCCGAAGAACACGGTGTCATTCAAGAAAGTTGGCAATAAAGTTTCTTGTTTCTTCTGCAAAAAGAATGGGCATATGAAGAAGGATTGCCAAAAGTATAAGAAATGGCTTGAAAAGAAAGGTAATCTCCTACCTCTAGTGTGTCATGAATCTTTTTTGGTTGAAGCTCCCCATAATTCATGGTGGATTGATTCTGGTTCTACAATCCATATTGTTAATACCATGCAGGGATTTCTCAAAATAAGGAAGCCGACACCAAGTGAACAATATGTCTATTCAGGAAACAAGAAGCGTTCATTGGTAGAGGCTATTGGGATCTTTAGATTGATTTTAGAATCTGGTTATGTTTTGGAACTTCAGAACGTATTTTTTATTCCGGGTTTTTCTAGAAATTTGGTTTCAGTTACCAAATTAGTTGAAGTTGACTTTGAGTTTAGATTTGCAAATTCAAGTTTTAGTATTTTGAAGAATAATGTTTATCCTTACACTTTTGAGAATGATTGTTTATCCTTACATGTTGATGTTGGGAAAAAGCGGAGTTTTATAAATGAGAACTCATATATGTTGTGGCATAGGAGATTGGGCCATATCTCCATTGAAAGGATCAAAAGGTTAGTAAATGATGGAGTCCTACAAACTCTTGATTTTATTGACTCTAGGACTTGTGTGGACTGCATAAAGGGAAAGCTGACCAACAAGACCACTAAAGGTGCCACAAGAAGTTCTAACATTCTAGAAATCATACACACTGATATCTGTGGACCTTTTCTCAATACTCCCTGTCTGAATGGTCAGAGATATTTTATCTCATTCATTGATGACCATTCTAGATACATGTATCTCTATCTTCTAAAAGAAAAGGCTGAGGCATTGGATGCTTTCAAACTATATAAAGCTGAAGTAGAGACACAAAGGGAAAAGAAAATCAAGATCGTGAGATCTGATAGAGGAGGGGAATATTATGGTAGGTACATAGAAAAGGGACAAATGAAGGGTCCATTTGCGAAATTCCTTGAAGAGGAAGGCATTATTGCACAGTACACAATGCCTGGCACACCACAACAAAATGGTGTAGCTGAAAGAAGGAATCGCACTCTCATGGACATGGTTCGAAGTATGATTAGTAATTCTGAGCTGCCATTATTCCTATGGAGTGAAGCCTTAAAAACTGCTGTGTACATCTTGAACAGGGTCCCGTCCAAGGCTGTCTCCAAGACACCTTTTGAATTATGGAATGGACGGAAACCTAGTTTGAATCATCTACACGTATGGGGTTGTCCTATTGAGGTGAGGATCTATAATCCTCACATAAAGAAATTGGACCCGAAAACAATAAGCGGTTATTTCATTGGCTATCCGGTAAATTCCAAAGGATTCAGGTTTTATTGTCCTTCAAACAATCCTAGAATTGTTGAGAGCAGAAATGCAAAATTTCTTGAGGATGCTGAACCTAGTGGGAGTGTTTTTCCTCGCAAGTTACAATTTGAGGAAACACTAGAGCAAACTGAGATGTCGTCATATGAAGGACGACTGATTATGCTAAGAGATGGTGAAATTGAGTACTCTGAGCATCAATCAATTCCAGAACAGTTAGCTCATGAAGAACAGGTTCAAGTAGATTCTATCGCTCATGATGAACAGGTTCAAGCAAATTCTATTCCTAGTTCACAAAGTACAGAAGAGGTAGAATTAAGGAGATCTTCAAGAACAAGGAGACCAGCAATTTCTAGTGATTACATAGTCTATCTTCAAGAGTCCGATTTTGATGTCGGACCGAAGGATGATCCTAGTTCGTTTTCACAGGCTATGAGTGGAAATAACTCCGCACTTTGGTATGATGCCATGAAGGATGAGATGCAATTCATGGATAAAAATCAAGTCTGGGATCTTGTTCACTTACCTAAAGGAGCAGTTGTCATTCACAACAAATGGGTTTATAAAACCAAAAGGGATGCTTCTGGTAATGTTGAGCGGTATAAGGCTAGACTTGTAGCTAAGGGATTCACTTAAAAGGAGGGCATTGACTACCATGAAACCTTCTCTCCGGTTTCTAAGAAGGATTCATTCAGGATTATCATGGCTTTAGTAGCTCATTTTGATTTAGAGTTACATCAGATGGATGTGAAAACGGCATTCCTGAATGGGGATCCTGAAGAGGAGGTATACATGTTACAGCCAGAGGGTTTTCAAGATAACAGTCAGAAAGTTTGCAAATTAAGAAAATCCATATATGGACTTAAGCAGGCATCCCGTCAATGGTATATTAAATTTCACAAGGTTATTTCCTCATTTGGGTTTACTGAGAATTTTGTTGATCAGTGTATATACCTTAAAGTGAGTGGGAGCAAATTCATTTTCTTGGTCCTATATGTGGATGACATTTTACTTGCAAGTAATGACTTAGGTTTGCTACATGACACCAAACAGTTTCTCTCTCAAAACTTTGAAATGAAGGATCTAGGTGAAGCCTCTTATGTCATTGGCATAGAGATTCACAGAGACAGAAAACAAAGAATTTTGGGTCTGTCTCAAAAGGCCTACATTGAAAAGGTTCTTGAGAGATTTAATATGAAGGCTTCTGTGGCGCCTATTGTCAAAGGCTTCTGTGGCGCCTATTGTCAAAGGGAAAAAACTAAGCAAAAATGAGTGTCCTCAGAATGCATTGGAACATGAGCAGATGAAAGGCATACCGTATGCATCTGCTATAGGAAGCCTAATGTATGCACAGGTCTGCACTTGACCTGACATTGGCTTTGCAGTGGGATTATTGGGTCGATATCAAGGAAACCCAGGATTGGGTCATTGGAGGGCTGCAAAGAAAGTTATGCGGTACTTACAAGGAACCAAGGATTACAAATTGACTTACAGACACGCTAATCATTTGGAGGTGGTTGGTTATTCAGACTCGGATTTTGCCGGTTGTGTAGACACTAGAAAATCTACTTCAGGATATATCTTTCTGGTTGCTGAAGGTGCTATATCCTGGCAGAGTAGTAAGCAAACTATTGTTGCTACTTCTACTATGGAGGCAGAGTTCATTTCATTCTATGGAGCTACTACACAGGCGTTATGGTTGAGGAATTTCCTCAGTGGTCTAAAAATTGTTAATTTTGTGGAGAGGCCATTAAAACTCTTCTGTGACAATACTGCTGCGGTTTTCTTCTCCAAGAACAATAAAAGCAGTAGCAAAAGTAAGCATATCGACATCAAGTACCTCAGTGTCAGAGAGAGCATAAAGCGACATGAGGTGTCTATTGAGCACATAAGTACTGAGTTGATGATTGCAGATCCTATGACCAAAGGCTTACCGGTACTACAGTTCAAGGGTCATGTGGAGCGTATGGGAGTTGTCAATTCATTTTATGTTTAATCTCTCCCTAGTCTATAGACATACATTCGTATTTATTTATTTGGAGAATAAATTTTTGTGCACATTGTTATCCATGGGGATAATGAAAAGAAGGACCCGAATGACTTCTTGTAGTTCATTCATAAGGTATTTATCCATTTGTACTCTTTTAAGGAATATTTTGTATGTAATACGTGGAAGGGACGGCCTGACTATATAATAGGCTTTACCGCCATGATTCATGTATAGTGTTCTTTTTCTGAGTGGGAGTTTTTCCACAACTAGTAAAATAAGTTTAGCCATATTTGTTTAACTATCACACTATGCAGAGGTTTGTGTCATGAGAGCCAAGTGGGAGAATGTTGGAATTATCCCATCACCAGGATTTACGGAATGGTGGGCTTTGGGATTTATCCCATATGCATAATTATCCCATGTGATAATTATCCTTTCGGTGGCTCACATGTCACATAGTGGTGTTAGTATTTTGGATAATGACTAGTAGTGGACTTTCAGTTACAACCATATTCCTTGATGGAAGGAATAAGGAAGTAGAACTCTAATAGTGGGTCCCTTGCCTAGCCTATATATATGGTGCCTGTGTACTCCATCAGTACGGCAATTTTACAGAAAGGCATAGGCCAGAAAAAAAACCCTCAATTTTTTTGCTAACTATTTTCTGTGCTTGTAGACAAGAAAAATTTATTGGCGTGAGCAGGTCTTGATTTAGCAATGGCAGAAGGTAACATAAATTTAATTTCCGCTGCGGCTCTCTATTTTTGAACTAGATTATCTTTCAAGGGTTCCTTTGGTTGATGAGAGATTGATGAGAGATGGGTTCTTCTTTTGTACTGTGCATACAGGTATGCTGACTTTTGCCTTTCATTTTATGCGTATTGCCTATTTTCTGATATTCCCCTTGTTCTTTTTTCTCTCATGAAGTATTTTTTTAAGAAAGCTATTATTCTGTGATAAAGAAAAGAAAAGTTGTTCTGTTTTATATTTCTGCTCGATTTATTTGTATCCTAAAGGGTAATACTGTAATAGTTCTCGTGGTATGCTGGATATGAACCTTAGGCTTGGTTTTGTTGCCTTATTTTTCCAGGAGTAATCTTCGACTACTTCGGAATATAATTTCTCCATATATTATGTACATTTTCAATTCCATCAGTGATAGTGATCCTTTTTCAATCCTATGCTTCATAGTATTAGTAATATTTGTGTCTGACAATTATTTCTTTTGCTGGACTCAGCTGCACTCTATTTGCACTTTGCCACATCAGTCATTCACGAGATAACAACAGCCCTTGGAATATACTGCTTCAGGTGAGAAATTTGGGTTTTTGCCATGCAACTTGAATGGGACTGTTGATCTACCCCAGGCGTTCTTGTCACTCACCACTCTGTGGGGTTTGGCTCACACGCGCGTGTATGTGTGTGTGTGTGGATCTATCATCCATGAGACACAGTGGCTGGTAGGGGTGAAAATCGGTCGGCTCGGTTCGGTTTTCAGGGTGTTTGGGACCGAACCGATCGGTTCGGGGTGATTTAATTTGTTGGGAACCGATCCCGACCGAAAAAAACAATGGACCGATCGGTTCGGGGTGGTTCGGTTTTTTCGGTCCGGCGTTAAAATTGAGATGGACGGCTGTGATTTGTTATTTTTTGCGGGGTCAATTTCAGGATACCGAGATAGGGGTGGTTTTCGGTCCTAATAGGGGTGGTTTCGGGGTAATTCGGTCCAAATCGGGATGATTTTAGTGTATTTCGGTTCGGTCTGACAAAAATTCCGGAAAACCGAAACCGAACTGAGATGTAACCGAACCGAGATGTATTTCGGTTTTTTCGGTTTCTTTTCCAGACTGGACCACCGAACACTGAACCGAATTTTCGGTTTTTTGGTCGGTTCGGGTCCCATCGGTTTTTTTTTCACCCCTAGTGGCACTGGCTGGTATAAAACATTGTCAGAGTCTGGTTGACCTTATTTGTGCTATGTTTGGGGTTTCACAGTACCTTGGTAATTTTGTTGCATCTTTATTCATGTTATTTACAGTGTTACTCTATAGGAGGGTTGGAAAAGATGTGATTGAGGAAGGGGATAAATGGGGACATTTGGTTCCCCATGGTAATGAATAAGATTAGATGTAAATATGGAATTAGTTGTAATGCTTTTGATTTGGGTGGGATGAAAGGTGAAATAAAGAGTCGAGAATCATTTTTGACCATTGGATGAAGGGAATATTATCCCAAAGGTACAGTTTAACCAATACCACCCTTGCATAGTCCCTTACATGGAGTAATCGCCAAATAGGCCCACCCTCTAGTCTAGTCGCATATCTAGTTCCTACACAACAAATTTGGGACTTAACTATTCCTGAGGTACATGCGGGGCTACATGTTTCCTTCTACCATGGATTCATAATTTAGGAATTGCAATTCTGGTGTCAAACATGTCCTATAGGTATAAATGGTACACGTCGACGTCTATTCGTATTCTAGGTTGGAGTCTGCTTGCGTAGTTACTGTTAATGAAAATGCTAAGGGGTGGGGAAGGCTTAAATTGTCAGGAAATGCTGCTGTAAGAAGGGCTATGAATTTATCAGATTTGATTAATCATGTAGCTCTTGACCAGAGCATGATGGCGAACAAGGATTCGTTTAGCCACTTAGTTTGGTTTTGGTTCCATGAATTAGGTTTACTTCTTGTTGATCTGCATAACAACTAACTTATCTTCAACTCTATCAACGAAATTGGTTGAGACGGGGTCAAATTTTCTAAATTTTGTGTGCTTTCGATCTTAGAACTTTGTTTTCAAATGTATTTTCGCTCGTTGAATGCCAGGATAACACGGAAAGAAGCTTGAGATATGCTACTACCGTATTCTGCATACATCCTTATTCCAGGTCAACATGCTAAATATCTCTGAGCTTTGCTGCTTGTCCAGAAAAAAACTACCCTCATCCTATTTAGGGTTTTGTTGTCTTCATTTTATGTTTGTTCATTCTTTGTTTTTGTTTTTCAGCTGGCAAGTCAGAAGCAATGTGCATCAGATTCATGGTCTCTCTACTGTTACAATTTTGGGCTGAATATGACTTACATTGTTTTTGGATACTGTCATAGTTTCAGTCAAACACTTGCATTGTTGTATTCATCCCATTGCTCTTATACTAAAGCAGGGCTTCAATTTCTTGACAGGAATTTCTGTAATGTTTTGCTGTTATTGTTTGAGAGAGAGAGAGAGAGAGAGAGAGAGAGAGATTCCGCTTGTTGTAGTAGGGCTCAATTTGGGGGAGTTTAGGAGCTACAGATGTAGGTGTTTACACACATTAATCCACAGTCAAGTTTACACATTAATCCACAGTCAAGTATATGCAGGTTATGCAGCAAACTTTGTTGTTCTTTTTATTTTACTAGTAAATTGCACGTGGATGATTCTACGGGATTGAACATTGAAGGTCAAAGTTAACAAAGTGAAATTTTCCTTTCTACTAATTTCTATGCTTCGTTCTTTTTTCGTTATTTTTTGCAGGGACGCTTCATTGACTTCAACCGTAAAGCTTTTCCTTGAACTTGCGTAGAATGATTTGCGCTACATTATAACCTTTTTTTTTTTTTGTGTGTGGGTGGGTGGGTGTACTGGAAAGAAATAGGAAAAATTAAATTCAATGATAACAAATTCAAGCCAAAATCAACTCAAAGAAGTAATGTAAACTTTCTTTTAGAGGGAATGGCCACCGTTTCCTTAAGTCTATCTTGGTATAATTCGCCCATCTTTTCCTCCGCCAGAATATAGTTGCTATTCTTCTCCTCCTCTTTTTGGTTTTTTGTTTTTGTTTTTTGTTTTTGTTTTTTAAATTAGCAAAAGATAAATCAATTAATCCCAGAAGTATTATAACGGGATTGAAAAGATAGAACAATTGATCGTTTCTAAGAAAAGTGCAACCCAATTATATTAGCACCCATTCTACCGCTAATCATACGCTTTTTTGTCACAAAGAAAGGTTGGTTCAAAAGAGGATGAAAAGGAAGCTATAAATATACTAATAAATCATAGAGAACAACAAAGGTTGATGATACCTTGGTCTTTTGCAAGGCCAAATTAGATGAGTTGCATGCAGTCAAAAAGCTGTTAGGTGATTTTGAGGAAATATATCTAGCCTTAGAATTAATTTCCACAAAACAAATCCTCTGTGGAGTAGGGGTTCCACATGGGGAATTACAACCTTTTGCTCAAAGTCTCAAACACTTGGATGTCAAGTACAGTGGCTTCCTGTGAAGTATTTGGGATTACCTTGAGGAGCAAGTCCAAAAAGAAAGTCCACTTGGAAGTTGGAAACCAGTCATTGACAGATTTGAGGCAAAACTAGCATCATGAAAAAGGAGATATCTATCATTTAGTGGTAGAATTGTCCTAATCAAATCTGTTCTCCGTAGCTTGCCCATTTTTTTCATGCTCTTTTTAAAATTTTTGAGGGGGTTGACAAGAAGCATTGAAGCTATTCAGGCAAACTTTCCGTGGGGAGGTTCTGATGTTGTACGAAAACTTCAATGTTTAACTTGGCTAGTGCATCTTGGTAAAATCAAGTTTGCAGAGTATCTTCTTAGGATTGGTATCACTCAAAATGTTGAAGATGCAACCCGCAAATTCTGCTCAAACCATATGGAAACAGTTGATCATCTTTTTCTGCATTGCAAATTAGTTGGGCAGGTACGGTCTAAAATTGTGATTTGGTGGGGAGTTCAATGGGTTATTCCTCCATCGATTGTCAGTCTTCTAATTTGGTGGAAGGATTGGAAATTGAGTAAAAGAAGAAGAGCGATTTGGGAGGTTATTCCTTTAGCAGTCATATGGGCCATCTGGATTTCTGTTTTGATTTTTGAAGCTTCAAGGCCATCTGGATTTCTGTTTTGATTTTTGAAGCTTCAATGCCAGATTGGGAAAAAATCTTTGATCTTATTAAGATTAGAGTAGCTTTATGGTGAAGGCCAAAGATGGGGACAACAACATCCCTATGGATGATTTCCTCTTTAGAATTCAAAGCATTTTGAAGTCTTTGCAATCAAGCTTTCAGCATGTAATGTTTCTGTTATGAGACTCTTTGGGAGTGTCCTAGAGTTTTCTATTGCATTTTGCTTCTTAGGTTGGTTTCTTGCTAACCTAGGGTATGATGTGGATTGTCTCGTCAAGTGGTTGAATGTTTCTCCACTAGTTGTAGTTTTTCTCCCATCTTCTCTTTCCCCATTCGAAGATTAATAAAGTTTTTTGCCTTTCAAGAAAAACAAAAAAAAAAACCCCTCTAAAACTGGAACCTGGGGACTCTACTGAGCACTGTGCTTGGTAGGCCTTGCTGAGCGCATCTCGGCCGTCCAAATGTATTTTGAACGGCCTAGATTTGAGGGGAGTTAAAATACCCAAAACACCCTTCGCCACCCCTCAAATCTTTAATTGCAGGCAAACGAAAAAGCTAAAGGTACCGATACAATGTGTAGGGCCCCCACGAGAAATCAGTTCAATCGGACGTGTTTAAGTGTTTGATCCAAAATCCCCTGTTTCATTCAAAAGAAAAAAAAAAGAAAAGTAATTTTACTTGCAAGCACCCTAGTCCCGAAATGAATGGTTTGCTTTTAACCAGAAATTGGATCAATCGAGACGTGTGTAAATAGGGCCGGACAATCTGTCGGAAAAAAAAAGACAAGAAAATGATAGTGGAGATGTTGGGGTGAGACAATGGAGACCCACCAAACCAAAGCATTGAAATGAAGTCGTCCTTAAAGATCTCAGTTGTGAAAAAGAAAGAAAGAAAGAATCTTCAATGTCAGTAGGTGGGACAACCATTTCTTTTTGAAATTTATGTGATGCTAACAGAGCTGCTACGCGTACAAAGCAATGTGTACAGATCATGTCTAGACCTACGCGAAGACCCACTTGTGAGCCATTCATTGATCTTAGAATAATTTTCTTATGGGCTTCGCCAGAAATTGGCTCAATCGAACGTGTGTAAGTGCTCAATCTTTTACACCTATTGCTAGCTGACTATATGCAATTGACCCATGTGTAAGAGTGTGAAGCGCTTTTTATGGGAAGAGCCGTTGGAATTACTCAGGATCAGGATACCCTATATTAAATTGTCCCCATTGTTCTTCAACAGCTACTTTATAAAGAGCACCGATACATACCCAAAAAACACACACATAATTTACCCAGAATTTGAATACCAATGGTCCAGATTTAGTTGGATTGAATCTGGCCATTGATATTCAAATTCTAGGTATTTTTTCTGTGTACTTAGACTTTCTCCTTTATAAAACAGGTATGTACCATGGATGTACCACGGCTCTCTGCCGCGTTCGACTATTTAAAACAGGTATGTACCATGGATTCCCAAAACAGGTGGCTTTATCAGATTTTGAAATTAAGGCAGTTAGAGATAATGGACTTACAATGAGTTTTCCAAACGATTTTATCAAGATAAAATTGCCCACACAGATCATGGATTGTTTTTGTCTCAGGCCAACTATGCAGTGATGGCTAAGCAACTGGACCTTCATTTTGTGGGGAAGGGGTCTCATAATCAAATAGCAGACATTTTTACCAAGGGTTTATCTGTTTCTCGTTTTCTATTTCTTCGAGGCAAACTGATGGTTGGTTCGATCCCCACCCATCAGTTTGAAGGAGGGTGTTAAGGAGTAGTAGTGTAATCTGCATTTGTAATCTGCTTTTACATTTACATTTCATTTGGTTTAGTTTGCACGTTAGTTGCTCTAAGTGATTAGGCGGGAGAGGTGGTTACATGACACCTTAGCAATCCATGTGATAGGGCAGTAGTCCAATAGGATCAGGTTCATTGTGCTTGTATAAAAAGTCATGTAGTGCTTCTCTTGTATTCAGTTGAGAAAACAGTTAGCGAGTGAATGAAAAAGTGTTCATCAATTTCTTTCTCTCTTCTTTCTATTCAATTCAATAGTGTGAATCAAATTGATAAATTTGTCATAAAGCGTATGCAAATAATGCAATTGACATCAATTTCAATAAAAGTACTGGAGCACATGGTATTTAAAACTATGCAGTTGACATATTCACCCTATAAAACTAGAGTACTAGGCATTTAAAACCAATATTACGAATACCTACTACTTGGTACTAAAGCTTTATTATTTCGAAAGTTGACGTATTGATTGAAAACTACATTTCCAATTGCTTCTTCCTCACTTGAGAATCCAGAGAATCCGATGGCCAACGATTTTGCATTATCCAAGCTTTTAAGTTGTTCCCTCCACGTTTGTTTATACTAATGTTAATTACCAGAGGGAACAGCTTAAAAGCTTTCAATCAACTCTTATTTTCCCATCAAAGACAGTAATATTTTGCACATTTGAGGATCATAAAGATAGATGTAAAATCTTTACACTAACCATCCATTTTGGCTTTTTTGTAATTTTTTTTCCCGAAGGATTCTTTGTATTTACTTGTCTGATTTGGCGCACCCCAGCATAAATCCTACACACACACACACACACATGTATATACGTGTATTTTTTTTATACAGACAATAGACGATATGATATTTGTTAGATTACTACGAGAGCTAACCTTCTATTCATATAAGAGTCGATATGATGTTAGCATTTGTACTTCAATCTTCAAAAAAACACTACAAAACCATTGAGCCAAACCCCAATGTCCATTACTTTCGCATCTAAAAATGGGTTTCGTAGTACACATGTTCTTCAAATAATAAGTTTGGAATGTAAATTTTCGAAAATAGAAACGGATTAGTGTCATTTTTAGCAGCATTTTCTTCATTTTCCCAAAACTCATGCTTTATTGGCCTTAACCATAAGCAAAAACCTCCAACAACTAATACACAACCATTAGAGTATCCCAGTGACCTAAGCAAAACTGAATAGCCACATCACCTTTTGGGTTATCTATTTAAGTGATTCCTAAAAATTAGCAACGTAGAGGTCCACAATAGCATAATCAAAATTGAATTACCAAAACTTGCCACATCACATTTTCAAATTACAAAATAACTAGAATTTGAAAATGGGAAAAAGTTTTTGAAAACAATTTTTTGAAAATAGAAAAAAATTTAATCAGTTTTTGAAAATAGAAAATATTTCTTAAAAAACATTTTTCAAAACAGTTTTAGAAATATAAAAAGTTTTTTAAAAAGCAGTTTTCTTGAAAATAGAAAATAAACGGTGTTTTAAAATAGTTTTTTGGAAAACATTGTTATGAGAGAGAGAGAGAGAGAGAGAGAGAGAGAGAGAGAGGTTTTTGTAATTATAGATGTACTTGATTTATGATATGCGTGGTCCATTAAGTTTGGTTATTGTGAAAATGTTACTAGTTTTGATTTAGGTCAAAATTTGATTTTTAGTTGAGAGGTTGCTAATTTTGTTTATTCAAATGTGAACAATTTGTTTAGAACATTGCTAACTTTAGCAACTTTTTAGTTTAGTTAAGACATTTCGGTCAGCTAAGACGAGGGAACACTTTAGAACCATTTTGTCATTGCTAAGTAGTATTCTTATAGATGCAGAAATAACTTGATGTTAAGAGCATCTCCAATCCAACATTCTCTATTTCTCCATTTGGAAGGATAAAAGTTAATATAGAGAATTTTATTATTTATACAAAGTCCAAATCACAACTCTGTATATCTTTATATCTCATTCTATATCAAATACAATGGCACTTTTCCTGTGAACATTATCTCACTTTCATTCCAAATCTAATACTTTTGCATTTCATATTCAAAAAGTGAATTTAGAGTATTTATTTTTTTCCATACTCTATAATTGGAGTATAAAATTTGTCCACCAAAAGAGAGGAGGAAATAAAGGATGTTTTTTTTTTTTTTTATTGAAATAGAGCATGGGTTGGAGTAAGAACTTCCTCCGAAATAGAGAAATAGAGGAAGTAATGGAGAAATGAAAGATGGGTTGAAGATGCTATTTAAGGATTCGTGCAAAATTATTATTTTTTGATAATCACCTTGTCTCGCACACTCTGATTAATTTTCGTGCTCTTCGGATTAATTTTAACAGCTCTTTCTGTCACCATTTCGCACGCTTCCGCATTAACTTATATATAGCAACAAAAATTGTTGGCAAAAGTATTAAGTCCTAAAACATTAAGAAGGAATAAGGGCATGCCCAACAGCTTCTCTATGTGATTACATATGGAAATAATAGAGAGGCAAAGTCCTAATCTGGCCCCCAAAAGTCTCAACCAAGAGCTTGGTAAAGTACCCTTTCTTTTATTGGATGAAATGGTGTAGGTGCCACAAAAAAATGATGTCATACTTACTCAAAAGTGTATTGCATGGTAGTAGGACCTGCACCATTTCATCAAATAACAAAGAGGGTTTTGTTCACCCACTTTTGAGCAGGGTGAACAAAATCTCACTCGCATTATCTCTTCAATTGGGGCAAGGTTAGGAGATGCACTGTTCAGTTCCCAATGAATAGTACATGAATTTATGTCCCGTCCGAGCTCTCTCACATCTCTCACCCTCTTCCCAAAGAGAAGAAAAATATTTTAATAAAAGAGAATATATTTTAATGAATAATAAGGAAAATGAATGGTACTCCCTTCGTCTCTTTTTAAATGATCTATATGGGAATACGTATAATTTCAAACCCCCTAAAAACATATTTCTCTATATAACTTTTTAATTTATTTTATGCCAAATGAGCACTTTAATTTGGTGCAAAAAAAATTTAAAAATGTTATACGAAAATACATTTTTAAACGTCCGTAAAAATACACGTTTCCTAAGTGGATCATTTAAAAAGAGACAGAGGGAGTAATATCTTATTTTGGGATCCGTTATGCATACCTGTTTTGTTGGTTGTAAAACACATGCTATATTTACCTATAGCTATATATTGTGCCAAGTAGTACAAGATATAGCTATTGCTATACTTTACTACGCTCCTGTTTTACCCCTCTCATCATGATACCAACAAATTCAATTTGACTTCTTGTGAGAAAATAGAGGAAATAAAATTTGCACTATTAAAGCAACGTCGTTGCTAGATCATAGTCATTTGATATTGTTCCGTGCTATATTATAGTAATAACTATCCAAATAGCAACTCCATTGTTGGGAGATGCTCTAATTACCCTAACAATGTTGTTATTTTTTTTTTATCGGCAAATAATGTTGTTAATGTTGGGGTGCTTGATTTAATTTAGAAGAAAAGTTAGGGATTAATTGGAGTTATGAGCGGTAGAAGTTGCTAGCTAGGAGGGGTTATAATGTATCAAACGAGGGGCTTTTGCATTGATTTTCCAGATAGACCAGGGAGTAGGGGTGAAAATAAAAACCAAAGAATCGAACCGAACCGGAGAACCGGACCGAACCGAGTTTTGTTTTTCCGGTTTTTTACTTGACCGGTTCGGTTCTCGGTTCAGAAAATTTTAAATTTTTTAAACCTGTTCGGTTCCCGGTTTGCAGGAATTTTTTGGTGAACCGAACCGGACCGAACCAGTATAATACATATATAGCACGTATACTTTAATTATAGAATCAAGAACTACTCCCTGGCGGGGAGTACAACTCGCTGTATTAATTATAGAATCAACTTGCTGTAGCTTAGGTTCTACTGTACAAGAAAACTCTTAATTTTGCACATGTTTTACATGTGCTAGTTACAAGGAAATTCTTCCCAATGTCTACACCCTTCTAGACACTTCCAACTTGGATATTTTAATACACATTTCTAGACATTTCTATATTTTTGCTTAAATATTTTTTTACACATTTTACATATCTCTAGAAGATTCCAAATTACATTTGTAACAATTAATACAAGGTTTAAGTGTAAAAATTTAAACCTATTCGTCTCGACCTCCCACTCTCGCTCTTTCTCACGATCTTCTCCCGCTTTAGATGTTAGGGCACTTCGTACGCGAAGGTGCCTCAAAACCAATGCATGATCTCTCTCTCTCTCTCTTTCTCTCTCTTTATTTGGAGCTACAAGTAATTTTTTTTTTGCTTGGCATAAGTCACTATTGTTAATGAGGTTTGAACTCTAGCCAAACCCAGGGCCGGCCCAAGGTATTTGGGTGCTCTAGGCCTAATTAAAAAAATTGTGCCCTAAAAATTTTCGTGTTCACCAAACTTTCTACGTTGTTGTTACCACAATATCTCCGTCAAAAGGGTATTAATACAAGCTAAATTTAACAACAATGTAGAGCATCTAGAGATCCTGTGTCTTTTTTGAAACAAAATTTGGGTCAAAACTCTTTTGCTATGCAAATGCCGAACTCTAGTTTTACCCTAATGTGTTGTTCTTCAAGTTTCCTCTAAAAAATTTGGGTCAAAATGGCTCATTTAACTACTTATAATAAGTAAGAAATTTGATCTGCAGGAATTAATATTATGACTTTATTTGTTGAAAAAACAATGAAATTTGATCAACTTTTTGGTTACTTGGGAAAACTCAAGAACTTGTGTCAATTTAGAAATCCCAAATACAAACCCACTCGAAACTCTAACAAGAAAATTAGAAAATTACTACCTAATTACTTCGTCTTTAAGCAAATAATAAACTAAACTTAATCATTTCGTTTAAAACTGCCTTGATTTTTTACAAAACCAGAAATAAAAACTGTAACAAGCAGAAAATGATTTTCTTTTAAATCAGTTTTAGCTTTGGGCCTTTTTTTAAATTTTGGGCCACAATAGTTTTTGAGCTTTTTTAAAATTTTGGGCCATAATGGTTGGGCTATTTTGTAACTTATAATGCATTTTTTTTCTTTATTTTGGTTCAAAAAAGTGTTCTAGTCAAGTCCATTAGTATAAAATGGTGGAGTGCCCCAAAAAGTGCCCATTTTTTGGGTGCCCTAGGCCCAGGCCTTGTGGGCCTTGGGCCTGGGCCGGCCCTGGCCAAACCAAGAGTACATGATGCATATCACTGAACCATCGCATACAAATACATTTAGTTCTGAAAGTTTAGTTTTCTACTTAGCAGTATCATTAGCAGAAAAGCCCAATAGAAATTAAATCTTTTAGTTATAGGAAAGGAATGATGCTTGAGACATATATTCGTACATATGCACCTATTCAATTTATGTGGGTTCCATGTGCTTCGTGGGGGATTCAAAGACATTGGATGATTTGGGACACATCTATGTCTAAATTTATGTTCGGAGACGGGGCATTTGTGTGCCGCATAATTAGTACTGCTGCTGAAGAAGGTTTTCCTTTACTATTTTCTTTTCAAATTAGTTCCAAATAAATCACCATTTATTAATCGACAAGAATTTGTTAATAGACAATAATGCCAAAAAACAGGTTTATGTACGTACCATCTAACATATTTAACAGAAAATTGAACTTTCGACTGAAAATAACTAACGTGCAGAAGTTTTCCAAAAGACAATCGCAGTAGTGGTAGTTTTTGCAATTACGAGCATGGGCCATTAGAGTTTTAATTTGCAATACGACTAGAAAATGCCACATAATTTTGAAAAGATTTTACCAGGAAAAAGGGTTGACTTACTTTTGTTTACGAAACAGCAGAAAGTGGTGACAGCGTTTTACAGAAAAACATTTTACGAAAAACAAACAGAGACCTTCGATAGAGAACAATCTTTTTTGTATAATGAAATAACCTTTTTTCGAGATGTTCGACGGTGTTGTAAGGGAGTCAAGACTGCCAATGGTGGCAAAGTTACCCGCCGAAAATTCATTATATCCCGGTGCTTCTAGCCATGACCCTTGCCAAGCTGTTAGTACATCCAGACAGAGTGGTTGAAGTGGCAGATCCGGCAATGGTGCTGTAGTTGTAGCTTCGTGAGCTGAAGCCGAGGAGCTAGGTTGTGTTTGAAAAGGTTTGAGAACTTGTTGCTTGGATTCCCGAACGAGTCGGGCTTCGGCTTCAATCCGAGCACCCTCCCACTGAGCCATGTGGCTAAGGTTGGCAGCGTCCTTCAACTGGTCAGGACCAAGGGCTTGGTCTTCGACTTATGAGTCATTGGATCGATTCCCATCTTGGTTAACCTCTTTTTGAGGTGTGTGTTCCAGTGATTCTTGATCTCATTGTCCGTTCTCTTCGGCAAGTGAGCTGCTATTATTGACCATCTGAATAAAATTACCCCAATTAGTTACAATTATGTAAGAAAAATATAGTTTAAACGCAATTATGTGTATGAGACAGTATCATACTTCAATTATGAGTATGAGTATGAGATTTTTTTTATCAAAAGATGTATAATGATAAAATTAGATGCTGCGACATTAAATGCATTGACTTCGTACGAGATATACAATGACATGGGCGGTGTGCAATTTTTGTTGTATAAATGTGTGTTTACACACATATATGTGTAGGTTGTAATAGTTGTAGTTTGTAGAGAGGTGTGCGGGTATGCGATGGGTGTATTGGGAGATCAATAGACGTATTTATTGGGTAAAAGGCTTGACTTAATAGTCATGTCTATTGAGTTTGAAATCGACGGTTATGTCTTTTAGTAAAAGATATAACACCCATCCGTAGCAGATAACCATGGAAGCCAAAGAAGAAAATTTGGGGACAGAATCAATCGGTGTAATCTGGTGGATTTGGGCTACACAGGCTCTAAATACACATGGTCAAATGGCAGGGTAGGCATAGCCAACATTAAGAAAAGGCTGGACAGAGCTCTTTCCAACCCTGAATGGCGCACCCAATTCCCTGAAGGTATGGTTCAAATCTTACCCCGCATTTATTCGGACCACTCTCCCATTCTTGTTAGAATGTTTGGTATGCCTAATTCCATTCACACTATTAGGCTTTTTAGAATGGAGGCCGCTTGGCTTACTGATATCTCCTTTGCTAATGTGGTTAATAACGCTTAGTGTGGGAATAACATATTTGACTGTATCAAAAATATTACTAAAGAATCCACCTCCTGGAATTGAAAGGTTTTTGGCAATATTTTTCGTAAAAAAAGATGGATTAAGGCCAGAATTGAAGGAATTCAAAAAGCCCAAGATAACATCTTTTCACACAGCCTTCAAATCCTTGAGAAAAACTTGATTTCTGATTACAACAACATTCTGAGTCAAGACGAACTTCTTTGGTTCCAAAAATCGCGTTCTAACTGGATAACTGCTGGTGAGCATAATACCAAATATTTTCATTTGACCACGGTCATCCGGAGAAGGAAAGGAAAAATTTCTTTGTTGAAAAGTTTTGATAATGCTTGGGTGGAGGATGGGGAGTCTCTTAAAGTCATGGTCCAAGAGCATTTTATTAATCTTTTTAGTAAAGATCGTGGCCCTGGCTTAAGATCACAACCCCAACCCCTGGCTAATACCCTGTCCTCTGAAGACAATGCCAGATTAAATGCTACGGTCACTAATCTGGAAATCTGGAACTCTGTCCAGAATATCAATCCTTTCAAGGCCCCTGGGCCGGACGGTATTCAAGCTGTTTTTTATCACACCTTCTGGGATGTTGTCGGAAATGATGTTTGTGATTTTGTTAAGAACTGCTTTGATACTGCTTAAGTCCCCAAGGAGGTGAATAAAACCTTTATTGCTTTGATTCCTAAGGTCGATCACCCTGAGTCTCTGAAGTTGTTCAGACTTATAAGTCTTTGTAAATGTCCTCTATAAAGTCATTACAAAAATTTTGGTGAACAGAGTTAGACCTCTCTTGCATAAAATTGTTAGTCCCTATCAAAGTAGCTTCATCCCAGGTAGGTCCACTAATGATAATGTTATCATAACGCAAGAAATCCTGCATACGCTTAGGTCAAAAAATGGAAGAAAGGTGGTATGGTTTTTAAAATTGACTTGGAAAAGGTGTATGATAAAATCTCTTGGAGTTTTCTTAAAGAAACCTTGATTCTTCTCAATTTTAATGAGAAATGGATTTCTTTGATCATGGACTGTGTTACAAATGTTTCATCCTTGGTTCTGTGGAATGGTGAAGCCTTGGAAGAGTTCACTCCTAGCAGAGGACTTAGACAGGGTGATCCTTTATCACCTTATCTTTTTGTTCGTTCTAACTGGATAACTGCTGGTGAGCATAATACCAAATATTTTCATTTGACCACGGTCATCCGGAGAAGGAAAGGAAAAATTTCTTTGTTGAAAAGTTTTGATAATGCTTGGGTGGAGGATGGGGAGTCTCTTAAAGTCATGGTCCAAGAGCATTTTATTAATCTTTTTAGTAAAGATCGTGGCCCTGGCTTAAGATCACAACCCCAACCCCTGGCTAATACCCTGTCCTCTGAAGACAATGCCAGATTAAATGCTACGGTCACTAATCTGGAAATCTGGAACTCTGTCCAGAATATCAATCCTTTCAAGGCCCCTGGGCCGGACGGTATTCAAGCTGTTTTTTATCACACCTTCTGGGATGTTGTCGGAAATGATGTTTGTGATTTTGTTAAGAACTGCTTTGATACTGCTTAAGTCCCCAAGGAGGTGAATAAAACCTTTATTGCTTTGATTCCTAAGGTCGATCACCCTGAGTCTCTGAAGTTGTTCAGACTTATAAGTCTTTGTAAATGTCCTCTATAAAGTCATTACAAAAATTTTGGTGAACAGAGTTAGACCTCTCTTGCATAAAATTGTTAGTCCCTATCAAAGTAGCTTCATCCCAGGTAGGTCCACTAATGATAATGTTATCATAACGCAAGAAATCCTGCATATGCTTAGGTCAAAAAATGGAAGAAAGGTGGTATGGTTTTTAAAATTGACTTGGAAAAGGTGTATGATAAAATCTCTTGGAGTTTTCTTAAAGAAACCTTGATTCTTCTCAATTTTAATGAGAAATGGATTTCTTTGATCATGGACTGTGTTACAAATGTTTCATCCTTGGTTCTGTGGAATGGTGAAGCCTTGGAAGAGTTCACTCCTAGCAGAGGACTTAGACAGGGTGATCCTTTATCACCTTATCTTTTTGTTCGTTCTAACTGGATAACTGCTGGTGAGCATAATACCAAATATTTTCATTTGACCACGGTCATCCGGAGAAGGAAAGGAAAAATTTCTTTGTTGAAAAGTTTTGATAATGCTTGGGTGGAGGATGGGGAGTCTCTTAAAGTCATGGTCCAAGAGCATTTTATTAATCTTTTTAGTAAAGATCGTGGCCCTGGCTTAAGATCACAACCCCAACCCCTGGCTAATACCCTGTCCTCTGAAGACAATGCCAGATTAAATGCTACGGTCACTAATCTGGAAATCTGGAACTCTGTCCAGAATATCAATCCTTTCAAGGCCCCTGGGCCGGACGGTATTCAAGCTGTTTTTTATCACACCTTCTGGGATGTTGTCGGAAATGATGTTTGTGATTTTGTTAAGAACTGCTTTGATACTGCTTAAGTCCCCAAGGAGGTGAATAAAACCTTTATTGCTTTGATTCCTAAGGTCGATCACCCTGAGTCTCTGAAGTTGTTCAGACTTATAAGTCTTTGTAAATGTCCTCTATAAAGTCATTACAAAAATTTTGGTGAACAGAGTTAGACCTCTCTTGCATAAAATTGTTAGTCCCTATCAAAGTAGCTTCATCCCAGGTAGGTCCACTAATGATAATGTTATCATAACGCAAGAAATCCTGCATACGCTTAGGTCAAAAAATGGAAGAAAGGTGGTATGGTTTTTAAAATTGACTTGGAAAAGGTGTATGATAAAATCTCTTGGAGTTTTCTTAAAGAAACCTTGATTCTTCTCAATTTTAATGAGAAATGGATTTCTTTGATCATGGACTGTGTTACAAATGTTTCATCCTTGGTTCTGTGGAATGGTGAAGCCTTGGAAGAGTTCACTCCTAGCAGAGGACTTAGACAGGGTGATCCTTTATCACCTTATCTTTTTGTTCTTTATATGGAGAGGTTATCCATCCTCATCAATACCAAGGCAGCAGAGGGTAAGTGGAAAGGTATAAGAGTCTCTAGCAATTCTGCTCCTCTTACTCATCTTTTCTTTGCGGATGATTTAATATTGTTTGGCCAAGATAGTTTTGAGACTTGTAAAGCTATGATGGATGTTCTTAGTAAGTTCTGTGAGATTTCGGGTCAATCTATAAACCTGAATAAATCTAAACTTTTCATCTCTAAGAATGTACCCAGAACTAGAGCTAGGAGGTTGAGCGCTTTGACGAACATAGCTTTAACTAATGATTTAGGAAGATATCTCGGAGTTCCCTTGCTCCATGGGAGAATTACCAAACAACACTTTAATGCCTTGATTGAGAAAGTCCAAAATAGACTTCAGGGATGGAGTAGTAACACCCTTTCTCTCGCGGATAAGGCCACGTTGGTTGAACATGTCACCTCCACCAATCCTAATTATTTGATGCAAACTATGGAGTTACCCATTAATGTTTGTAAAACTCTTGGTAGACTCAATAGAAATTTTCTATGGGGTGACACTGCCAACAGGAAAAGGATTCACCTTATGAACTGGAATCAAGTCTGTCGTAATAAGGATAAAGGTGGTCTAGGTCTTAAGAAAACCAGGAATCAAAATCTAGCTCTTCTTTCTAAGCTTGGGTGGAATTTAAAGACCAAACATGACTGCCTTTGGGTTGATCTGATCAAGAAAAAGTATCTTAGAAACCACACTGTGGACAGTTGGCCTAGAGAACGTGCTGCTTCCCACACTTGGAGAAGCATTAAGAATACCAACCATATTGTCCAAAGTGGTACTAAGTGGAGTATAGGCAATGGCCAAGGCATTGACTTATGGAATGATTGGTGGTGTGGAGAGGGCCCTCAGCTAAAAAATTCCCAGGAAATCATGTTAATAAGGGGAGTAAGGTTAGTGACATCATGGGGGACAATCAAACCTGGTTTCTTGATAATATATCTCACATTATTGATAGAGAAACTTCTGAGTTGATTAATAATATTTACCTTGCTGGGTTCACCTCTGAATCTGATCAACCTTGTTAGACCCACGCTGGAAATGGTATATTTTCAGCATCTAGTGCTTATGAGTTCATTTGTAAAGAAGGATCTGATCTTTCAGGTTGGAAATGGTTTTGGAAACTCAAAGTTCCCTCCAAATTAAAAACTTTTACTTGGCTAATTCTTCTCAACAAACTTCCAACAAATGAACTCAGGAATCACAAGGTGTCCACTTCTTACCACCCCCAGACTAATGGGCAGGCCGAATTAGCGAATAGGGAAATCAAGAGGATTTTAGAGAAGACTGTAGGTGTGACCAGGAAGGATTGGTCCACCAGGTTGAACAATGCGTTGTGGGCTTACCGCACTGCTTATAAGACCGTATTGGGTGCTTCACCCTATCGGCTCGTTTACGGTAAGGCCTGCCACCTGCTAGTTGAGTTAGAG
The DNA here is from genome assembly GCA_020921065.1 of Vaccinium darrowii. Classification (NCBI taxonomy): domain Eukaryota; kingdom Viridiplantae; phylum Streptophyta; class Magnoliopsida; order Ericales; family Ericaceae; genus Vaccinium; species Vaccinium darrowii. Next base: position 37,484,384 of record CM037152.1, on the reverse strand, counting down.
AAGAAGGCCTATTGGGCCATTCAGAAAGTAAATTCTAATTTGAGTGAGGCGGGTGAGCATAGAAAGTTACAGTTGTGTGAACTTGAGGAGCTTAGGAATGATGCGTATGAGAACGCTAACATTTATAAAGCTAAGGTAAAGGTGTATCATGATAGGAACATTCAGCGTAAAACCTTTAGGGTTGGTCAAAAAGTGTTACTCTATAATTCGTATCTCCATTTGTTTCTAGGGAAGTTGAGGTCACGTTGGGACCGTCCCTACGTAGTGGTTCAGGTGTATCCAAATGGTTCAGTCGATGTCCGTGATTCTAAAGATGATCATGTGTTCAAAGTTAATGGGCAGCGTCTCAAACTCTATTTGGAATTTCAGGAAGTAGGTGAACCCGATGAGGAGTTGGTCGATCCTGTCTATAAGGACGACCCAGTGGAGTAGGCTTCTTTCAGCCATGTTTGGACGGGTAGCTCACGCGTACCATGCTCTTCATTGAGTGTGGACCCGGCCTCTAGCACTAGGGGTACCCATCATTGACTTGGGTTTAATAGCTTCGCACGCCGCTATTAAAATAAGGTTCGTGTGCCCAACTCCGGTCAGTAAAGGCGATTATATATATTCGTGTTTGTTTTTAATTTTCAACAAAAAAAAAAAATTTTTTTTTTTGCATCGTGGTCTTGTATACCCCACCCTTCAATTCAAGTTGGGGGATGGGGAGAAAAGTATTACACGTTCATTGCGTGACGATCTGGGTGGCGTGTTTTATTTTTTTTACTTTCTTGTTCTTTATTTTGTCATTTTTGTGGGCGCCCGGATAACACGAGCCGGGCAGGACTAATGTCATTTGCATATTTTTGGTAGTTGTGGTTTCAGTCTTTTGGCAAGGTACGCGTGCTACCACACCAGCCCAGGTTCACTCTTTCTCTCTCTTTGTTTTTCTTTTTCTTTGTCTCCTTGCTCTGGGGACAGAGCCCATTTCAAGTTGGGGGAAGGGGTGTACTTTGTACACGTTTATTTTTATTTTGAAGCGTTGTTAGTCGGTTTAGGGTTCATTTTTAAATTTTTGGTTAATTTTTGAGTGCGGGGATACGATTGTTATGCCTGTTTGTATGAGTTAGGTGAGCATGCTAGATTCTTTTCTCATTGTTTGCTTGTTTAACTCATTCACATGCATATATCTGGCATCTCTGTTTGAGTAATTCGCACCATGAGCGATGTTGAGTAGGTGTTCCCACTTAGTGTGCAGTGTGTCCTTAAAAGCATCCCATGTTTTCTTTGTTCATCAATTTCTGCACTCGCACAAAATAGTAGGCGTTTGTACCACATGTCGTAGTCTGAATATTTTGCATGCATGTTGTGAGAGTTGGTAACGTGCTTAGGGGATGATACAAGGCAGCTCTTGTGTGATTAAATCACTATACGAGTCTCGTTGATCCCATTTTAGACCCGTCCGTGTCAGTTCCTGTGTCAAACCTAGGAAACCGGTGATAGGGTGGAATTAATTTGGTGGTCCAGCTCTGTGCGCATTTTAGAGGCCTCGAATCATTGGAATAAAGGAGCATCGTTGTTTTGGAAGAATTAAAATGTTGCTTTTGGGTGCCATGACTTTGGCTTAAAAAAAAAAAAAAAAAACCTGTGTTCCAGTCAAAACCCAAAGCCTTAAACCATTTCCTTTCCCCAAATTAACCCAAAAAATAAAATAAAAATAAAAATATAAAATAAAAAAACTACAATAAAAACTGCTTCTTCCTCAGTACCTCCGCAAACCCTAATTTTGCTTATATAACTTAAAACTAAATAAAAGAGGCAAGATTGAGGACAGAGAATCCTGGTCGTTTAGTTTAGAACACCGGAAAATCCGATGGTGAACAACTCACCAGATTCAAAATGTTGTACCAATAATTCTTGTTCGCTTCGAAATTGTCGCCGCAACTTCCGGCGATGCTACCGGAGTTTCCGTTGGTGATGGAGGTGTATAATTGGTTGGAATCGTCAAGCAATACATCACCCAGCCCTGCTTCCATAATATTAGGAATCAAAAGGGTTTCATTTCCCATAGCAAAAGAGTCACCATCTGTGGAATACGCCAAGCCCTGAAGCTGCAATATTTCAATCTCATCTGGAAAATTATTTGCTAGCCCCATGGCTTCACCTGTGTTCAGAAACAAACCCGGGTTAGTTATTGGAAAGGAATGATGCTTGAGACCTAGATTCATACATATGTACCTATTCAATTTATTGTGGGTTCCACATGCTTCGTGGGGGATTCAAGAGGATGATTCGTGACACATCTATGTCTAAATTTATGTTCGGAGACAGGACATTTGTGTGCCGCATAAGTAGTACTGCTGATGAAGAAGATTTTCCTTTACTATTTTCTTTTCAAATCAGTTCCAAATAAATCACCAATTATTATCAAATCAGTTCCAAATAAAGGCAATAAGACACTAGCAAGTAGCAAATGCACTAAATAGAAAGTTCAAAGTTGGAAATCCCAATAAAAAACAACAAAGGCAGTTAGGCAAATTGTTATATAACTGAACAAACAAAGGCACAAACTTATATTACCACAAAGGATAGCAGATAGTTACTTCCGGTTCACTCACAAAGACAATAGCAGATAGTTACTTCCAGTTCACTCACAAATAGAGAGTATATATAGTAGCACTTATAATACTTTACCCCGCTAGATTTTATAGAGATAACAATATTCGCACCATAACTCCTACAACAGTACAACCAAACCGTAAGTCTGCTAAATTAACAATATCTATATAACTATAATTATAAAAGTGATAAAATTATATATAATAAAAATCTCACGGTCCGTATCGGTTAATCCACGGTTTCAAAATCAAAATCCGTGTCCGATCCAAAAGTCACGGTTTTTTATTTTTTGAATCCGTGTCCGGACCATTAATCCACGGTTAAAATCCAAAAGGTACGGATCGGTTCGGTCCGGACCGGATTCACGGTTCACCGGTTTTTTTGAGCAGCCCTAGTTTTTGGTTGCTACAAAACAAAAGCCAAAAAGAGGTGCAAAGGGGCTTTTCACATTCTCTTTTTTGCATTCCCCTTTTGAGTTCCACTTTTCTAATTTTCGTTAACAAAAAGACATATAAAATGTGTTCTGTACATATTTCCTAAAACACTACTGCTGTTGTAAAATATATTTTGGACATTTATCTCAAACACTACTACCAAATTCAGAATCCATTTTGACTATAATTTAAAAAGCCAAAAAAATGAAAAGAGGCTCCCAAACACCCCTTTCATCAAATTGGAGAATGAGTTTTAGGAGAACGAGTTTTCCCTCATCAATCTCTCCCAAACAACCAAAACCAAAACACATGAAAAGGAAAATGTGAAAAGCAAGGAGCCAAACACCCCCTAAATAATTTACCCCAGGTCAAATTTTTAACTCCGGTGTTAAATTCCTTTGCGATCACAGCTACACAAGCCAATTATGCAACCATAATAGTGCTAATGGAACACAAGCCACATCATCAAATTGCGTAAGATGACTTGTTAGAAGTAATACATGACAAACTTGACTTTTTACAAAGATGATTTCTCGTTCACCTTACAAGAATTTATACAGTCCATATATACTATTTTCCAACCCATCATAGTATCAACTCGCTCTTTACTGAAATTGAACTCACGACCTCATTACACCAAAGTGTAGCTATATAGTCGTCCAACCTAGTGACCCGGTTAAATTTTTCGTGTTACAGTGCTAAAAAAAAGAAATCTATACAGAATGACGTGGTAGAATCGTAAACAAATCATTTTCTTTTATGAAAGGCATAAGAAATTTTATTAATATCTGAAAGAGTACAAAGATTAAAAGGGACCAAGAGAAAGACATCACAACGTGAGGAAACATCCCAACAAGGTTGTCACCCAACCACACGACAATCATTTACCTGCTTTTGCAGGGAGAGCACGCCAGGTTCCATGACCATATTGTTGAATATATGCCGAAAGCTTGTGGTCTTCTTCAGGTGTCCATGGCCCTTTCGTCAACCCCACATTCTGACCACATGGTGACCTACGTGATATGTTTTCTTGTTTCTTTCTTTGTTTGTAAAGATTGGAGAGTGATGTGCTTAGTAGAAAGGTACACAATTTATAAGGGTAGAAAATTTAATAGGCTTGATTGATTTTGTACTAGATTAGTTTTTATTTATTTATTTAATTTTAAGGAGGTTGTAGCCTTAATTTCCCAGGAAAAGGAGAGTCATTTTTTTTTAGGATCGAGGATCTATACTCTCAAGCCAACCATTAACCCATTTTGGCAATTCACACTTAATGGAAATATGTATTTTATTCTTTGATTTAAAAATCCCATGCCTTTTAACTAGTTACTCTAATGTTGTCAAAGTCATTTATATCAAAACCCGGGACACATCCAGAAATCCAACCTGATGGGGGCACCTCATTAATTATAATTGTGGATTTTTTTCTTAGTCAACGATATTGCTAAATTAAGACATTTATTATGGACTATAAAATTTATAATGCATGCTTTTTATTTAAAAATAATAAAAAATGAGCACATAATCTTAGACAAAACTTTTATAGTATGGTTTACCTTGACATTGATAAGTCTTTAGAATGATCGAGATGGTTTTATTGATGATTTTTTTAAAAATATTTCTCCACAAGGGTTAAAAATAAAGAAAATAGAAAGACAAATCTTCAAATAAACAAAAAATTTATAAACCATTAATTATGAATGAATCAGCCAATGAAAGTTGAAGCACAAAATTAACTCTACATTTTAATTTTTGAGATACAAATAATTGTGTATGCTAAATATAACATTATACTATATGACATAATTGTACTAATTATTTAATATATATATATATATATATATATATTAAGCCGGGCATGTACCCGACATGACCCCTTAGATCCCTCCCTCATCAATTTTTGCATTATTTTAATTGGAGAACAACCTCTTCTATGTTGGTCGGTCAGTTTATATGCCCGTAATCTTTAGTAGAAATAGGAATTTAAATAACTCGGATAAATTCTATTAATTTTATATCCACACTATTGTGACGTTTGGATTAATTAAGTAATCTTCTCCACGAATCTCTTTTTCGGAAATTTGCTAGAGTCAAATGCTTCCCTTTTGTTGGATTGGGCTAGGAATCCAGGATTCCGTTAGGGATTGGAGGGATCAAATTCCAACTTACTCAAAGTGGTAAGAACTTCATTGATAGAAAACAAAAGGACGAAAGTTATCATCTACAAATAACATCTGTCCTTAATCGAAAGACCAGAAAGCCACAAAGGATGGTAGCCCACCTAGGTACTGACACCAATACCATTACTACCTCTCATAGCCACAGAATGGGCCACCCGATAAACACTTGTAAGCATAAAATGAAATCTCATATGGATCAAACATATACCTGGGGCGTTGCTCAATAATAATCTCCACACACTGATGACAAGCGAGTCCAACCCATATGATTCATCATTCGACCATCATCACTACCATCATCGGAACCTGAAATGGCACCTCATGTTGAATGAGAAGCCAAGAGAAAGGAAAAAAAAAACAGAGAAGATAAATAAATTTTTGGATCTGACATCGAGAGAGAAGACACTCACTAGAAAGGAGGGGTTATGAAACGTGAAAAAATGACCATCACTTGAGAGAAAGGAAAACACCTATAAATTTGAATTAATTAAGTAATCTTCTCCACGAATCTCTTTTTTCAGAAATTTGCTGGAGTCAAATGCTTCCCTTTTGTTGGATTGGGCTAGGAATCTAGGATTCCATTAGGGATTGGAGGGATCAGATTCCAACTTACTCCCTCCGTCCCAATTTGTTGTGTCTATTTCCTTTTTTGGACGTCTCAAAAACCCGTCTATATCTTTCAATCTATAATGTTTTTTATAGTCAATATGGATCTTGTTTAATAGATCTCAATTAATTTTTTAAAACAAAGATTTCAAAATCGTAAAAGATATTATAGATTATGAAATATAGACAATTTTTTTAGAAGTTCCAAAAAGAAACAGGTGCAACAAATTGGGACGGAGGGAGTATTTTATTTTTGTAAAAGTGGTAAAAACTTCATTGATAGAAAACAAAAGGACGAAAGTTATCATCTACAAATAACATCTGTCCTTAATGGAAAGGCCAGAAAGCCACAAAAGAAGGAAAACACCTGTAAGCATAAAATGAAATCTCATATGGATCAAACATATACATGGGGCGTTGCACTAGCCAGCAAAAGAATTGATTTTACCAATATGCACTAGCCAGCACAATTTGCAGGCCAATCCTAAGAAGGTATTCTGCAGACTTGATTTTACCAAGATGCACTAGCCAGCACAAGAATTGAACCCTCTATGGTGTCACATTTCTCCAAATTAAATCAAAAGCTGAATTTGAAGTAAAGGTTTAAGGGTTGGCCATATTGTATAGAGATTTAACAGAGAAGACTTGAGAAAGGCAGCCTACCCAAACAAGCCTGTCTTGAGAACCATCAGAGACCATTATCCCTGAGCCATCCAGTAAAGAGTACTATAGATCAATCAACAAATCATTCTCCCAATCATATAGCCTTCTTCGGAAATTGTGCACCCATTGATGTGATTCAGATCTTCTTGCCAATACCCCTCATGACAAACCACTCCGAAAATTGGTGGTAAAGCCTCAACTGAACTTTGGTTTCCACGCCAATTATGTGCTTTTGATTAGTTTTATATTTGATAAAAATATTTATAACTAGTCTCATAATTATAATCCACCTAATTTTTAATCCTCTCTATTTCCTACTTAGTTTAAGAATGTAATTTCTAGTTGATTATGTAATCAAGAATCATATTCCTATTGCCATTAGTTCCATACGTAGGAAACATGAAAATAGGGCATAACATTTTCATTTCACTCAAGACTAGTGTCATCTAAACCGAGGCAATATTCAGACACATATATAGAGCATTGAATCTTAAAGATTGCTTCAAAGGGAACCACATGAACCATCCTAATCGAGTGAAAGGAAAAAACCTAAGGGGAACTTTAATATTGTATAAAAATTAGGTGGATTATAATTATGAGACTTGTTATAAATATTTTTATCAAATCTAGAACTAATAAAAAACACATCATTATGGAGGTAAATATAAGTCATAGACAGATCGAGCCAAATTATTGCTATGAATCCAACACAGGACAAATTGCTGCAAGTGCATCTTCTCATGGGAGTGATATAGGCGTTCTAAGATGAAAATTGGGGCTCCTAAAAGTCTGCATACTTTACTGCATCACCATTTTTTCCTGCTTTGTTTACGGATGATCTGAGTACTGCATGGGGTTCTAAAGGTGCCGTTTGGAAAATCTTTCAAATGTGGGATAAATCAAGTTTGGGGATGTATTTTTAGGTTCCGCTTTGCTTTCTGAGGTGTTGTTTTTTGTTATCGGCATTTTGGTTGTCTCCTTGTCAACTGGAATTTGGGATTGGGGTGTTTCTTTCGCGCTGTGATGCTTGTCTGTTGGTTGTTTGGTTGCCTCCCGTCAGCATTCAACATTTTGGGTCACGAGAATCAGATTATAGTCATTGGTCATTGGTTTCTTTTTCCTCGTTTTGATGTTTTATCTCTTGCTCCTTCGTTTTGATGTTTTATCTCTTGCTCCTTTTAATCTTGTATCTCTGATATTTGATTAATAAAATTGTTTTGCCGTAAAAAGAAAAAAAAAAGAAAAAGAAAAAGAATCCAACAAAGGACAAGTATTTACAATGTTTGTGTTTAAAAATCACCTAGATGTTTTCTCTGAATTTATGGATTTAAAGATGATGATAAAAGAGACCCACTGCCCATAACCACCAAATGTTTGTGAATTGATGGTAGCAATTATTTTAAAATTTAATAGGTTCATAACTTTTTTTAAATGGCACTACACTAAACGATCACAGAGTGATAGTAAATTCGTACTCCTATATTCAATGCAAAGGTGTACTGTACTGCTAGGCCTGTTCATTGTTTATTTAGAAATCCGGTGGAGCAGTTTGCCAAAGCCTCCCTATTATGTCATGCGATAAGCTGTCATGCGATAAGCAGACTGAGGCCCAGTTTTTCAAAAGATTTTAGCACCCACGTACTAAAATCATGATATTTTAAATCAAAGAATGAAGTGGTTTCGTATATCGTTTTTCGATTTTTTCTGCACCAAATTAAAGTACTCCTCGTGTACTTTAATTTGGTGGAGAAAAAAAAATTAAAAAACGATACACGGAACCACTTCATTTTTTGATTTGAAATATTATGATTTTAACACCTGAGTGCTAAAATCTTTTGGAAAACTAGGTCTGATTTTGGGTACACCACAAATGTGTATCGAAAGTGAACATTCGGATTGGGTTGTGTGGGACCCTTGTCCAATTGATGTATATCATTAATTTAATTTGTTTAATTGTTTTTCTAAAGTGATTTTCAAAAATAAATTCAATCGAATTTCGGTAAGTGGTTTATCAATTTATTCAATTTTTTTGTCCTTGCAAATTAAGGGACCAAAAATTGAATGACTAAAAAATCAATACCGATAGTTTCCTATAAGGTCCCTAATTTTTTTTTTGAACAAATTAAATTACCCGGATTAGTTGAGTGGGAATCTGAGATAGGTCGCACACAATTCATTGTACGCTAGCGGGGACTCCAGCTAAAGCCATAAAAATGCCCTATATTTGCACTTGTACTCTCTCTATTGTTTGCATAACATTGATTATTCAGACAATTTCGTTGATGTGGTGAATTGGTGGAAAATTAGTTTTAGAATAGACTTTTGGGTCTATTCAAAAAACTATTTAAGAGTGAATGAGAAATTGACGCCACTGATTTCTATTCCTGAATTGGTTGATCAAGGTCAATAAAGATTAATATCTCTATGAACTTTATTATTTTTAGATGGATTTATTATCTGCACATACTTATTTGATAGCAGTTTTGACCATGAGATGTTAAGAGGGAGCAAAATCCTAAGTTCTAGCTAGATAAGATAATCTTTCAGTAGGATCCTTCGCTATCACTTTCAATCATTGTTCTATGTTGCGCTCTCAAAACATAATTGGAATGTTTCTTCTCGTTGTGATACCTTTGCCTTAGATCCCTTTAATCTTGGGATCCTTTATCAATGTATGTGTGTTTCCATCATTTGCTTTTAGAGAGTGTTTTCCTGGATTGATTTTTCTTATTCATTTGAGTATTGAGTTTTCCTATGAGAGAGTGAGCAAAACTCGAGTTGGTTCCGGCCAATCGATTGTAGGGTTGGAATCCAATCACATGTATCCTTGGAAATAGACATCCAAAAATTCCCGAAGCTAACAGAGACGAATCTGTCTTATAGACATAGTCTTGTTCATCTTTCATACAATTTCCAAGTTTTATGTATTCATGATTTTGTCAATTATTATTCCATCATTACTAGTACTTCCTCCATCCCATTTTGTTTGTTTAATATTCAGCTATTTAGGGGGTGTTCCACTAAGGGTGTTTCTAGCATAAATTGGTTTTTCACAGTTTTATATGTGATGTATTATCAAAAAATGACATGCCTTGGTTTTTGAAAAAAAAAATTATTTTCTGTTAGCGGAACACCCCTTATTGTTCCAAAATGTTTGTACATTTCAAAAGTCAAAGTATTAATTTTTTTGTTTTCTTCTTTTGCCCTTCTCTTTTGTACTATTCCTATTGTTACTATTTTTGGAAACACAAAAAGGTAGGGGTATATTATGAAAAGTGAAGTTTAAAATTTGCACTGATGGTGCCCTTGAATTAGTTTGAAATCCCAAACTGAACAAATAAAGTGGAACAATGGGAGCATCTTTAGTAACACGATATACTCTCTCCATCCCAAATTGCTAGTCCTTTTTATTTTCGGATATCCCAAAATGTTGGTCATATTTCAAAAAACAACTATCAAATCCAGTTTTATCCTTAAAAGTTCTCTTTCCCTCCTGATTTATTTCACAATTTTTGAAATTCGTATCATTTCTAAATCGTTTATAGAGAAAAAGATACCCCGAAAGAAAAAGATTTTTGAGGTCCGGACAATTCTGCTCCATTCAGTGTTCTAAAAAAAACATTTGATTTTAGAGAGAAAAAGATACCCCGAAAGATGCGAATCCTCGCGGTCGCCGTTACCCAAGTACAGCGAAGAACGAGTTTTGGTCCCCCGTTCCCCGCGTTACATGGGCTCCGACAAAGCCCGGATTCGTCCAACGGAAGTTCTTTAATAACCTAAAATTGCTTTTCCGTTTACAATGTGAGAAATCGGAGCGAGAACATACCCAGCCCTGGCCACGGTGTGTTAATCACCCCGCGACCATACCTACGCGACCACTCACTCATATTAACTTGAACGGATAACAAGATTTTAAAACAAGTCATGCTGATTTAACTCGAACAAGGATTAGCGCAAAGATCTACGAACAAACCATGCATAAACTCTCGTAAACTGAGATTAACGCAAACTAAAAAGAGTTACCGGAAACAATACTTGAACCTTCGAAACAAAACTTCAAACCTCCTAAAGGAAAATCTGCCGGAAAGTAGAATCTCTAAGAGGAAAACAAAGAGCTGCTATCTGGAAAAAGAAAACGAAGTTCGGAACCCTAATTCGTCCCAAAAACGAAGTATTTATCCTCCTCCCAAAGTCAAACACGTGGCAAGTCAACCGGCTTAATTTAAGTCATTCGGTATCGATACAGGGAATACCTGTATCGATACAGAAAGCTTCTGTTCGCCCACTAGTGCCTCGGTATCGATACAGGTAATTACCTGTATCAATACAGCTATTCATCCCTGAGCGCCTCGGCCGTCAAATTGACTCTTCAGCTTGCTCGCTCGTCCTTACTTGGGTCCCACCAGTTCCCAATGTGCCTGGTGTCCTGTGTCCACTCTACGTGCTCCTTCGGCCCGTTTCCTACAAAATCAAACAAAACAACCAAGAACAAAAGATCACACCACATCAAGTGGAAAATGGAATAAATCGCGCCTCTAATGCTCTAATTCGCCCTACTTAGGCGCTTATATCTGTGACATTGCGCGCCTATCAGTTGATCAATAATTGTTGATGATTCTGGCAGTGCCATGTTCAGTACTGCTCATATTGGTGGGGTTGTTTGCCTTGGTTATTTCGTAGTAGATTGTGAGTTGTTGTTGGTTGTTGCTCTGTTGGTAGAAGGTTGATTGCTTAGTTGGTTGGCGGTTGTTTATTGGTGGTTGTTGCCTCTCTGATTGGTTGGTTTTGGATTCCTCCGTAGTTTGTTGGTGGTTATTGAGTTATTGTCTCTTTCTAATTTGGCATGATGTCCGAAGAGAAGTCTAATTCTAGTTCTGGTTTGGGTTCTACTTCTACTGTTATTGGTACTCTGTCTGGTTCTGACTTGACAGCTATTGGTAGTTTATTGGGTGGCTCTCGGTCTCGTGACCGGCGTCCTATTACCTCCACACCATTAAATGGAGGAAATTATGTTCTGTGGGCAAAAGCTGTTGAGGTATATTATCTGGGTGAGTCCGAGGACTCTTATTTGACTGATGATCCTCCTGCTGCTGATTTCTCCACATATTGGGCCTGGAAAGCGGTTGATGCACGTGTTCGCTCCGAGCTATGGAATAGTATGACGGAACAGGTTGCTAGTACGTTGATGTTTTGTGCGACAGCGAAAGAAGTGTGGACAGAGGCCAAAGAATTGTATTCAGGTTTAGACAATCTCTGCCGCACATATAAGCTTCATCGGTCTTTCTTTACTATATCTCAGGAGTATTATGCTAAGTTTCGGCGCATTTGTAATGAGTTAGATATTTGTGAGCCACTTTCTGTTGATATTCAGGTTGTGTGACGCCAACGGGATCGTATGCGGGTCACTTAGTTTTTATCTGGTGCATCATCGACATTTGGCCCCGTGAGTAATCAGATTTTGGGATCTACCGACTTACCTCCTCTCAGCGAGGTATTATGCCGTCTCCGTCAGCCATCATCTATTTCTACACCATCTTCTGATAGCTCTGCTTTCTCTGTCAGCTGTGGCCGTGGTCGTGGCCGTGATTCTGGGTTTAGCAGTCGTGGTCGTGGCTCTGGAGGACGAAGTTCTGGTAGCTATGATTCGGGTAATAATTATGGTGGTCGTGGTGATTCTGGGTTCAACGGTCGTAATTCTAGTCGTGGTGGTGTTAGTCATGGTCGCCCATCAGGGGGAGGTAGTTCTAGTCGCGGTGGTTCTGGTCGTGGCCGCAGTACCCGATTTTGTACTCATTGTAAGAGTACAAGTCATACAGTGGACTATTGTTATGATCTTTATGGTTTTTCCCAAGCTCATCAGGTTGCCTCTGAGGATACTGGACAATTTGCTCAATCTTCTACCGATAGTGTGGTTATTTCAGCTGAGGATTACCAGCGTTTCTTGTCATTTCAAGCTGGGACAGAGTCTTCCACTGCTACGCTTGCTCAGACCGATCCATTTGTTGCCTGTGTTGCCTCATCCTCATCATCTCCTTGGGTTATTGACTCAGGAGCTACAAATCATATGACTGGTACATCTACTCTTTTCCTTGGTCAACAGCCAGTTGGTAAATCATCACATGTCACCTTAGCTGATGGTTCTACCACTGCTGTTACTGGTTTGGGCTCCGTTCCTGTCACTTCCTCTCTTACTTTGACTTCTGTATTACATGTTCCTCGTTTTCCATTTAACCTTATGTCTGTGAGTCGCCTTACTAAATCTTTAAATTGTTCTGTCACATTTCTTCCTCATGGTTGTATTTTTCAGGATCTCAAGACAGGGAGGAAGATTGGTGGGGGCATTGAGCGAGGCGGCCTATATTACCTGACAGTTCCTCAGCCTGTTGCCCTTCAAACATCAGAGTCACCGTACCAACAGCATTGTCATCTTGGCCATCCATCTCTCCAGAGTTTGAAGCATCTTGTACCCTCATGTCGTTCCCTCAATAAGTTGGTGTGTGAAGTTTGTGAGTTTAGTAAACACCGACGAGTCTCTTTTTATCCTAGGGTTGAGCGTCGTGCATCGCGTCCTTTTCAGTTGGTTCATTCAGACATTTGGGGGCCTATTCATGTGCCCAGTGTTTCTGGTTTTCAGTATTATGTTATTTTTGTGGATGATTTTTCTCGTATTACATATATTTATCTAATGAACGAGAGGTCTGAATTGAAATCAGTGTTTAAATCTTTTTATATGGAAGTTAAGAATCAATTTGATACCTGCATTAAAATATTTCGCTCAGATAATGCCCGTGAATATTTTCACAGTCTCCTTTCTCAATTTCTTGATGATCATGGCATTATTCACCAATCATCGTGCGCTCGGTCTCCACAACAAAATGGAGTTGCTGAGCGCAAGATTCGACACTTGTCTGAGGTTATGCGTGCTTTACTATTTCACATGCAGGTTCCTAAGTCATATTGGAGTGATGCTGTTCTCACTGCCTGTTATTTAATCAACCGTATGCCCTCTACGGTCTTAGGTGGTCAGGTTCCCCATAAGGTCTTGTTCCCTAGTCGGCCTCTCCATTCATTACCCCCTCGGGTTTTTGGGTGCACTTGTTATGTCCACGTCCTTAACCCTGATAAGAGTAAACTCGATCCTCGGTCTTTTAAGTGTATCTTTCTGGGATACTCCCACACCCAGAAAGGGTATTGTTGTTACTCTCCTCTTTACGTCGTCACTTTGTTTGTGCCGATGTCACGTTCAATGAGTCATTGCCATATTACTCAGATCCTGTTACTACCAACTACCTTGTTACACTTGAGTCTATGTTACCTATGGCTGTCCCTACTGGTACTGTTACCCAAAAACCTTTGCAGGTATATGTTCGTCGTTCTCCCGCACCAGCACCAGCACCAGCACCAAACCCACACCCGACACCAATTCAGCCTCCCGAACCATCCCCGGCTGCTGCACCGTCTTTGCCCACACCTCCGTCTTCCCCCTTGTCGCTAGATCCGCCTGCTCGTCGATATCCCACTCGTGAGAATCGTCACCCACCGGTAAAATATGGTTTTTTTAATATCTCGAGTACTTCTCATCCTATTTCTCGGTTTATCTCTTATGATCATCTCTCTCCATCTCTTCGTGCTTTCACTACTACTGTTTCCTCCATATTTGTTCCTAACACTGTTCAGGAGGCATTATCCTGGTCTAAGTGGCGGACAGCTATGGAAGATGAAATGTCTGCTCTTCATAATAATGGCACATGGGAGTTGGTTGCTCTTCCTGTTGGTAAAACCACTATCGGTTGTCGTTGGGTTTATACCATCAAGTATCTTCCTGATGGTACTGTTGAGCGTCATAAAGCCCGCCTGGTTGCCAAAGGCTACACACAGACTTATGGCATTGATTACTCCGAAACATTCTCTCCCGTTGCCAAGCTTGGTTCTGTGCGGATTCTTCTTTCCCTCGCCGCCAATCTTGGTTGGCCGTTGTTTCAGCTTGATGTTAAAAATGCTTTTCTCCATGGCGATCTTCAGGAGGAAGTCTACATGGAGCAACCACCTGGGTTTGTTGCTCCGGGGGAGCCTCACAAGGTATGTCGTCTTCGCAAAGCACTTTATGGACTTAAACAATCTCCCAGAGCGTGGTTTGGCAAGTTTAGTGATGCTATTATGAGGTTTGGCATGCGTCGAAGTCAGTCCGATCACTCTGTATTCTCTCTCATGTCGGCTCGAGGGAAAGTATTACTCATTGTTTATGTTGATGACATTATTATTACTGGAGATGATCAGAGAGGGATTGATGAGTTGAAACAATTCTTGCACAGTCAATTCCACACTAAAGATTTGGGTAAGCTACGATATTTCTTGGGTATTGAGGTGGCAAGATCCAAGGATGGGATTAGTTTGTCGTAAAGAAAATGTGTGGGGTATTTTCCAATGAATACAAGGAACGAACAAGTTAGCTCGTCCATAGCCATCACGTGACATGCACGAGGAAAGGAGTACGGAACAGTACGCCAACGATCACCAAGCCCATAATTCAGCAAATACCCAAGTCTACCTGCTCGTCGGACAACGCAGAGGGAATGGTCCGATACATGAGAAACCCGAGTAGCAGTCTTACCATGTGAAGATAAGGAAAGGAAGAAATATTCGGAGGTATTCCCAGAATCAGTTGAGCTTGTGAAGATAAGCATAGTCTTACTCAGAGATAGAAACCCAGTCAACTTACTAAACAAGGAGCGAACTCCCATGTAGGGTAAAGCTCCAGACGAGCAATATGCGGCCATCTCGGCAAGAATCCTTATCGATTAAGGACACAGTATCACGCAGCCTACGCTGCCCAATAGGGAAGAATCCTAAACTTGGAAGGATTCTAGACAGAGAAGAATTCCACAAGGAATGCAAATACAAACTAATCGCCTACATAAGGAGATGATTCCTAAACGCTAGAGGTATGCTTTAACCTAATCTGGCACTTACACACTCATTTGAGTTATCCTCCAGTTCGTGAGAACTAACTTAGCCATCGGAGGGCCCTTGCCGCCTAGAGGCAGGGGTGCTCTAACAGTTCGTTCGTGTTGCAGGGTCGAGGTCGCTCCATTCAGAGAGGATTTGATCTCATAAGAGCAAGGAAATAACTTCGTGAGTTTTTCCCCTCTTACAATTGGCGCCGTCTGTGGGAAAACAAAAACCTCCACCGAGATCATCCATGGACGATCGCGATCTTCACACTCTGCAGAAAAGTGGGGCCGGGGGGAATCCCTCTCAGGAACCTCCCAGCGCCCCAAGAAAGCCCGCCCCTACCAGGTTGGCAAGCCAGGTGGAACGTGCGGAACGCTCTCAGCCGAACAGATCCCGAAGGGGAGATTCAGAAGTCCAGTCACGGAGGGATCAACGGAGAAACACCCCGCCACGCCACACCTCGAAAAAGACAGACTCCAGGGCGAGGCGAGATAGGGAATATGCAGAGAGCTTCGTGCGAAGGGAGCAAGAAGTTTCAGACCTAGCACGGCAAATTGCACAGGAAGAAGCCGCGATCCGAAATCTAAAGGACCGCTTGCGACAAGCGGAGGAAAATCTGAAATCCAAGTCTCAAGATGGAAGAAAAGACCAAAGGCGGTCGGGGAGGGAATCCCCACCAAAAAGGGCGGATTCCACGGCCAGGAAAGGCCCACAGAGAAAAAGAAGAGCCGCAAGTGAATCCCCGAATAGTGGGGAAAGGAGGCGGCACGGAAGGGACCGGTATGAAAGATCCGGTTCGAATGAACGCTATGATGAGCGTGAGGTGGCCCGAGAAGCGGCTAGAAAGGCTCTAAATCATGTGGCTGCTTCCCCATTGGCGAAATGGATCCAACGGGCGGACCCCCCCGCCAGGATAAAGCACAATCCGTTCGTGCTGTACGAAACCACAGATGATCCAGTAACCCACATTCAGCACTACCAGCAGGCAATGTTTCTGGGTTCCCTGTCATTTCAAGCCTGGGTAAGGTGGCGCTGAGCTGGTACCATCATAAGCTGGCACCAAACTCGATCCATAGTTGGAAGCAGCTCTCCGAAGAGTTCACAGCCCGGTTCTTGACAAGCCGGGCGGCACCGAAAACTTTTGACATCCTGACCGCCATGGGGCAGCGGGATGGAGAGAGTTTGAGGGAGTACTCAAAAAGGTACTGGGAAACCTTTAATGAGATTGAGGACTGTAGCGAGGAGTACGCCATAGCAACTTTCAAGACAAGCCTGCCCGTTAGCTCAGATTTAAGGAAGTCACTGACTATGAACCCCGTCAGAACAGTGGCAAAACTCATGCAACGTATCGAACAGCATGCACTCGTCGAGGACGATCGTATGCGAGAAAGCAAAAAAGCGGACGCAGCACGACCTGCCACTCCAGAGAAGAAGACGATTGACCAAAGAGGTTTTAGAAAGGACTATCCTGCCAGCAAGAGGGACAGTTCGTCAAGTCGAAGGGATAAGGCTGCTGTGGAGGCCCGCTCTTTCCACAGCATTTATACGGTTTTCAATGTGCCAATTTACAGAATGTTGTACAAACTAAGAGATAAGCCGTGGTTCCGCGACCCGCTTAAAATGACAGGGAACCCAGAAAGGCGGAGAGCAACAAACAAGAAATGCAGCTACCACCGAGACTGGGGGCACATGACGAAAGACTGTTTTGAGTATAAGAAATTCCTGGATGAGAGGGCAGCAGAAGGCCTCCTCGATGAGTACGTGACTGAAGGAAAGAAGAATCAAGCAACCACAGTCGAAGAAGTGGATTGTTTGGCAAAACCTAAGGGTCTGATCCAGATGATCCAGGGTCATGCAAGCCCATATACCGGAAATGAAATCAGATACGTACAAAGGCAGAACGAGCATGTGAAGCATGTGTACAAGTTGGGCATGAAGAGGCCCAGAGAGGAGGAAATCGTGGCGCGTTCAATCACGTTCACAGATGAGGATCTGGAAGGAGTGACATTGCCACACAATGATGCTTTGGTCGTTACCCTACGCCTAGGGGAATACGACATCGAGAAAATACTGGTAGATCAGGGGAGTTGCACGAAGATTCTGTATTATGATGCTTTTAGGAAAATGGAATTTCCAAGGTCAAATTTGGAAAAGACTCAAACCCCTCTGATCGGGTTCGGGTCACAGCCAGTTTGGCCCATGGGTAAAGTAACGCTGCCCGTACGAGCAGGATCCGTCATTTTAAAAACAGAATTCCTGGTCATCAATGTCCCATCCTCCTACAATGCCGTCATCGGCAGGACGTGGTTACACAAGATGAAGGCAATTTCATCAACCTACCATCAGATGATAAAATTCCCGGGGGCAGAGGGTATCGAGCACATTAAAGGAAGCCAGAAAATGGCAAATCAATGTTTAGTCTCAACAATCAACAAAGCCCCCAAGGCACACCTCATCCAGTCCGTCGAGGTATCCGATCAAACTACACTAGAGGATGTTGGAGGGAATCCAGCCCAAAGAACTGTGGAAAGATTGGAAAAGGTTCAGCTCGATGACCAGGATCCGGAAAGGTATTTTCTGATAGGAGAAAAGCTTGACAAGCAGGAGAAAGAAGAGCTCGTACACTTCCTCAAACAGCACGTCGATGTGTTTGCCTGGACGCCCCAGGAGATGCCGGGTATTGATCCCAACATAATTTGTCATCATTTAAACGTGGATCCCCAGCACAAACCGGTAGTTCAGAAGTCCAGAAGGTCAGCCCTTCAGCATGCCGAAGCAGTCAACGAAGAAGTTGATCGCCTCCTGGAAGCCAAAGCAATTAGGGAGGTGAACTACCCTGAGTGGTTATCCAACACGGTCGTCGTCAAAAAGAAGAATGGGAAATGGAAAGTGTGCGTGGATTTCACAAGTCTAAATAAAGCTTGTCCCAAAGATAGCTTTCCTCTGCCCAGAATTGATCAGCTCGTCGATGCAACTGCTGGGTACGAGCGAATGAGTTTCTTGGATGCTTACAGGGGATACCACCAGATAGCAATGCACGGACCAGACGAAGAAAAGACATCGTTTATCACTCCACGAGAGCTATATTGCTATAGGGTCATGCCATTTGGCCTCAGAAACGCAGGGGCTACATACCAAAGAC
Source organism: Vaccinium darrowii (assembly GCA_020921065.1). NCBI lineage: Eukaryota > Viridiplantae > Streptophyta > Magnoliopsida > Ericales > Ericaceae > Vaccinium > Vaccinium darrowii. The sequence goes on along the minus strand of CM037152.1, from coordinate 37,465,809 downwards.
TCGCAACACTCATGTTCAGGGATTTGCTGGGGAAGACTATGGAGGTCTATATAGACGATATGGTGGTGAAAATCAAGGAGAAAGCCAATCACATAGCTGATTTAAAGGTAACTTTTGACATCTTACGTCAATTTCAGTTAAAGTTAAATGCTTCGAAATGTGCGTTTGGTGTGAGTTCCGGAAAGTTCCTGGGCCATTTGGTCACGGAGCGTGGCATAGAGGCCAATCCGGATCAAATTACAGCCCTCCAAAGACTCGAGAGCCCAAAGACCACTAAGGAAATGCAGAAGCTGACGGGCATGGCAGCAGCACTGAACAGGTTCACCAGTCGCTCGTCAGACAGGTGCAGGCCTTTCTTCCAGCTTTTGAAGAAAAGAAAAGGATATGAATGGGGACCAGAGCAAGAGGAGGCTTTCAAAGACCTCAAGAAGTACCTCGGAACGCCCCCGTTGCTATCAAAACCTGAAAAAGGAGAATGGTTGATCCTATACCTAGCCGTCTCGGAACATGCAATCAGTGCGGCCTTACTCCGGACAGAGGGCACAGAGCAAAAACCAATCTACTTTGTAAGTGAGACCCTTCTGGATGCACACACCAGATATTTCCCCTTAGAAAAGCTCGTCAAAGCTTTAATCATGGCTTCCCGGAAACTACCGCACTATTTTCTGGAGCACCCCATTATTGTATACACCGAGTTTCCAATAAAAGCACTGCTTCGAAAGGCAGACTTCTCTGGGAGGATCTCAACCTGGTCGGTAGAACTCAGTCAGTACGACATTGATTTCCAGCCGAGAACAGCCATCAAGGGCCAGGTGCTGGCAGATTTCGTAGCTGAGTTTACCCCATCAGAGGTTGAATCTCCCACGGTTCGCGAATATGAACCAAGTCAACAAGGCGACGATCAAAATGCAGGAAGTTGGCACTTGTTCATCGATGGATCAGCATGCAACAAAGGCTCAGGGGCAGGAATAGTGTTATTCGCTCCAGAACGCCTGATGCTCGAATAATCCGTTCTTTTGGGCTTCAGCGCAACAAACAATGTGGCAAAATACGAGGCCCTCCTAATCGGGCTCAAGAGTGCAAGGACCCTCGGAGCCAAGAAGTTAAAAGTCTTTTGCGACTCACAGCTCGTCGTAAATCAGCTCAGTGGAGAATACGCTCTGAGGAATGACAAGATGACAGCTTATGCAAAGGCTGTACAAGGAGTAATAACAGATTTTGAAAAGGTAAAGATAGAACAAATCACCTCAGGACAGAACGCTCATGCAGATTCATTGGCATGCTTAGCCTCAGCGCTACCGACGGAATACAAGCGCATAGTGGCCGTCGAGTACCTAGCCCAGCCCAGCATTGAACAGGAAACAAAAACCAACATGGATGCAAACCTAGGACCAAGCTGGATGGATCCAATCATAGCCTACCTTGAGAGACGAAGCCCTTCCAGAGGATAAAAAGGAAGCTTACAAAGTTAAACTAAAGTCTGCACGTTTTTGGCTTTCACCACAGGGAAAGTTGTACAAGAAGTCGTACCACGGACCCTACTTACTTTGTGTGCATCCCACTCTGGTACAGAAGTTCCTACATGAAATACACACCGGGACATGCGGCGGGCATGCAGGAGGAAGATCAATAGCGCACAGGGCGTTAACCCAGGGGTACTGGTGGTCATACATGCAAGAAGACGCGAAGGTGTTCGTCAGAAGCTGTGAGAAATGTCAGCAGTTCAAGCCAATAATCCGGACACCGGCAGAAGACTTGCAGCCCCTCACCAGCCCATGGCCATTTGCTCAATGGGGGCTCGACATCATAGGGCCCCTACCCATGGCAACGGGCAAGAGGAAGTTCCTGCTGATGGGAACAGACTACTTCACCAAGTGGATTGAAGCGGAACCGCTGGCCAAGATCACTAAGAGCAATGTGGAGAAGTTTGTCTGGCAGAACATCATAACAAGGTTTGGGGTGCCGTACTGCATAATCTCGGACAACGGGGCTCAATTCGGGCCAAAGTTCGAAGCTTTCTGTGCACAACATGGGATACGAAACTACTATTCAACACCGGCATACCCCCAGAGTAACGGACAGGCAGAAGCCTCTAACAAGACAATCCTCAAGGGAATCAAGTGAAGGTTGGAGAAAAAGAAGGGCAACTGGCCCGACGAACTTCCGATAGTGCTGTGGGCATTCAGGACCACCCCTAGGCGATCAACAGGAGAGACTCCTTACTCCTTGGCCTACGGTACAGAGGCCGTAATCTCCATCGAAGTGGGGCTACCAACGAACAGGACCGCGTTAGTAGAAGCTGGTGGGAACGATCAAGCACTAGCAACAAATCTGGATCTTGCAGAGGAGCGACGAGAACGAGCTCTGGTCACATTAGCAGCCTACCAGCAACAGCTTTGCAGGACTTACAACAAGAAGGTCCACCCCCGTGAATTTGGAGTAGGGGACCTCGTGATGAGGAAGGTGGTGGGGAACACCAAGAAAGCTTCAGACGGAAAGCTTGGGCCAAACTGGGAAGGGCCTTACAAAGTGGTTGGCTTGGCAGGCGTCGGAGCTTACAGGCTTGCTGATCTAGATGGGAATCCGGTTCCCCGCCCTTGGAATATCCAAAATCTTATGAAGTTTTTTCCTTAAAGTTATCTTTTCCCTTTGAATAATGCCCTGAAAGGCAGAGTAAGTTTTTATTTATGAGATTTCCTTAGAATAATGCCCTGAAAGGCAAAATGCAAATTGTTTTACCTTTGTTTAGAAAAACACTATCATGATTGCAAATAAAATCATCCACTTGTTCTCCTGCAAATCTGTGCTTTTACTTTGAAATAAATATGGGCTTTGACCGAACGGGTAAAACCCCATATTGGAGGGCATGATATGTGCTTAATATTGCAGACACAGGCTCGTCCTGAGCTCGTCCATGGCCTCGTCCATGATTAGGCGCGAATATGCCTAGGCTCGTCCTGAGCTCGTCCATGGCCTCGTCCATGATTAGGCGCGAATATGCCTAGGCTCGTTCTGAGCTCGTCCATGGCCTCGTCCATGATTAGGAGCGAATATGCCTAAGCTCGTCCATGGCCTCGTCCATGATTAGGCGCGAATATGCCTAAGCTCATCCATGGCCTCATCCATGATTAGGCGCGAATATGCCTAAGCTCGTCCGTGGCCTCGTCCACGGTTAAGCGCGAATATGCCTATAAATTGTCCATGGTTAGGCGCGAACATGCCTAGACCTCGCAGCGAATATTGCACCCCGTGGCCTCGTCCACAGTTAGGCGCGAATATGCCTATAAATTGTCCACGGTTAGGCGCGAATATGCCTTAAAAATCACTCATGGCCTTGTCCATGACTGGGCGCGAATATGCCTAAGCCCGCTTATGGCCTCGTCCATAATAGTCCAAAGTCAGATGCAGTTTATGTTGTTTGCTCCTTACAAATTTGACTAAATGCAGGAACACCTAGGTTCCAAACTCATTCATCTTATACCTAGCTAAGTGCAGAAACACCTAGGTTCCAAGTTGTTTATCTTGTATCTAACCAAATGCAGGAACGCCTGGGTTCCAAGTTATTTATCTTGTATCTAACCAAATGCAGGAACGCCTGGGTTCCAAGTTGTTTATCTTGTATCTAACTAAGTGCAGGAACACCTAGGTTCCAAGTTGTTTATCTTGTATCTAACCAAATGCAGGAACGCCTGGGTTCCAAGTTGTTTATCTTGTATCTAACTAAATGCAGGAACGCCTGGGTTCCAAAATATTTGTCCTATGTAGTTTTGTCTGCATGCAGGAATGTTAAATGCACACCTCAACGGTGCAAACTACCGGTCAAAGCAATAGAGGGGTCAAAAGCAAGAACCAAACTTGCACCCCTCATACCTGTACACAGATTACTCAACCATTGCTGCATAAATAAGTGCAACCAGGACATGCAGAATTAGATAAAACAAGTCACGACAACGGGCAACCTAGATTCCAGCCCACCTAACACCACGAAGGGTGTACTTACTGTAGTTCCAAAAAATGAGACCACGCAGGGTCAGCTCATCTGATAAGCCACGCAGGGCATAGGACCAAAAAATTGTGTCAAAGTACTGAACGAAAGTCAAGGAATGCCAAGGGTCACGATGAAAACGCATCAAACAGGCACAAGGCCTCTTCACTGGGCCTCATGGACCTCAGTGGCAGAAATGTTACCTAATTCTTCAACAGCACCAGAGGAGGGGAGCTCAACCCGCTGCTCGTCAGGGACGGATGTGTTGCCACCAGCTTCCTCCTGGCTGGGGTCAACAACTGCACTCTGGCTTGGCACAGCAGCATTTTGGGGAGCAACATCCCTGCGTCTGGGGTACTCGATCTCAGTCCAAATTGTATCCCGCCTGTCAAAGTCCTGCTTGGTCAGGCATGCCTTCCAACCTCTGGCAAAGAACAGCTCTTCAAATTGCGGCATCTGGGCCTTAACTTCATCTTCGTATCATTCACCCCCTGATTATAGGCCTGATCAGAAGACGATTTGAGCAACAGCCAATTCAGCCTCCAGATTTGCCTTGCTCCTCTGGGCGTTCGATAGCTCGGTCTCCAAGAGCCCAAGTCTGGCCATGGCATCGCTAAAATTGCGGTCAGATTCACCTACACGACGCTTCAACGAAGCCAGCTCTTCCTTCATCTTCTCATTTTCAGCCGTCATCAAATGGTTGGCATTGATCAGGCGATTGGCACTGACCTTCAGCTCGTCATTCTCGGTCCTCAGCTGTGCGTTAAGACCGGTGATTGTTCTGTTATCCTTAGTAGCACGGTCACAAGCGACGTACATGAGTTGCATGGACTGCAGTTCGTCACAAACATTTAGCGAAACAATATGTTAAAAAAAAAGGACTCCAAATCACAGGACGCCACGAAGAAATAAAGTCCATACCTTAATGTGATGCTGAAAGCCACTCTTCAAAAGCTTAAGGTAACTGGATTCGGTCTCTCTCTCAACATCCCCAGGAAGCAAGACAGCTCGACCAACGGCCAGAGCAACATCAGCATTATCACAACTATCAGTAGCAAGGATGGGCTGAGTACCACGACGAAGGGGAGGGTTCCAAACACCCATTTCAGACTCAGGTTCAGGCTCAGGAGTTAGGGAAGATGGCTGAGCAGAGGAACTCCTGGTAGTACGACGACGCTGCTGAGGAGGGTTTGGAACGGGGCCTGACTCTTCCCTGGGCCTCTTCTCCAGGGCAGCATCAGGCTCCCTCCGCTCTGGAGGGGGAAGAGAAGGAGAAAGAGGGACGGGCAGAAGAAGAAGCTCCCAGTGGATCAAGAAACTGGACAGGGGACTCATCATCATCAGGGTTATGAAGTCAGAAAAATCGGGCACAACCCTCGGCATGACAGAAATAGGGGATTGGTCTCTCACAGGAACACTGCTAGTACTCTCTCCAGACAAATCACTCTGAATATTTTTACAAGACAAATTAATACCAAGATAGATGTTTGTACGAGAAGCACTGATAACTTGATTACGGAGAAAAAGCCTCTGAGTAGGAGAACGCCTTACCCCAACGCGACCTCTTCCCCTACGAAGATTCCTGGCAGAAGAAGAAGCCTCACTTATACGGACACCACCACGGTAGGAGGGATTGTACTTCAGCAAGACGTGGGCAGCCCGACCTAGCCCTTCTGGATCGATCCCCCTAATGCCCGGAAATTTTAGGGCTCTCTCAATATCGAGAAGGTGAACACCGTCGTGCACCACCAGATGACCCTCGTTGATGTTTGCCGCTGCATAAACAAAACGAAGGAGACGTAATGAATAACGGGACAAACAGAAGCCATTACAATAGGAAAACCAACAAAGGGCAAAAAGAGCAAAACCGACGTGTACGCCCAAAAGTGTGGGGGCACAGAGGGCCCACGATGTTGCCACCGTCGTCCCTATGCAGAAAATTTCCAGTCACAATAAAAAAGTCATCATTCTTCCCACGACAGGAATTGGGAAGATTAGTCACTAAACGACGCTCTTTGTCCCGGATCTTGAGATAATAAGTCCCATGGGTGGTGGGGCAGACACTGTAAAGTCGGCGGATATCGTACCAACCCAAGTTTGTGCCCAGAAGTTTGTTCAGGGCCACCACTCCCATGACTACGCGATAAAAGTTGGGACAAAGTTGGAGAGGGGTAAGGCGACAGATGCTGCAGATCTCGACTAGCAGAGGATGTAAGGGAAACCTAACACCTCCTTCTACAACGGCTAGAAGAGGAACATGAACTCTACTCTCGGTTTGGTCATGGGTATCGGTGTCGGGAGGAGCTAAGGCCAAAATAACGTCATCAGGGACCTCATAACGACGGCGAAAAGCCTCCATGTGAGCCTCGCTATCACAGAGGTTCCTAAACCTACCCATGGCAGAAAAGCAATGCAGGTACAAATAGACCCTACAAAACGACTGTGCAAGAAGAGCGGGAAGGGTTCCAAAAAAACTTACAGGCAACCGACGACGCCCTGAGAAAGTCTTTTTTCCGGCGAAAGGAAAGTCTGTAGAGGGGGAACTCAAAGGGCACAATAGCAACAGGGCTCTCAACAACTCTCGCAGAATATCACGAATAAGGAAAGAAGGACGGCCTGAGAAACGTCTTATACCTTCTCAAATTCAAACTAGTGCTTGCTGACATCATCTAAAACGGCAGCGTTTTGATTCCTCACACCTTTCCACGAAAAGGTGTGGTAATGTCAAATCGGTAATTAAAAGGGTGTAATGATTCAAGCCACCGGGATAACGGAAAGGTGCCTCGGAAGTTACGCTAGCGTCTGTAGGCACAGACTTATCGCTTGGAAAGTCTGCGCGATGACCGACACGTGGCAGGCACGACGGAACGAAGCGTGACGACGGTACAAAGAGATAAACATCGGAGCAACTGCTCGTCGAATAGCTTCTAGCTCGTCATGCGCAAACTTGCATGGACGAACAAAAGCTGGGGAGCAATTGTGTGGGGTATTTTCCAATGAATACAGGAACGAACAAGTTAGCTCGTCCATAGCCATCACGTGACATGCACGAGGAAAGAAGTACGGAACAGTACGCCAACGATCACCAAGCCCATAGTTCAGCAAATACCCAAGTCTACCTGCTCGTCGGACAACGTAGAGGGAATGGCCCGATACATGAGAAACCCTAGTAGCAGCCTTACCATGTGAAGATAAGGAAAGGAAGAAATATTCGGAGGTATTCCCAGAATCAGTTGAGCTTGTGAAGATAAGCATAGTCTTACTCAGAGATAGAAACCCAGTCAACTTACTAAACAAGGAGCGAACTCCCATGTAAGGTAAAGCTCCAGACGAGCAATATGCGGCCATCTCGGCAAGAATCCTTATCGATTAAGGACACAGTATCACGCAGCCTACGCTGCCCAATAGGGAAGAATCCTAAACTTGGAAGGATTCTATATAGAGAAGAATTCCACAAGGAATGCAAATACAAACTAATCGCCTACATAAGGAGATGATTCCTAAACGCTAGAGGTATGCTTTAACCTAATCTGGCACTTACACACTTATTTGAGTTATCCTCCAGTTCGTGAGAACTAACTTAGCCATCGGAGGGCCCTTGCCGCCTAGAGGCAGGGGTGCTCTGACAGTTCGTTCGTGTTGCAGGGTCGAGGTCGCTCCATTCAGAGAGGATTTGATCTCATAAGAGCAAGGAAATAACTTCGTGAGTTTTTCCCCTCTTACAGAAAATATGTGTTGGATATTCTAGAAGAGACAGGTTTATTGGGAGCTAAACCTGTGGAGACTCCAAGGGATCCTAATGTCAAACTTTGCATTGATCAGGGGGAGGTATTTCCTCATCCAGATCAGTATCGTCGCTTAGTTGGTAAATTGATTTATCTTACCAATACTCGTCTTGATATCTCATTTGCTGTTACTATGGTGAGTCAGTTTATGTCTGCTCATCGTCTTCCACATTGGGAGGCTTGCATTCGCATTGTGAAGTATCTTAAGGCTCACCCTGGACGTGGCTTATTTTATCGTTCTAATGGTCATTTACGTGTTGAGGCATTTACTGATGCAGATTGGGCAAGGTCACCATCTGATAGATGTTCAACAATTGGTTATTGTACTTTTGTTGGTGGCAACCTAGTTACCTGGAAGAGTAAGAAGCAAACCGTTGTTGCAAGGTCTAGTGCAGAGGCAGAGTACCGTGCTATGGCTCATACTACATGTGAGGTTGTTTGGTTGAGATCCTTTCTTGAGGAGCTTGGATTTCAAGTGCAGTTACCCATTCCTATGTATTGTGATAATCAGGCAGCGATACATATTGCCTCAAACCCGGTGTTTCATGAAAGAACCAAACATATTGAGGTAGATTGTCATATCGTTCGAGAGAAGATTGACAGCGGTATTTTGGCTACACCTTTTGTATCCACGGGAGCTCAGATTGCAGATATTTTTACTAAGTCATTGTTTAAACCACGTTTCGAGTTTTTATGTAACAAGCTCGGATTTTGTGATATTTATTCTCCATCTTGACGGGGAGTGTTAGAATAGTTAGTGTTTGTCCCACATCGGCCAAGTTAAGTAATGTAACACTCTCACGGTAATATAAATAAAGTACTCTTGTGTTAGGGTTAGTCAATACCCTATACACTTTTCTCTCTCTCTCTCATAAAATAACAATCATCGATAAAGGTCACGAAATACAGAGATCCCCCTTTCGAGGCTACCCTCACTGGCCCCCAAACATCATAATGAATGTAGTCAAGAATGCCCTTTGTTCTGTGAGTAGCATTCCTAAACTGCACCTTACACTGCTTCCCCAGAACACAGAATTTATAGAATCCCACTTTGTACAATTTCACCCCTTTTAGCAGATTCCTCTTATGTAGCTCCAACATCCCACGTTCCCCCATATGCCCCAACCGCATATGCCAAAGAATGGTATCATCAGTATCAACCGTTGTGGTGGCAGCAGCTCCACCTACAATTGTACTCCCTGTCAGCTTGTAAATATTACCTGGAACTTTGGAACCATTCATTATCACCATGGCACCCTTCGTCACCTTCATCACTCCACCTTCTGTTTTACACCCATAGTCATTGGAGTCTAAAGTTCCCAACGAAATTAAATTTTTCCTCAACTCTAGAACATGTCTAACATCACCCAAGGTTCTCACAACACCATCAAACATTTTGATTTTATTTGTGGCTATGCATCATTACCCATAAAAATATTACAACAATCCACTGGCCTGTAGGTGTCAAACCACTCCCTGTCAGGAGACATGTGATAAAAACATGCTGAATCCTGAATCCAGAATCCATGAGTCTGCCAAGTGATCCAGATTGGCAGAGACTGAAAACATATCACCATCTTCAGAATCATTCTGCTCCACTACGTTTGCAGAGTTTGATGGTCCATGTTTCCTATCCCCTGCCTTTCCTTGTTTCTTCTTTCAGTTCCCTCATTTTCCCTTCCGCGGGCAGTTTTTCTTGAAGTGACCTGGTTCATGACACCTGTAATACTTCAACTCAAAACCTGCCTTCGATTTTGATCTCCCATGCTCAACAGATTTTTCCCTCTCCAACCTTCTGCCACACTCCTCGTACCACTTAACCACCAGTCCTTCAGCCTGTACCGACTTAGTCTGTAACCTGCGCTGATTATAGGCCAGAAGGGCTGCAGTAACTTCCTCCAATTCTAGGGTTTCTTTCCCCAGAGTAGAGTGGTAACGAGATTATCCAAAGAACCCGGTAGAGAGGACAACAACATCAGAGCCTGATCTTCCTCTTCGAATGTTACTTCAATTCGCAACAAATCACTAACAATCTGATTGAACGTGTTGATATGTTGAATTAGGTCAGAACCCTCGACCATCTTCAACCCGAATAATTTTTGCTTCAGAAACAGTTTATTAGTCAAGGACTTCGACATATACCTGCTCTCTATCTTCGCCCAAATCCCAGCCGGCGAATCATCGTCGATCACGTGATCCATAACGTCGTCTGAAAGACATAGGCGAATCATACTCACGACCTTTGAATGCAGATCTTCCCAGTCATCGTCAGACATCTGCTCTGGTTTCTTGGAAGCCCCGCTCAACGCTTTCGACAAACCCTACTGCACCAGCAAATCCTTTACCCTCTGTTGCCACAGTCCGAAATTACCAGTCCCGTTGAACTTTACAACATCGAACTTCGACACAGATGTATTCCCCACCATTATTCTTCGTGTGATTCAATCCGCATGAATAAACCCGCACTCTGATACCACTTGTTAGAATAATCGCCACACGCACACAACTGAATACAAAAACAGTAAAGGAAATCGACACAGGAATTTACGTTGTTTCCCAAAATCGGGTACCTCCACGGGAGCGATGAGCGAGTCTATATATTATGATCAAAATCGGCTAGGGTTTTTACAATAGAGAGTATATATATGCACCCCCTTAATTATTCGGCCCTACGGGCCACTCGTGACAACAGTTGGACCCGCGAGCCTTTCATTAGAACCTTTTGGTACCTCTCTATATGGGGCGCAAGTTCCAACAAAAACGTGACACTACGGGCATACACCCTTGTAATATAACACGTATGATTGAAAAAAAAAAATGCCGCATGGAAAATGTTTATGCATCTCTTGCGTAGAACGGACACAACTAACAGTATTTGAGGCACGGTAGGATATCGCAAGTATGAGATTTTTCTCTACGAATCCGACACTACCACGATGGCCCTTGTATTTAAATTAGCTTAGGTTGAATTTTTGAGAATTTTTGGAAACTGAAATCTGGACTGATCGGGACAGAGTTTTGTAAAGCGCGTGTAAGCCTCATCATGCTTATTAAGTGGCTATCTTTTTAACAAAGAAGATGACACCTCAGGCTGTGTGCTTCAGCCATCACCACATTACTAAAATAATAATATTAGTAGCCTTAAAAAACCTTAACCATTCTGGAGGTTGACTAATAGAATTAGAGAGAGAGAGAGAGAGAGAGGAGAAATGGAGTACGCTTGAACCAGAGACGCCTAGAACCCTAGGTCGCCGACTGCCGCTTCCCGTCCCGGTGGATTTCGCCGGAATTTCCTCACCTTCTCTCACGGTAATCCCTCACCTACTCTTTAATTTATATAGATTTGAAAGTATATGTAACTATAGCCTTAAGAGGGAGGAAACCCAAATCCTGAACAGTGGACTACCCACATGTGTACGACACACCGGAATCGGCAGCCATGGATGCCCGCGATTCCAGGAATCTGCCCTTGATTCCTCCTCGTTTTATGCACTGTATTTTTCATCCCGTACCCAACCAATTGAGTTCTTAAAAACGCAGAACCCCTTTTCCTCGACAATTATTTTCAGAATTGGACTCGACCTTGTTAACATTAGTTACCAATAATTAAGCCTCTCATGGATTATCCTAGCAGTCTAGAATTAGTACCCAAGTGATGCCAGCAACCAATCAAGTACTGTAGGAAGACGGAGAGTTCTAAGGAATTACACTGACCTAGTGAAACCACTAATCTGGGATGGTGAGGTCTTGACCCAGTACTCCAATTATAATAGAACGACCGCGAGCTTCAAGTATAGAAATAACTCCTAAGTTACTAACTGTATCCAGTGTTAAATTGTAGGAACCATAGCCCGAACAGTTACGAAATTTAAATATTAGCCTAGTTAATTTAAATTGTATTCACACCAATAGTGATATTGTGAGTAATCGAATTTGTTGTATTAGGTGCAAGCCCTTTGAGTTATTTTACAAGAAGCTAGACGCGATCTTTCGGTGAGTTTCATGTACCTTGGATTCATGCATTTTGCTAAATGATTTGGATTGATATTAGTGTTGAAATCACTGGGAAAAATACATAACTCATGTTTTCTATGAGAGTTGATCTCCGATGTTCAGAAATGGTTTTGCATATGTTTATGTTATACTTGAGACCATGGCAACATGTTTGAAAGATTGAAAACTTGATTTGCTGAGACATGCCTGTGATGATATAAGTTATTCGAACGGTGTCCTGGGCACTAGGGGACGTTAAATGGTCTAGTGTGACTGATGAAATAAGGTTGGAGGTGCAGCCAGGCACCACCGGGTATTGATATCATACCACTCTCTAATGGGGTCGCTCCCCAACTGACTGGCATAAAAGGAAAACCGTTGAATGAGAGTATTTGAAATGGGCATGTGAAAATGAGATTTGGTCCTCTTTCTTGGACCAAAAGAAATGATCCTGGATAAATGTATATGAAATATTGTTTGCTCTATTAATTATTGTTATCCTTGGCAAGTCATGATTATGATTCGACACTTGTGTTTCTGTGGTCAAACTTGAAACCTTGGTATATGTTTTTCACCCGAGCTTCGACTTATGAAAATTTATTTATTTTTCCCAGGTTGATGTAAATAGCAGGTGGTGGTTATGTACAATGGATCGAGTAGGCGGTAGATGCTACCTTGTGAATAAGGAGTGTTTTTTTTTTCATTTCTCCTTTTTTATGTTCTGTAGATATGTCTAGCAGTTGTCTATATGAGATATGTAAAGTTTTGACACTTAGGCTCCGTTTGTTTCAGGCAGAAAACATTTTCTAGAAAAGCTTTTCCATAGAAACCATTTTCTAGAAAATAAAACATTTTCCGGTGTTTGATTGTGAGATGAAAACATTTTCTATCGTTTGGTTGACAAGGAAGCCACTAATGTGATAGAATCACTTTCCAATCTGTTCGAAACCAAAAAAAAAAAAAAAACTCCCTAAGAAATAAAAATACAAAGCCCAATACGTTCAAATTCAAACCAAAAACTAAAGCTGAGATTTTTGAGGTCCAACATATTACATTTTCAGTTCAATAATAAAATCGAATTGGGTCTTCATGGGAATGGGTTTGGCTCAATGCACTGTTTGATAATCAACGTACAGAGTTTCGAATAAAAGGGCACCTTTGGGCTATTTCTTCGAACAGGTTGTATGCACTCCGAACAAGAGGCCACGTCCATCTACATAAATAGAAGAAAAGGATAGACGACAGAGAAAGCTCATGAGAGAGAGAGAGAGAGAGAGGAGGCTCCTCTGCCGACTCCCTTCCCTCTCTAGAAAACTAGTATCTAGATTTTGATGACTACGATCTATTGTAAATTTGTTAACCCAAATTCTTTGATTTCAATAGATTGATTAGTGAGAGAAGATAGAAAAGTGAATCAGTAGCACTTAATTACTGAGGCCTCATGTGACTTAATTGCTGAGGTCTCATCTGGATTTGGGTTAGCTTGGACGACGGTGGCACCCAGCGGCGGCGGCATGTGAATCAGTAGCCACCCATGTCAATAGACAGAGACGGAGACGTCAGCTTGGACGACGGCGGCAACAGCTTCAGAGGAGTAGTTGCTGACGGAAAGAGATGGCGGGGAGAGCTGCTGCCACCGGTGACGATGGTATTGGAGAGAGGGGGAGAGAGAGGCGATTGGAGTAAATGAAATGTCGGGGAGGACTGGTTCGACTGATGGCTCATGGAAAATGTTTTCCGGGCTTAAAATCCGGAAATCATTTTCCAGCCCAAATGGTTCATTTTTCATTGACTTCGGAAAATGTTTTCCATTGACTTTACTTTTCCGTCGTACCAAACGCCGGAAAATATTTTCCACCGGAAAAGTTTTTCAAGAAAACGTTTTCCGCCCTAAACAAACGGAGCTTTAGTTGCTCTGGAGTTGTACATAAATAAAAAGCTTCCGCTGTCTCTTTGTTTTATGTTTTGAAATGCTTTGATTGTTAAGAAGGATGAGGCCTTGGTGACTACGTCACCAGCCAGTCACGTGACCTATATTGGAATTGGGACGTGACACGTAATTTTTTCAGAGTCCTTCCTCGTCACACATACCTTGTGGTCGAGTCCATATCAATATGTGGGAAAGCAAACCATAGAGCACCACGTGGTGTTGCTCGAAGAGCAATTAATTATTCACTTCTTCTACCACTTCTTTTAGTAGCAGTAATTAGTGTGGAGCTCAAACACACTTGAATTTGAAGTATGTGTGGGCTCCACACACCATGTGAGTATGTTGGAGCCCATGTTGGAGTTTTTTGTTGGGTGATTTATGGGTCGGTACAACCCAACGTCATAATTTACATCTAGGTACAAGCCGCATATCACAGTGCACGTGCAGGTACTGTAGCTTCCATCTCTCTCTCTCTCTCTCTCTCTCTACCCAACCCACACGGTCATAATTTTTCTCTCTCCTTAACTTCCCAAACCGTATGAAAGAACCTAAATATTAGGGTACCATGAAAGTTCTTAAACCTAAACCGTAAGGTACCCTATGAAAGTGCCTAAACCACTAAAACCCTATAATAGGAAAGTGCAACCTAAAACTTAAACCCTAGGGTACCTTATAAAAATGCCTAAAACCTAAGATACTCTATGAAAGTGCCTAAACCACTAAAACCCAATAATAGGGAAAGTCCAGCCTAAACCTAAACCCTAGGATACCCTATGACTAGGGTACTCAATGAAAGTGCGTAGAACCCTAAGTTACCTTATGAAAGTGCTTAAACCATTAAAAACCTATAATTAAAAAGTGCACCCTAAATCTAAACCCCAAAAAATAGTGACTTACCTTAATGGTAATTTTAAAAAGTGACTCCTTATTGGTAATAATTAGATGTCTCCTTTCTAGATCTAAAAGTAAAAATCTGTTTTTTGTTTTAGATCGAAAGCGCGGAGGTGTAGAAAACGAAATAAAATTAATATAATTACTTAAATTTTCACCGGAAAAGGCAGAGGCGTTATTTATTTCTCAAGTGACTGTTCCAGTGTGATTTATTTCTTACTACTATCATATTTACAAGTGACCACCACAGGCAGTTGTCCAATTTGCTGTGATGGTTCTCCATAAACGTACGTCACTTATAGTACGAGATTGAATGCCCTTGCTGCGAGGGTACGTACCAATATTGAATATTAAATACCCTAGTGATCCTCAATACTGACGGATCTTAGAAAAAACAGTCTCAATAACGAAAAAGAAAATCATTTTGAAACTTTTATCACTACCACAGATACTGAAATTAAAGTGGAAACGTTTCACTCAAAGAAGCTTGGTGGTCATTTAAAAAAAAAAAAAAAAAAAAAGAAGCTTGGTGGTTTTGGCCATCATCGGCTGCCTGCGTATATTAGGATGTAGGGGTGCTCACGGTCCGGATCGGTCCGGATTGGCATGAATCTAATTCTAATCCGCGAGTCACGGTTTTTTGAAAATACAATCCGTGTCCGATCCAAAAGTCTCACGGTTCGGTTCCAATCCGAACCGCGAGTCACGGATCGGTTCCGGATTAATCCGCGGATTTTCAACTTATTCGGAAAAAATAACAAACAAAGGCAGTAAGGCACTAGCAAGTAGCAAATGCACTAAATAGAAAGTTCAAAGTTGGAAATCCCAATAAAAAACAACAAAGGCAGTAAGGCAGATAGTTACAGAGATAACGATATTCGCACCATAACTCCTACAACAGTACAACCAAACCGTAAGTCTGCTAAATTAACAATATCTATGTAACTATAATTATAAAAGTGATAAAATTATATGGATTTTGTTAATGTGTGCCCCCAAGGCACATGATAATGTTCATTAAATAAGTTTAATTATGTGCTTTTGATTAGTTTTATATTTGATAAAAATATTTATAACTAGTCTCATAATTATAATCCACCTAATTTTTAATCCTCTCTATTTCCTACTTAGTTTAAGAATGTAATTTCTAGTTGATTATGTAATCAAGAATCATATTCCTATTGCCATTAGTTCCATACGTAGGAAACATGAAAATAGGGCATCACATTTTCATTTCACTCAAGACTAGTGTCATCTAAACCGAGGCAATATTCAGACACACATATAGAGCATTGAATCTTAAAGATTGCTTCAAAGGGAACCACATGAACCATCCTAATCGAGTGAAAGGAAAAAACCTAAGGGGCACTTTAATATTGTATAAAAATTAGGTGGATTATAATTATGAGACTGGTTATAAATATTTTTATCAAATCTAGAACTAATAAAAAACACATCATTATGGAGGTAAATATAAGTCATAGACAGATCGAGCCAAATTATTGCTATGAATCCAACACAGGACAAATTGCTGCAAGTGCATCTTCTCATGGGAGTGATATAGTGTGGACGGCCCACTAAGATTCGGTGCGATTCGCGTTCCGAAAATATTGTGATTGTTTGAGTCGCCACCCGGATTTTAGGTCCGAACCCGAGAAATCGATAAAAATATGACTCGTTGCCCATTAAAAAAAGATTTCACTGATCTCGATAAAACCAAAGATTTCTCGGATTCGGAGGTTTGGTTACGAGAGGGGAAGGATTTTACGGCACCCCTCTCGCCCGGTCCATGAACCGGTCTCTACTTAACATTTTGTGGGATTCTGAAAATGTTTGAAACTTAATTCTATTCACGGAAATGGGAATTGGGAATGGGGATCACATAAACAATAAAAACATAAAATGTATATCTAAAGTGGATGCTTGTGCTCGATGTTTTTCATGAGTGATGATGATGATCATGAGTGAAATCATACAAATATTTACAAAGAAATGAAAAATTACGGAAACTATACAACGATTTCAGAAATTCATGAAAATAAGACCTAATTAAGCTGTTTCACAAACTGGATCCCAGAATAGGGATTGAGCGCTCAAAGACAGGGGCTTGAGCGCTCAACTTCTTCAAACCAGTTTGAGCGCTCAAGGCTCATGGGTTGAGAGCTCAAACCAGACCCTGGTCTCTATGAAATTACACCTTTTTTACAACTTCTTTGTGAGATCAATGTTCGTCAAAGGCTTTCTCAGAAGAAACAAACAAGAATGGACTGATTGATCTCTTAAAGGAAGGTAAAAAGGGGGCATAATCACAAGGAAATATTTGAAAATAGGGGAATGAGGGAGAAATCTAGGTCCAGAACACAACGACAGTGACTCACACATACAATTAATACACTAAATCATGGTCCGCCATCGAAACGACAAATAATCAGCAAACTGCCCAAGAACAGCTTGAGCGCTCAAGTTAACGACATTGAGCGCTCAAGCCATATTCTGGCTTTCTGATGTTTGACTAAAAAAAGGATGCTTGATGATTCTCAGGACCTTATACATTTTAAACAAAAGCAATGGAAGTGACCCAATCACTGTTTTGCATTTCAAAAGTAAAATTTTACAGAGGTTTTGATCTTTGATCCTTATAACATAGTTAACTAATGTTCATGCATGTAATTTTGAAGAAGAAACAGGTTGTTTTAAAGATTACATGAACATAGGCAACCATTAAACGATGATCAAGACCAAGAGATGGCATAAAAGTCAGTGAAACAGAAACCTGTTCAGCACTGGGCTTGAGCGCTCAAAGCTTGAGGCTTGAGCGCTTAACCCCTGTTGTAACAGCAGACTTGAAAAATGTTTTTGAATACTTTTTAGGCCTTTGTGAGTTCAATGCAAGTATAATGAACTTGCTTGAACTCACTGGTCTTCCTCAGATGAACCAAAACAGTGAATTCATCACATATTTTACTACCTTTTGGAAATACTTGTAGTTTGAACTTGATTCTGAGCTTGGGGGATGATAATTATGGATGTTTTTGGTTTATACTCTGGACGAATTGGACAATGTAGGTGATTGATTGATGATCAAGGACCTAATTTTTGGGCTTGAAGAATGGTATTTGTAAGTGGTTTTGATGACAAAAGAGTGGTATTGGTAGAGAGAGAGAGAGAGAGAGAGAGAGATGATCGAAGTTTTTTTTTTTTGAGAGGCTTATGGCTGGAGTATCAGAATGGTTAACCCCCAAAACCAGGGGTGAAGAATGGTTTTTATAGAGTGAGTGGGAGGGAAGAGGAGAGAGAGAAAGAGTGGGTTTTGTATTTCAAGGGCATTTTTGGTGTATTTCTGGGGTTAGTGGAGTATAATGTACGTATAGAGATCGTAGCAAATCATCCCCAGATGCTCCCATGCAGAAAATCTCATGATTAGATACTCTGCAAGTTGCTGACTGGATCAGAGTTGAGCGCTCAAGGTGTCTTCCTAGGGTTGAGCGCTCAAGGCCAAGATCTTGAGCGCTCAATGTGCTTGAGGGCAATTGTTGGCTTGGCTTGGTTCAACACTGCTTGGGTTGGTTTAAGCTTTTTTGGTTGCTGTTTGGTTAATTTTGATCAAGTTCAAGTCACTCTCACAAGTTCCAGGTAGTCATGATTGGTCCGTTTCATCATTGGAAATGCTCGAGCGCATCTCGGGTTCAAAATCGGGGTGTCTACAGTTGCCCCTCTTGGATGAGACTCAATACCATTGATTTGGTATGAGTGACATCCAAGACATAGACGACCCGATTCGTTCCCTGTGAAACAACTCAAGCAGAAAATGATTTAAACGAGCACGTGGCCCTCAGAAGATGATTTAAACAAGCATAAATCTCTCAAACTGATTTAAGCGAGTATAAAGCTTCTCAGGAAAATGATTTGAACGAGCACATGGCTCTTGGGACGATGATTTAAACGAGCATAAAGCTCTCAGAAAAATTATTTAAACGAGCACGTGGCTCTCAGGAAAATGATTTAAACGAGCATAAAGCTACCCAGGAAAATGATTTAAACGAGCATAAAGCTTCCCAGGAAAATGATTTAAATGAGCACGTGGCTCTCAGGAAAATGATTCTGAAGTACTTCGTACATACGCTAACGCGAAACACACGTACACAACACACTTCGATCCAGCATGATCAAGTACCAAGATTTAAATTCATGGATAAATGAGCTTTCAATTGATTAGGACTAATGAGTCCAAGGTATACCAACAAAGCACAAAGAATGCCTGAAATGCCCCTGTGAAGCTTGTAAGAGAAGCCAAAAGCCCATGCCAGAAATGGCCTTGAGCGCTCAACCCTACCTTGAGCGCTCAACCTCAAATCCTTGAGCGCTCAAACCTCGATTTGGTCCTCCAGCGCTCAAAGAGTTCAACTTAAGCGCTTGAACCCCTGAACGGGGACGACGGTTCAGAATCGTAACGTTCCATTAAACTCAGATTTTACTCCGGTCAAACTCTCAGAACGTTTCAGAAACTTCAGAAATCAAATCCTCACACCTCTCTCGTTATTCTGAAACAAACCCAAACATTTTCTTGCTCAAATTTCTGCCAAAATCAAAAACCCCCAATTTCTAGGGTTCGTCCGTACGATTCTCAGTCAATTTCGGTTTGATTGCAGTCGGTTAGGGTTCGATTTGTGCTCGATTGGTTGATTTCATGGAGGATACAAGTGGATCACGGTCTCCGGTGGCCTCGCCGACAGCGGAGAGGGGCGGTGGCAGTACTGCGGTGCCACCACTGACGAGCTCGAGCGCTCAAGGTGGTTTGCAGGAGACAGGGGTGGGTCCCACAGTGACCGGGATGCCACCCACCATCACAGAAACATCGGGGAGAGATGGAGAGAGAGAGGAAGAAAGAGGGAGAGAGGGAGAAAGAGGGAGAGAGGATGGCAGCGGTGATCAGGTGGTCTCCGGTAGTGGTGGAGACCCAGCCACCAAGACGGTGGTGGCTGGTGGTGATGGTGATGGTATTGGTGAGGGTAGGGATGGTAGTGGTGGGGGTAGGGATGGTAGTGGTGGTGGTGCTCCAGTAGTGGAGAGAGTAGAGGAGAGGAGAGAGGAGTTGGTGGAGGAGAGGATGGAGGTCCAGGACGTGGACAGTAACAGCAGTAGTGACGAGATGGCCGAGGGTGCTCGTTGGAGGATAGAGCCGAGACCCAGCCAGCGGCGGAGAAGGCTAGGCTACAGGCTGAGGAGGAGGAGAGGGCGGCCGGACTAAGGGTGACAGTGGTCTAGGCTGTGAGACAACGACTGAGGAGGGGGAGGCCAGCTTTTGACGCAGTGACTTACGCTCCACCAGTGCACCTCTTTGTGCCGTCAGGTTCAGAGGACTACACTCCCCGCCAGAAGTTGTACTTTGGAGAGGAGGTGTTACTGGGACCCCGAGGTCCATCTTTCGACCGACTGCCTGACGGTATGCTTGCTTGACTTTCTTGTTTATTGCTTTCGCGTACTTTCAGTAGTTAGAAATCTTCATTTGCATTGAATGATTGAATTACTGCTTGATTGATGATTGAACCGATGATTGAATGAATGATTGGACTAATGCCTGATTGTTTGCTTGTTTGTCGTCTGTTTGCAGAGAAACTTGCGCTTGAAGGCTCATGGAGGTATGGGCTCTAGTTGGGAGATCTACCAGCAGTTGCATGCCTCCGTGAAGGCATTGGTGGATCAGGCAGGGTTCGGGGCATTCATCCCGACTCTCTCGAGCACTCAGCATGACCATGCCGTGGTGACGGCATTGGCAGAGAGGTGGAGGGACTCTACGAGTTCCTTTCACCTCATCTTCGGAGAGGCGACGATGACGCCGCTGGACTTCTCAGCACTCACGGGGTTACGGGTAGGAGGAGACCCAATCCCGTTTGACTCAGGGATAGGCAGGGACGAGGCTGCGCTGAGGTGGTTCCTGGGCTTCGTGCCCACCAGGGAGGGAGAGACGTCCACATATGACCAGTTCAAGATGACCGGATTGGGTGTGCCATCAGACGAGGAGGATGCAGCACGGAAGGTGAGGTGCTACCTGTTGTACCTATTTGGGGCTTCTCTGTACCCCAATAGGCGTAACAGGGTGCACCTCTCCTATCTTGGAGGGTTGAGGGACTTCGCCAGGGCGGCGAAGTATGACTGGGGTGGAGCGGCACTCGGGAGCTGCTATGCGTTTATGAATGCCGTCTCGAGGCGGAAAGGGACTGGCATATCAGGACTATGGAGCGTTTGGGAGGTAAAATTCTAAACCCTTGTTTATTCAATTTGAATTGCATGCATTTCAATACTTGCACATGATTATTAAAACTGGTATTGACTGACCAACTCTGTTGTTTGCATTACAGCTCTGGGCTTACGAGGTATTGGGGTTGCATCCCCCAGAGACGCGTCACCGGGACCCGAACGTTATCCCTCGGGCACTGTGCTGGGGGGAGGGCTTTCGGTATGGTGGTTTAGCACGGGGGAACCTCCAGGTCCTCCGTGTTTCGCTGGACAGACTCCCTGCTTCTCTGGTAAGTACTGAATCCCCACATGTACTTAATTTACTTTCAATCCATCCATAGCCATGTATTTCGATTACTGATGCTCGAACAATTCTTGCAGGTCCGCTGGGATGTATGGGACACCGTCGACGAGCCTTACCTGGCTCGGAGCAGAGAGATCACGAGGGGGAGGGTCTTACTTGAGTGCCAGTACGGCTGGTTCTGGTACCTTGGTGACAGGGTGCTGCTCCAGTCAATACGGGCTGAGAGCCCACAGGTTCTAGGGCGCCTCCCTCCTCGAGTGCTGATGACGTCTCGGTACACGCTGGTAGAGATCGAGCGTTACACCACGCCCGATTTGGACTTGAGCCAGCACTTGCGACCGGCCTTGAGTTATATAGACCACCGGAGGAGGTATTTGGCCGGTCCGCTGAGGGCTGCAGAGTGGAGGGATAAGGTGGAGAGAGAGAAAGCCACGAAGGCGCGTGCCTCAGCTGGAGAAGTGGCAGGAGGTGAGGGTGCTGGTACTTTGACCGAGGAGATGGAAGCGGCTAGGTGGTGGGTGCACATCACTTCCGCTGGTGGAGAGGCAGGGGTCATAGATATACCGAGACCACCGGCTGACTTCCCGTCGCTCTCGGCACCGGTAAGAAACATTCCACTTACTCAATATTGCATGCCTTGATTATGACTGCTCAAATGTACTAACAATATGAATCTTGACTTTGCTGGCAGGTTTCACAGGAAGCGGCACAGACGATGTATGAGCAGAATCGGGGACTTCGTGTCCTGATACGTCGCCTCTTAGCCGGACAGGAGGTCGCCATCCGCTTGGAGGGTGAGCCAGCACCTCCCGCTGGCCCTGGGCCTTCTCACCCGAGAGTTGCACCAGTATGCTACTTACATTCCTTGTCCTTTCAATTCCTTGATTATATCATGTACTGACTCCTTTTCTTGTTTGCTTGATGATGCAGCCGCCTGTGATCAGGAAGAGGCCCCACGATGGAGCCGGCGGTCCTGGAGACACGACCGTGCGGCTCGGGCGTTCGAAGCCTGCGACGGTGGGACTTGAGGAGGAGGGACCGCGGAGGTCTACCCGTCAGCGGGTGGAGATAGCTCCTGAGGGGATAGTTGAGGCGAGCTCGAGTGATGATGACAGTGTCAGCGACACTAATTACCCCTCTTCCCGACAGGAGCGACTGCAGTAGCGGCACGGTGATGAGACTGAGAGCTCGGATGAGACGATGGACGAGTCCGAGTAGTATATAGTAGACATAGAGTAGCTTTAGAGTCTTGCTTTTGCTTTTGATTTTTTCTTTTGATTGGGCCTGCGTGCCCCGGTAGATAGGTGGATTGGGCCTACGTGCCCCGGTAATTTAGTGATGATGCTCAGGCTTGACATTTGATGTTTCATGGATTTTGATCAGAGTATATACATGATTTGCACTTTCATTATTTATTGCATTGTTTTCTCGCTTTTGATGTATAAATGAATCAACCTGTTGTAGAATGTATACAATTTATTCACAAAAACTCTGAATCCAAGTATCCAAATACAAAGTCTAAAATTCAACTTCCAAGAAAAACTAACATGTTCGTGAATTTGGTCGAAACATGATTATTTGATTTTATATACAACGGGAAGATGTATTTACATGCCGCACAGCTTGACACGCTCCTTATATATGTACAATTGATGACCAATGAATAAAAAATGACCTTAGAACAGAATTTGATGTTCATAAGGCGTATTTACGAAAATAAAATGCTTCGTGAGCCTGCTTAAACATGATGAATTGCCATATCACTGCTTTGTCCAAGTCATAAATGACGAAAATGCCCATGTGACCGTCACAATTTAGCCTGAGGTCCCACGGGACCATTTTTGATATGGTGACGGCTGCCATTTCATTGCTTGAGTTGGCCATCGGGACCTCAAAACTCCACATCCTTGAAGAATTGCCCCGGAAACCATTCTGATAAGTCATGACCCTCCTCCGACACGTGTCTCAATATCGGACATGGCTTGTGAAGCTTGGAAATGGTTTTGAACGTCCAATGGTCATTTTAAGTTTTGAATTTCCATATTCATGTGTCTCGTGTCCGTACACGTATCGGCTTGATAACTCGAAGAACGGAACACTCCGTGAAGTCATAAATACCCGTTGGGACTTGTCTTGGGTGTTAAATGAGGGTTAGGGGGCTTAGAAAAGGTTTCGGGCATCGAACGGGCCAAAGTACTGCTGCTGCTGTCTGCTGCTGTTTCTGCAGGCCTTGAGCGCTCAATGTGGTTTGAGCGCTCAAGCTCACCACCTTGAGCGCTCAAGGTGGTCGGAGAGGATTGAGCGCTCAACTATTTAGCCTTGAGCGCTCAAGGTGGTCTGAGGGGTTTGAGCGCTCAACTCTCTGGCTTTGAGCGCTCAATGTCTGTGCTGGGCAGGTTTGTAATGTTGCTTCCCAATGCATTTTTGGACCCTTTTGCATGGTTTTCTCTGCCCCAAACGACTTGTTGCTCTGTTATAACATCCCCCAAGCCTTGAACATCACCTTTCCAAGGTCTTTTCACCTTTTCCCCACAAATGCCATGCATTTCCAATGCATTTTCAAACTTTCCAACCAAAAATACTTTGAAACCATGCATTTGACCATCTTGAAAATGTAATCTTTGATTTCCAATGTTGTATGGCAAATTTGTAAGATTCCTCCCAACTCTCCTATAAATACCATGTATAATCAAGCATTTCCCACATACCATTTCCACACCAACTTTTCATTCCTTTCTCCATATATTTCCTTTGTCCGTCTTTCATCACTTCCACATGGCTGCCCTTGACCCTTCCGTTATTAACACTTGGATTGCTAGCCTCGAGAGCATTGATTGGTTCAATTTTCGAGGTCTCGGGCTCAATGCACTTCGCTACCTTCACACTCTCCCTATCCGCCAAGATCTTTTGCGTGCCGCCATTCGTTGTTGGGATTCAGAGCTCCACGTGTTCCGTTTTGGCCTGCAAGAGCTTTGTCCCACTGTTGAGGAATTCCAAGCATACCTTGGCGGTAATGCTTTCGCAGATCCCGTTGTACCACCTATCCGCCAGAACTATGCCAACATTCTCAGTAGAAAGCTTGGTCTAGGGAACGGCGCTACGCGTTTCTTGATTCGCAACGAGACCCTCAATGTCCTTCGTCTTTTTGCAGATTATGGCCCTACAGGTGATCTTCTAGATTTTACCGTTCAAAATCGGCGCATGTTTGCACTTTGCATGTGTCTCTTGGCATTGTACTTGTTGGTCCCATATGATGGCCACCCTAGTTCCGCCATTGTCGGGATTGCTGCTCAGATCGAATAGCGGAGGGATGTGGTTCCTATGGTCTTGGCTGAAACAATCATGGGCTTGGATGCGGTCAAGGCTGGGAGAACGGATACGTTTGCCGGGAGTCCACTCTTGCTTCAGGTTCGGTTTATTTGGTTTGGATGTTTCGATTTCATGGTTTTGGGAATTTTGGTTGTTGGCTTGGTTTTGACTTTGGTTTGGATATTTTGGATTGCAGATGTGGTTATGTGACAAGGTTGGGCTTTTGAGGAAGCCAGCAGGTGGTTGGGTTTACGAACCCCGAACTTGGGTGGATAGGCCATTTGTGCATGATGAGGCTGATGAAGATGAATGGACTGACTTCTTCAGGTCATTGGAGGAGGATCACATTGCTTGGAGATGCCATTGGTTGCCTTTGCCGGACATGACGGCCAATCATATGGGAGACACATGGGTGATCTTGGCGGGACTACGGGGATATGCATACTATTTCCCACAGCGCATTCTTCGCCAATACTGCATCCGCCAAGAGGTGGAGTATGTTGTTCCTGCCACTTTTAGCCTTCCCTCATTCAAACATTCTGTTTTCGAGCATTACCGTACTACCTGGCGGGACAGGGTCGTTTGGGCTCCTGATCCCTACCCAACTATTCATCTGGACAGACACTCCAGAGACTGGATGAGGATGCAGATGAGGGTACAACGCCGAAGAAATTAGCGCAATTTTTCCTTTCGACTCATTAGGCTGTTTCCCGGAATAAATAGTGTTTTTTTTTTTTTTTTAGGCAATGTTGCTCAGCTTATGTAATCGAAGAACTGATTTGAATAAAACTGAATCATGAAGGGTTTCCCCCTCTTGGTTCATTTGATTCCATATGCTATCTCTTTCGGATTTTGCGGAAATGGGACCAACTCATCAGATTTAGACCAAACCCCAGGATGGGGTTGCCTACGTATCCTTTTTCAAGGAATCAGGTCATGACGTAGTTCAGGCAAAGGTTCACTCGGGTATTAACACTCTCCTTTTGCGCTCTAAATTTTGCCTGGTACCGCCTTTTCAGGTTTTCGGTCTAGCGAGCCCTTTTTGAATATTCTGCCTTAAATTTTGCCTAGACCGCCCAATGTGGGTTTTCATCCTAGCAGGCTTGCTCTGAATTTTGCTTGGGTCGGCTCGCCACTTGCGATTTTTCGCCCAACGAGCATCTCTCAGGGATAATATCGCTTGAGTTGGTCCAAATTGACAAGATTGCTGAACTCGTTGCCGTCCAGATCAAGAATCACTGCTGCTCCACCGTCAAGGATAGTCTTGATAATGTATGGTCCTGCCCATTTTGGCCTGAATTTCCCTCTTGGATCAAATATCGGTGCCCGAATCTCCTTCACCACCTTATCTCCTTCGATCAGATCCCTGGATTTCACCTTCTTGTTGAATGCGCGAGCGATTCTTCTCTGGTACCCTTGGATGTGATACAATGCTCGCAACCTTCTTTCATCGAACAACATCAGCTCTGCGAATCTGTTGCTCAACCAGTCAGCCTCATCGATTTGACTTTCTATCATCACCCTCAAAGATGGCACTTCGAGCTCAATGGGAAGTACTGCCTCCATACCATAGACCAGAGAATAGGGTGTTGCCCCTGTTGGGGTTCGAATAGAGGTGCGGTATCCCCATAATGCTAATGGCAGCTTTTCATGCCAATCCCTAGATGATTCGATGGTTTTCTCCAAGATATTCTTGATTGACTTGTTTGCTGCTTCCACGGCCCCATTAGTTTGTGGCCTGTACACTGTTGATTTGTGCACTTGAACATTAAACTCTTCGAGTACTTCTGCTGCCCTTCCTTTGAAATGCACACCATTGTCTGATATGAAGGCATTAGGGACCCCGTACCGATAAATGATGTTCTGCTTGATAAAATGGGCCACTTGTACCGCGGTTAATGTAGCATAAGAAGCTGACTCTACCCATTTCGTGAAGTAGTCGATTGCCACCAATATAAACTTGTGTCCATTTGATGCTGGCGGCGTGATTTTCCC